>LR738715.1:121361161-121541105 GCA_902687465.1 Secale cereale | reverse complement strand
GGTGCCTCGATCTGACACAATCTCCTTGGGAACACCGTGAAGACTTACGATTCGGTTGATATAGAGAGTTGCCAGCTGGTTGCCTGAGTAGGTAGTCTTGACAGGAATGAAATGAGCCACCTTGGTCAAATGATCGACTATGACCCAGATAGAGTCATGTCCTCTATTCGACCTTGGTAATCCAGTGATGAAGTCCATTCCGACTTTATCCCACTTCCACTCAGGAACCTTGAGTGGTTGAAGCAATCCAGCAGGTCGCTGATACTCAGCCTTGACCCTTTGGCACACATCACACTTTGCAACATAGGTTGCAATCTCTCTCTTCATACCGTGCCACCAGAATCGTGCCTTCAAGTCTTGGTACATCTTGGTTCCTCCGGGGTGGATGGAATACGGAGTGTCGTGGGCTTCTTGCAGAATCAGCGTCTTCAGCTCGGTGTTGTTTGGTACGCAGAGACGACCTTTGTACCAAACAATCCCGTGCTCTTCTTCGGAGAATCCTGGGGCCTTGCCCAGCTTCATCTTCTTCTTGATGCCTTCGATGCTTGCGTGTCCATCTTGAGCCTTCTTGACGTCGTCCAGCAGGGTCGGTCTGACTTCCAAATGATCCAGAAATCCGGGGGTGACCAATTCCAAACTGAATTGTTCGATCTCCTTAAACAAGGTTGGCTGTATTTCTTGAATAACGACATTCAAAGAGCAAGCCTTCCTGCTTAAGGCATCGGCCACCACGTTAGCCTTCCCAGGGTGATACTGAACACTGAGGTCATAATCTTTGATGAGTTCCAACCATCTCCGCTGCCTCATGTTCAACTCTTTTTGGGTGAAAATATACTTCAGACTTTTGTGGTCTGTGTAAATCTCACACCGTTTCCCTAGGAGGTAATGCCGCCATGTCTTCAAGGCATGAACTACTGCCGCTAGCTCAAGATCGTGAGTAACGTAGTTCTCCTCATGGGGTCGTAGCTGCCTGGAGAGGTATGCTATGACGCGGCCTTCTTGCATCAGAACGCTTCCCAATCCGGTTCGAGAGGCATCACAATATATCACGAGCTCCTTGTGAATATCAGGTGTTGCCAGAACTGGGGCGGTGGTCAATCTCTTCTTGAGCTCTTGGAAGCTCTCTTCGCATTTTTGCGTCCACTCGAACTTCTTGTCCTTTTTGAGGAGCTGAGTCATTGGTCGTGCAATGCTAGAGAATCCTTCCACGAACTTGTGTAATAGCCCTCTAATCCGAGGAAGCTTCTGACTTCCTTGACGGTCGTTGGAGATTGCCATTGGGTCACAGCTTCGATTTTTGCAGGATCAACAGATAATCCTTCCTCAGTCAAGACATGACCTAAGAATCCAACTTTATGCAGCCAGAACTCACACTTGCTGAATTTGGCATACAGTTGGTGCTCACGAAGCTTGTCTAGGACCATCCTCAGGTGCTGCTCATGCTCTTCCTCCGACTTCGAGAACACAAGAATGTCATCAATGAAGACAACAACAAACTTGTCCAAATATTCCATGAAGACTTTATTCATGAGATACATGAAGTAGGCTGGGGCATTGGTTAACCCAAAAGACATGACCGTGCACTCGTACAGGACATATCTGGTTATGAATGCCGTCTTCGGAATATCTTGGGGTCTGATCTTCAGCTGGTAATACCCAGATCTGAGGTCGATCTTGGAGAATACCTTGGCTCCGCTGAGCTGATCAAACAGATCTTCGATCTTGGGAAGCGGGTACTTGTTCTTGATTGTAACTTCATTGAGGGAACGATAGTCAATGCATAAGCGGATGGTACCATCCCTCTTTGCCACAAACAGAACAGGAGATCCCCAAGGGGAGGCACTCGGGCGGATAAATCCCTTCCTTAGCTGCTCTTCTAGCTGCTTCTTCAACTCGGCTAATTCTTCCGTCCCCATTCTATAAGGCTTCTTATAGATGGGTCCTGCTCCGGGCACGAGCTCGATGATGAACTCAATGTCACGGTCAGTGGGCATTCCCGGTAGTTCATCCGAAAAGACATCAGGATACTCACATACCACCGGTACTTGATCTAGCCCAACTTCAGACAGACAGTTGACTTTAGCGGCTTGAGCGGAAGAGGAGTTGGGGGCAAACTTGACTTCGACTCCTTGGTCATTGGTCACAGTGACTGTCCGATTGGCACAGTCTAACAAGCCTTGGTGCTTACTGAGCCAATCCATCCCTAAGATCACATCCAAGCCTTGCGATCTCAGGATGATAAGGTCTGCTAGGAAGTCTACACCGTTAATGGTAATACTGACTCCTTTACAGCCTATCTTGGCTCTCATCTCGGCTCCGGGGGTTTGTACCACCATAGGGTTATTCAGGGGTGTAGGGGTCATGCCACTTTTTAATGCAAATCTTTGAGTGACAAATGAATGCGTTGCTCCAGAATCAAACAAGACAGTTGCAGGTGCTGAGTTGACAAGGAACGTACCCAGCACGACGTCCGGCTCTTCCTGGGCTTCTTCAGCAATGACGTGATTCACACGCCCCTTCCCATAGTTCGGTGGATTGCGAGGAGATGGGTTCCTTGGTGGCATTCCACGGCCTTGTCCCTGGTTTTGCGCATTGGGGCACGGGGCATCAGGCTTCTTGTTGGGGCACACCCTTGAGATGTGTCCGGGCTGACCACATCCAAAGCAAGTGACTTGGTTTGGAGTGTTGATCTTGTTGCCACCACTGGTATTGGGGTTGAAGGCTGGCCTGGGGTTGGCATACTGTTGAGGCTGAGGATTGGCACGAGGTGCAGGAGCTCTTGGCTGCTGATAGGTTGGCTTGGCCGGGGCTGACTGCCACGGACGAGGCTTCTGGTTGCTGGAACTTCCCTTACTGACCAACTTGCGCTTGCGAGTGTCTTCCAAAGCACGCCGCTTGTCTTCAAGCATAAGTGCCTTGTTCACCAGGTCAGGGAAAGATGGGATGTCGCACACGACAAGCGAGTATTGCAGAGTCTGATTAAGGCCTCCCATGAAGCGCTCCCTTTTGGCAGCATCAGTGCTGACATCCTCAGGGGCATACCTTGACAGAATGCTGAACTTCTGCATGTACTCCTTGACAGTGCCACTTCCTTGCTTCAGGGCTCGGAACTCGCGCTTTTTGATAGCCATGATTCCGGAAGGAATGTGGGCCTTGCGGAATTCTGCCTTGAAGTTCACCCAAGTGATGTCTTGCTCAGCATGCATGACCTTGAATCCATCCCACCAAGCTCTTGCGGTTCCCCCAAGGCAGTGGGCTGCATAAGCCACCTTCTCGCGATCTTCGGTGCATCCGACTAGTTCCAGGATTTCCTCAATGGAACGGACCTAGTCATCTGCATCCAGGGGTTCAGCAGTCTCGATGAAGGTTGGCGGTGCATGCTTCTTGAACTCTGCCAACGTGGAACGTCCATTGCCATTCCCCGCCGGCTGGCGGTTGTTGGTGACAGCATGAGCAATCAGCTGAAGAGCTGCAGTGTTGGCTTGGCGTTCCTCTCGGAAAGCTTGGAGAAGCTGAGCCATGTCCATGCTTGGAGGAGGTGGTGGTGGAGCTTGGTCGTTGGTTTGGTCGTGGCCTGCCTCTGGCTGAGAGGATGCTCCGGCTTCGGGCTGCTGGGTAGAGGTACCAGTACGAGTTACAATAGGCATCCTGTTGGAGCGGTAAAAGGTCTCATGACTCGGAAGAGGGAAAGCAAGATAGATGGGTGCCTAGTAAGGGGGTGGGTGTGACACTAAATCAAATTATGCAAGGGCCGAAAGGCCAAAACACATTCATTAAAATCCAAATGGGTGATGCAGTCGTTTACTCATTCCCGAAGGAAGAATACGACATACATCCAGACACAACAAAAACAAACACTAGATGGTTTCATATGAACCATACAAGGACTCGACTGCGCATAGGGGTTACACGACCTATCCTACCGTAGGGGTTACAACTGGCATATCCGAGTAGCGAATAATGCCTAAGCGGCGGAATGCTCGGTCGCGTATTCCGGCTCTTCTGGGTGTTCCTCCTTGTCTTCATCTGCCTGGGCTCCCTTGTCACTTGAGGGAGTGGGGGAGTGGAGGAGTTGGATACGACGGCGCTTCGTCGGGGGTGCAGGGAAAAGCTTGCGGTATTCCCTTGCTGTCATCCGGCGTCGCCGAGGTGGTTCTTCACCCTTGGAAGATACATCCTCGGAGGGCCTTCCGCCTCGATATGCGATAGCGGATTGTCCAGAAGGTGCTCCTTCCTTCTTGATCCTGTTTGCCTTCTCTTGAGCTCGACGAAGAAGTGCCTTGGTCTTGTAAAGTTCTTCTCGAAGCTTCATTGATTCCGAGGCCAAGTCTTGTGCCAAGCTGTCGGCACATAGACTGAAGTAGGTCTGGAACCGAAGCGAGAGTCCTTCCTTCAGTGGAGGGGCTAGTGCGCTGCTTTCTTCGTCACCTTCCTTCCGGTAAGGTAAGAAGCGAGTTGCCATCTTGGCTGCCATCTCCGGAAGAAGCTCGCGGAGACGGGTTAACGCCTTGAGTGCAGCAGCCTCGACAGCGAGTGGTAGTGTTGCCATCTGGGGTCCCTCGAAGAACCAACTTGTGGGAGGATCGTTTGCCTTCACGATCACTTCCACATGGTACTCTACCTCAGTATCGCTCGCCCAATGCTCAAGGTAGGTGAGGATGGGTGCTCGGTGGAACTGACACTCCTGGAGGCTATCCTCGAGAAGTAGGGGAAACCCAGTGGTCAGGTGCTCTTCGGGAACAGCGGCCATCTACAAAGGTGGAATAGGAGGGGTTAATAAGCTGAGGAAATCTCAGGTTTAGAAAAGAAGAGAGGTTCAGAAGGTTTTTGAAAAGGGGTCTCAACTAACTAACGCCCATGCTAACTAAGGCTTCCTACAGTCAGGATGGCTCTGATACCAGCTCTATGGGGACCCCGACTTAGAAGTCGAGATCACCGAATGCACGTGTACAGTGACCCCAGAGATCAATGCTCACTGAACACACAGAAGCTGAAATAACAAGAGTCTTACATTCATACAAATAGTCTTACACGAATTGTGGCCATTATGGCCAAGTCTTACATAGATAGAGCCTCACGGGCTGAATAGCAAATAACTCAAGTAGCGGAAGTCTTCGATAAACGGGTAGAACCCATGCCATCTGCCTTAACCCTACAGGCATTCTGACTGGGATAGCGTCCTAGTTCGCATGATCGTCTCCAAAGAACTCTTCCTCATATTCCTGCTCTTCCATGCCTGGCCAATTAAATAACCAGTGGCAAGCCAATGAGTACTTTGAATGTACTCGCAAGCAACCCATGATGTGGTTCAAAGTAACAGTGCATTTGAATAACAATGATCAATCTAGAAAGGCTAGAACAAATATTCTACCATCAAGTTAATGCATCAATAAACTCGCGTAACCTCGAAGACATGTTACCGATATCAACATGAATATGATTCATCTCATCAAGTCAAGTCACCACCTTGACTCACATACACACGCATGGTTTCACAAACATTGGACGTAGCCCAAGAGCGGTTACCCAACTGTCCATGACCGTGGACACGGCTATTCGAATAGTTTGACACTCTGCAGAGGTTGTACACTTTACCCACAAGATCCGGGGAACTTCCGTGTCATCCACGACCTGCGGTACCTCAAGTACCCGGGGTAAGCACCCGGTCATTATCTTTCCTTAGACGACACTAACATAGAGTCCACTCGTTGGCACACGGCCCTCGGGTACAAACAATAGATCACGGGACTTGCCCTAATTTCAATGTTCACGCGTACCCGAAGGGACCAACGGTGTGTCCGGTGCCCTGTGAAAACAGTCATGGTCGTCTATCCAGCACGACCCCGTCCCGGGAAAGACCTCAAGTCTTCCCGTCACTAGTAATGTGGGCACCATGCTAGTATCGACCTAAGTAATCAATAAAGCCCCGTCCCATAAGGGGTAGTGTGGTTGCACATGAATGGTTGGAATAACGGTCGCAACTTCAACCAATCCGTTTGAAAAACACACACACTTGCCTTGGCACACCACTTCGTCATCAAGTGGTCACCCAACTCATCATCATCATCTCCCTCGGGCATAAGTGGCACCCGACGGGGTTTTATGCAAAGACTTCAACCATGAAGGTTCATGTCACTCATGCATCACTAATCATAACCACTAACCATATGCATGTCATCTAGCACTTAGCAAGATCAAGATCATGTCATGCATCATATAAGCATCATGACCACCTATTGCATGTCATCTAGCATATAGCAAGATCCACAATAAAGCATGCATCATGTGGTGGGTCATCTAGGTTACCATCGTAACCCTAATCATCATGCATCGGAAACAAACGGGTTCCGAAGAACAAGTGTATCATGGTCAAAGGGCTGCTTGCCTGGATTGGCTTGGTCTTCAAAGTCTTCAAATCCTTCTCCTTCTTCTTCCACAGCAACTTCGTCAAATACGGGATCTATACGTCGCATAATAACCACGGGAAAATAAGAATACAAATAAAACAGAAAAATCAAAGTGCTCAGAAAAATGTCAACTCATTTTTGTAAAATACTAGAGGGATTTCTAAGATGGGGAAAAATCTTAGTTGGAGTTTTGGAGTTACAGAATGGAATAGATTGATTTTTGAACAGGAGTATTACTGCCCAAATTTGAATTTAAATTTGAACAGTACAACAAAGTTTCATGGATTTGAGTGAAAGTAGTACCATTAAATAGGTTGGAATATTACAAGATTTTAGGAGTTGGAATTATTTAATTTGGATCAATATTCTTTTATGTATAAATGTTTAAAACATCAACAGAAAAGAAAAATGAAAAAGGGTCCTGTGCACTGGGCCAGAGAAGGCCACAGTGCACGGGCCAGACGGACTGGCCCAGCCGCACGGGAGCCAGCGCGCGCACGTCAGGTTTTCAAACCTGACGGGCGGGGCCCGTGGGTCAGCGGCACAGAGGAGGGGGAGAGAGGTGTGGGGATGACAGGCGGGGCCCGCCTGTCATCTCTAACCCCACGGCCACGGCGACGGCGAGCTCACCGGCGAGGATTCCGGCCACGGCGGCGGCAACGAAGGCCAGGGACGTGACCAGCGTCGTGTTGCGGTTGCAGTGGTGGTAGTGCGGTACGGCGGGGAGTCCTGGTTCACCGGCGGCGAGGTGGGACGGCGGAAGCTCGTCGGAGGGTGGTGGTTGCGGCTGTTTCCGGCTACCACAGAGAGGGGAAACAAGGGGGAAATGATCAGTGAGGTGCGGCGGTTCCGAAACGGGTGGAAGGAGAGGCAGGGGAGGCCCGTACCTCGAGATCGCCGGCGGCCCGACGCGGCGGAGCTCCGGTCGATCCCGAGCACTGGGGCGTCCTGGGGTTGAACTAGAGGTGCTGGGGGAATCAGTGGAGTGGTGTGAGGCTTGTGGTGGTGTTGGAGAGGCTCGGGAGGGCCTTATATAGCCGCGCCCGTGGTTCACCGTGGACCCGTGCGCCGGCGAGGTTGCAGGCGAGGCTAGGGAGGGTTCTGGAGCCTGGGAACATGCCGGGGAGGTCCGTGGACTAGCTCCACGTCCAACTGAGGGGATAAGAGGAGCGGGGGAGCGTCAGAGGCGCGCGCGCGTGTGAAGCAGAAGAATGGCCGAAGCGGGCGGCCGGTGCGCGTGCGACGACGTTCACTGGAGGGCGCAGGAGGAGGGGGGACAACGTCGGGGAGGTCGCGGACGTCGAGGCGCCTCGACTGGCGCGAGGGGGAGGCCCGAGGCTGTCGGGGATCGGCGATTGGCTGGAGCCAGCGTGCGGGGTGCACTGTTGCGCGCTCCAGAGCGTGCGTTTGACTGGCATCGTCGTGCTCTCGCCGGTTTGGTCCGATCCAGCGTGTCCAATAGTGTCCAGCACGTAGAGGGAGGAGTAAAGAAAGGGCCTGAGGCCTTGGATGCCCTGGGGATGCAGAGAGAGAGTGAGAGTGTTGGTAAAATGGTGGAAACCTGTTGTACAGCAAGGTAAAACTGGGGTTTCACCCTTCAATCATGAAGCTGAGGTGCTGGGGGAGTTACTGGAGGTAGCTGGTAACTCAATGAGCCTGTGGTAAGAAGTTGAGGCCATGGAGAAAAGTGAAAGTGGTCAAATTGGAGGTTTTAGCATTTCTGCAGAAGGTGTTTGATCAGTGTTTGATCAAGTAAATGAAGTCCACTTGACATGGCACTTGACAGGGTTGAAAGACATGAGAAAATAGGGTGCTTCACCAAATTTGGGCTCATTTGAAGAAACTAGCCAATGTAACTTTGGTGAACCCTAGAAATCAACAGAAACAGTTTCATCTTGATTGAGTCAAGCTAATCATCTCCCCTTGATGCACCACTTGGTGTAGCATCATCATTTGGGATATTGATCATGCCCACAAAGTTTGAAGCTGCAGATAAAAAGTTGGTAATGTAAAGTTGTTCAAATTTGCATTTGAACAGAAAGGGTTTTGAGGTGATCTGATCAAGTTGCTCTATTCCAATTCTTGTGCCATTTGGTCTAGGTGCCTTATTAGGCCATTCTAGCATGTGCACCAAGTTTAAGAGCATTTGGACAAGTTTGGCAATGTAAAGTTGCTCAAACTTCAAATATGGACAGAATGGTAATGAAGGGGTTTGAGGAGGTTTTCTTGCTTCCCAAGGCATGGGACTTGGCAAGATCATCAAATATGTCATATATTGCATGATAGAATTTCCCTGGAATTTTTGGAGAAAGTTTCCTTTGTAAATATTTCAAATGCTTGAAATATCCAGAAAGGGTTTTAGAGGGTTTAGCCCATTATTTTGAACATGACCAAGTGTTGAAACTCTTATATATGGACAATATATGTCCTATGAGTCTTTCTGAATTTTGGCAAATATTTTTGAAACAGTTAAATAATTTTTCCCTATTAAAGACCATTTCTGGCCTTAAGAAAAAGCTTTTAAATAAAATAGGAAAATAACTTTTAAAATTATACCTTTGTGGTTTCTGGGAGTCCTATGACTATTAGGTCTCAAATAAACCTTTTGAAATAATTTTCACACCCTAAATCAAGTACTTGCAGTGCAAATCTCAATTCAGGGGTTTTTGGAAAACTAAATTTATAAAATACTTTTTGGCCAAATTAATTTTGTAAGAAAATACTATACTGTTATATAACACTTGGCATGATCATTGGGCAGAAGTTTTGAGTATAGGGATGAAATCTACAAGAGATCATAGTTGACTTTAATGAGCACAAGAAAAGCACATGAAGAAAACTCAATTCCAAATAAAAGCCAAATGATGCTAAAAATTTTTGCTGGTCCAAATTTTCATGCTTCAAAGTTACAAATAACATGTTACAAAATGCAGGGTGTGACAGAAAGACGAACTGATAATTGTTGATGGAGAAGGGGATGCACGGGGGCATCCCCAAGATTAGACGCTTGAGTCTTCTTGAATATTTCTTGGGGGTGCACGGGGGCATCCCCGAGCTTGAGAGTTTGACCCTCCTGAATCTTTTTATCATCTTCCCTCGCACACTTGAAAACTCCCTTCATACATAACTCATCATAATCTGATTAGCGAGGTTAGTACCCATAATAAAATAATTTTTCCTTGCTGGAAATAAAGTTAATCTTGAAGGGTTACTGTTTCTCAAGATTGCCAAAAGGTTTTTGCAAAGAAAAAGCAAGCTCAAGGTTTGCAAAACGAAGAAAAGGCAAAACAGGACAGAATCTGTGAAAAACAGACCAGCAGGTAGTAAATAATTTTTTCGGGGTACTTCTGCAACTCAAATAAAAAAACTCAGAATAGACGCCCCAAAGCCAATTGTATAGAGCACGCTGTCGAAAAAATTCAGACCAAAAAGATGATCTGGTGATTTTATACGAATTTTTCTGTCCAAGGACAGAATCTGTTTCCTGGACAGCACGTCACAACTTTTGAACTTTCTTGCAATCAGAGGCTAAACTTGGCACAAAGCTGAAAAGTAAAGATACAATGATGATGCTACTGTAGTAACAAACATCAAGACACAACAAAAGCAAAATAAAACTTTATTCATTGTGGGCTGCCTCCCAAAAGCGCTTTCTTTTATGCCTTTAAGCTAGGCATGATGCAAAGAGGAATCAATAATCGGAGTTATAAATTGCTTCAAATGGTTCCTCAACAAGTTCACTCATGTTCCTTCTAGGAAAGGGGTACATACCTTTTGCCTTCCCGCGTAGGAGAATTTGTCCCTTACCTATATCGATGAAGCCTTTTACGGCTCGGAGGAAGTCCCTTCCAAACACTATATTTCCTTGGTTTGGCTTCATGATGAAGAAATCAACCATTGCAATCCCTTTAAGGAATGTAACTGGCACGTCTTTTATTCTTCCCTGGATCTCAGAAATATCTCCATTAGCATGTTCGTGATAAGATGATAATCTATCCATGTTAAATTTTAAAGAATCATGAACAATTTTTGGCATAGTAGAAACCATAGATCCAATATCACAATAAGCAAGGAAGTCTTGATTAGAGATGCTAATCCTAACAAAAGGCTCCCAATCATTGTCTATTTCCAAAATATCTCTCTTATTGGGTTTGGGTTTCTCTACCTTCATCAAGTCTAGAGCATCCATTCTCTTCTCAATAGTAGCAAGTCTATCTATGACAGTATCAAAACTATGATCATAAACAAAGTAACTAGATAGACCATGTATAATTTCAAGAGCTCTAGCTTCATCACACTCTAGGAAATCTCCTTCAGCTATAATATCAAGAGAGTGTTTACACCATTTAAAAAGACCATGGTAAAAATTTCTAAGCACAATTTTTATAGGTATCCAAGGCATAATTCTCCTATGTGCATCAGAAATTCTGTCCCATGCCTTCTTCATATTTTCTCCATCCCTTTGATGGAAATCTAGAACTTCTGATTCCCTCAAAGCACCGAATCCCAACATGCTTGACTAAATAGAAAGGACTACTAATAGAAAAGCAAATAATTTTTTTTTGTGATTTTTGATAGAAGACACTAAAGCAAAAACTGAAAGGTAAACTAACAAGACTAAAAAGCAAAGATAAAAGATAGCGTGCAACTCCCCTATCTTGAAGAGTGGAGTCCCCGACAACGGCGCCAGAAAACTTTGCTTGATGGCTTCTCGCCCCTCGTTGGTTACCCCAAGTGGAAGGTTTGAGATGTAGCGTAGCAGTAGTTTTCCCTTGGCAAAGATACCAAGGATCGAATCCCGTGAGACTCCGAGGGTCAACAAGAAGGTGTCAATAGCGCCAGAGACTTTTGCTTGACAGGACCTGCTCACAGATACAAATAACGTTTCTCCCAATGAGTACAGAGAGGTTGTCAATCCCTCCGGCCTTGTCGTTTACAGAGGATCAAACGCAAGAGATAATAGTGATAGGTATGACTGCAATTAGTAAATAAGAACAGGAAGTAAATAACGGGTGTGATCAGTGATGGTAATATGGACCGGGGTCCCATGATGTTCACTAGTGATGTCTCTCTCCCAAAAGACGATAAAACAGCTAAGCGAGGTAAACAAATTACAGCTGGGCAATTGACAGGATTATGTGCGCAAACCAATGCTAACTATGCTGCAAAGAAAGGTAGAGGCTCAAAAGCATGGGCGGTACGCCAAGGCAAGTAGACCGAAATCCATCTGCATCTACTACTAATCATCCACCTTGAGATATCTATCCAGAACATCTCGCTGGTATTAAGTTGCGAGTCCCACCCATAGTGTAAACTCAAAGCAACAGACAACTGCATTAAAAGAACTTTTCGTAAAGTAAGCAATCCTTGCACCCGCAAGTACAAGCACCGTTGTTTTCCCCCTTGTGGCAACAGCACATCCCCTAGACTCATGTTTATGTCACTCAAGCTAGTCATCGAGGGGCATGAACCCACAATCAAGCATAACGTTCCCTCTTGGAGTTACTACCTACTACTTGGCCAAAGAAATAAACAGCAACGGAGAACATGCAAGAATTACTCAAGAACATAAATATAAAAGAGGTGAACCAAATATATTACTCACACACAATCTGAACATAATATCATAATCCATCAGATCCCAGCAAACTCATCATAGCAACAGCATAAAGATTACATATGTGCCTCGATCATGTAGGGCAGCTCACGAGGTCTAATCGGTGAAGAACAAAGAGGGGAGGAGAACATCACATAGCTACTGGTCATGGACCCATGGTCCAAGGGGGACTACTCACAACTCATCCGGGAGGCGTCCATGGTGGTGGAGAAGCTCCCGGTGGTGGTTCTCCCCTCTGGCAGGGTGCCGGGAAGAGTTCTCCTGGTGCTCCCGATCTTGGAAGCGCGGCGGCGGCGGAACAGAGATGAGATCGCGAAAAAGGGTTCCGTCCTCGAGGGTTTCGGGACGCGGTGTAAATATATGCCAAAGGGGGTCACCAGAGGAGGTAAGGGGGGCCCAGGCGCCCCCCCGGCGGGGCCTAGGGTGGGGCCGCCCCCCAGGGCGCCTGGAGCACCTGTGGCCCCCCTCTGGCCCTACTTCTGCCGCATGGAAGCTTCTGGAGCGCTGATTTTTTATATATTTTTCCCAGAATTTTTCTAGCAATTTAAGTAATGGGAAAACCTGAAATACAAAAACAGGAGAAAACAGAAACTGGCACTGGGGTGCACTGAGTTAATAGGTTAGTCCAAATATGATCAAAAGTGTATGGAAGTGCATAAATATCATAGGAATATCACACAAAAGAGGCATGGAGCAAGCAGAAATTATAGATACGTTTTGGACGTATCAAAGGGCTTCCTCAAATTGCCCTAGGTCTTCATAAGCAAGCAAGTTGATGCACACCCACTAGTGTTTGTTTAAGCTTTCATACACTTATAGCTCTAGTGCATCCGTTACATGGCAATCTCTACTCACTCGCATTGATATCAATTGATGGACATCTCCATAGTCCATTGATTTGCCTAGTCGATGTGAGACTTTCTCCCTACTTTTGTCTACTACCACCTTCTATTCCACTCATAGTGCTATGTCCATGGCTCATGCTCATGTATTGCATGAAGAGTTGAAAAGGTTCGAAAAAGTAAAGTATGAAAACAATTGCTTGGCTGACACCGGGATGGGCATGAAGGGTACCTTGTGTTAAGAAAAGGGAGCATAAAAGACTATATGATTTTCTAGGGATAACGTTCTTTAGATTTGATATTTTGAAAGACTTGATTGTTTGTTGGGATTCCCGAGTATTAAATTCTTTTATGTCAAATGATAGATTATTGCTTTGAATCACTCGTGTCTTAATATTCATGCCATGATTAGATTACATGATCAAGATTATGCTAAGTAGCATTCCACATCAAAAATTATATTTTTTATTATTTACCTACTCGAGGACGAGCAGGAATTAAGCTTGGGGATGTTGATACGTCTTTGTCGTATCTATAATTTTTGATTGTTCCATGCCAATATTATACAACTTTCATATACTTTTGGCAACTTTTTATACTATTTTTGGGACTAACATATTGATCCAGTGCCTAGTGCCAGTTCCTGTTTGTTGCATGTCTTTTGTTTCGCAGAATATCCATATCAAACGGAGTCCAAACGGGATAAAAACGGACGGAGATTTTTTTTGGAATATATGTTATTTTTGGGAAGAAGAATCAACGCGAGACAATGCACGAGGGGGCCACGAGGCAGGGGGCGCGCTCCTGACCCTCGTGGCCAGCCCGTAAGGCAGTTGGTGCCCTTCTTTTTCCACAATAAAGCTAATATCCGGATACAAATCGTGTCAAAAATTCAGCCCAATCGGAGTTACGGATCTCCAGGAATATAAGAAACGGTGAAAGGCCAAAATCGGGGAGCACAGAAACAGAGAAAGACGGTGAGATAGATCCAATCTCGGAGGGGCTCTCGCCCCTCCCATGCCATGGAGGCCATGGACCAGAGGGAGAACGCTTCTCCCACCTAGGGAGAAGGCCAAGGAAGAAGGAGAAGGACGGGGCTCTCCCCCCTTGCTTTCGGTGGCGCCGGAGTGCCACCACAGCCATCATCGCGCGACGGCGAGCTACACCAACACCTCTGTCATCTTCACCAACATGTTCATCACCTCCCCACATCTATCTACAGTGGTCCTCTCTCCCGCAATCCGTTGTACCCTCTACTTCAACATGGTGCTTTATGTTTCATATTATTATCCAATGATGTGTTGCCATCCTATGATGTCTGAGTAGATTTTCGTTGTCTTATCGGTAATTGGTGAATTGCTATGATTGGTTTAAATTGTTTGTGGTTATGTTGCTGTCCTTTGGTGCCCATCATATGAGCGCGCATGTGGATCACACCATAGGGTTAGTTGTATGTTGATAGGACTATGTATCGGAGGGCAAGAGTGACAGAAGCTTCAACCTAGTATAGAAATTGATGCATACGGGATTGAAGGGGGACCAATATATCTTAATGCTATGGTTGGGTTTTACCTTACTGAACATAGTTAGTTGTGGATGCTTGCTAATAGTTCTAATCATAAGTGCATAGAATTCCAAGTCAGAGATGACATGCTAGCAGCGGCCTCTCCCACATAAAACTTGCTATCGGTCTAGTAACGTAGTCAATTGCTTAGGGACAATTTCACAACTCCTGCCACTACTTTTCCACACTCGCTATACTAGCTTTATTGATTTTTTACCTAAACAGCCCCTAGTTTTTATTTACGTGCTCTTTATATTCTTGCGAACCTATCCCGTTACACCTACAAAGTACTCCTAGTTTTACACGTGTTCTAGGTAAAGCGAACGCCAAGCTTGCGTACAGTTGTATCGGTGGTCGATAGAACTTGAGGGAATATTTGTTATACCTTTATCTCCTCGTAGGGTTCGACACTCTTACTTATCGAAAGAGGCTAGAACTGATCCCCTACACTTGTGGGTTATCATTTAACACGCTCCAGAAATCGTCAGAAATTCTAACTCTAGACACACAAGTTTCTGAATTTCCAACGCGATCAAATCAACTATCAACCAAATCATCCCAAAGGCTTTGCTTGGCAGAAACATTTATTTAAACCACAAAAACACATCAAACTAGAGGTATTATTGGGTGTTTTATTGAAAACAGAAAGAAAACGAAAAAGCAAAAAAGATACAAGTTGGGTTGCCTCCCAACGGGCGCTATCATTTTACGCCCTTATCTAGGCATAATACCAAAATATCAAGTGTTTTCATCCTTGTTGGATGTTCCATATGTTTCCCTCATTATAGATTCATAAGGAAATTTAATCTTAGTTCTAGGGAAGTGTTCCATGCCCTTCCTCAAGAGAAATTGGAATTTAATATCCCCTTCTTTCATATCAATCATTGCACCAATAGTGCATAAAAATGGTCTACCAAGTATAATAGGACAAGACGGATTGCAATCAATGTCAAGAACAATATAGTCTATGGGTACACAGTTCCTATTTGCAAGAATAAGAACATCATTGATCCTTCCCAAAGGCTTTTTAATAGTTCAATATGCCAAATGCAAATTAAGAGAACAATCTTCAATATTGGTAAGACCAAGAACATCACAGAGAGATTTCGGAATTGTGGAAACACTAGCACCCAAATCACATAAAGCATTGCACTCATAATTTTCAATCTTGATTTTGATAGTGGGTTCCCATTCATCATGTAATTTTCTAGGATTTGACACTTCCAATTCCAACTTATCATCTAAAGCTTTTATCATAGCATCAACAATATGTTTAGTAAAAGCTTTACTTTGTTCATAGGCATGAGGTGAATTTATCATGGTTTGCAACAAAGAAATACAATCAATCGAAGAGCACCTATCATAATTAAAGTCCTTGTAATCCAAAAGAGTGGGTACATCATTAGTTAAAGTTTTGACCTCTCCAAATCCACTTTTATTAAATTTCTCAACAAGATCTTCACCCTCCAAATTATCAGGACGCCTTCTAGCTAAGGTTGACTCTTCTTTTCAGTCCCTTTATCATCAAGTCTAACTTTATTAAACAAAGAATCAATAAAAGAAACACCAATCATTTTAAGATATTCATCATTTTTATTTTCTAGAGAGATTGGTTTCGCAGCCATTTCATTTACTAACGTAGCTTGTGCATCGGATATTTTTCCTAACAAACTTTCAGCAAAATCATACTTAGATTGGAGATTGCAAACTACTCTACTAATATCATCAACTTGTTTTGTTACAGCATCTAGCACAACAGAGTGTTCTTTAAGTTCTTCAGTAAAATATTTGTTGTGCTCAAATTGCGTAGTCATATATTCCTTAGTACTTTTCTCAATCTCAAGCAAGATATTGGGATAAGGAACATCATAATATTTGCGTTGAGGCATCATGACTATGTAAACAAGGTTGCAAACAAAAACAGATCTGACGAGAAAACGGCGAACGAAAAAGAGAGCGAATAAACACGGCAAATTTTTGTGTAGTGGGGGAGATGAAAATAGGAGGCAAATGGCAAATAATGTAAATTAAAAGGATATGAGATTTGTGAGTAGGAACCTGATAGATGTTGATGATGTCTCCCCAACAACGGCGCGAGAAAGTTCCTTTGATGTCGCTTGAGATGCGTCGGTGTTTCCCCAAGAAATAAGGGATGATGCAACACAACAATGGTAAGGTATTTCCCTCAGTGATGAGACCAAGGTTATCGAACCAATAGGAGAACCAAGCAACTGTATGTAAATGGTACCCACCCACAAAGAACAAATAGTTGCAACCCGACGCGTTAAAGGGGTTGTCAATCCCTTCCGGATAACGATGCCAAAAAGTGACGTAAAGATAGGATAAAATTGTAGTAGATTGAAAGATGCAAATAAAAGCAAATAAAACGCATCAAGGTATTTTTGGGTTTTTGATAATATAGATCTGAAAATAAAATTTGCAAATAAATAAAAAGGCAAATGGCAATATAGATCTGAAAGTATATGATTGGGAAATAGACCCGGGGCCGTAGATTTCACTAGTGGCTTCTCTCGAGAAAATAGCATGCGGTGGGTAAACAAATTACTGTTGGGCAATTTATAGAAAAGCAAATAATTATGACGATGTAAAAGATAATGATCATGTATATAGGCATCACGTCCAAGATTAGTAGACCGACTCCTCCCTGCATATACTACTATTACTCCACACATTGACTGCTATCCAGCATGCATCTAGTGTATTAAGTTCATGGAAAAACGTAGTAATGCAAGAAGAACAATTACATGATGTAGACAAGATCTATTCATGTAGGAATAGACCGCATCTTTTTATCCTTAATGGCAACGATACATGAGTGCCTTGCTGCCCCTTCTGTCATTGGGAAAGGACACCGCAAGGTCGAACCCATTACAAAGCACCTCTTCCCATTGCAAGGTAAATAGATCAAGTTGGCCAAACAAAACCCAAATATCAGAGAAGAAATACAAGGCTAAAATAATCAAGAATGGATATCAAATCAAGGCAAATCCAATCATTAACTCACAATTCATCGGATCCCAGCAAACACACCACAAAAAGTCATTATATCAAATAGATCTCCAAGAGACCATTGTATTCAGATACATAGAGAGAAGAAGCCATATAGCTACTGCATACGGACCCGTAGGTCTGTGGTAAACTACTCATGCATCATCGGAGAGGCACCAATGAGGATGATGAACCCCTCTGTGATCGTGTTCCCCTCTGACAGAGTGCCGGAAAAGGGCTCTAGATTGGATCTCGTGGTTCTGGAACTTCCGGCGGCTGGAACAAAATTTTGTCGACTCCCCTAGGGTTTCTGGAATATTGGAGTATTTATAGAGCAAAGAGGCAGTGCAGGAGGCCACCGAGGTGGGCACATCCCACCTGGGTGTGCCTGAGGGCCCAGGCGCACCTTAGTGGGTTGTGCCCCCCTCGGGGCACCCCCAGGTGCTTCTCCGGCCCACTGGATGTCTACTGGTCCAAAAAGTCCACAAAAAGTTTTGCTGCATTTGGACTCCATTTGATATTGATTTTCTGAGATTTAAAAAACAAGCAGAAAACAACAACTGGCACTTGGCACTATGTCAATAGGTTAGTCCCAAAAAATGATATAAAATGATTGTAAAACATCCAAGAATGATAATATAACAGCATGGAACTATCAAAAATTATAGGTACGTTGGAGATGTATCAACTCTCCATTCATCAAGTGAGCTAATGTCAAATAGCCTCTTTTCACTTGCAAGTTTGAAATCATAGTTAACCTCTTTGATTGCCCAATAAGCTTTGTGTTCTAATTCAAGAGGTAAGTGACATGCTTTTCCATAAACCACTTTATAAGGAGACACACCCATAGGATTCTTGTAAGCAGTTCTATAAGCCCATAATGCATCATCAAGTTTCTTAGACCAATTCTTTCTATATCTATTGACAGTCTTTTGCAAGATCAGTTTTATTTCTCTATTGTTTAATTCTACTTGACCGCTAGACCGAGGGTGATAAGGTGCAGCAATTCTATAGTTAACATCATATTTAGCAAGCAATTTGCGGAAAGCGCCATGAATAAAGTGTGAAGCACCATTAGTCATTAAATATCCAGGGACTCCAAACCTCGGAAAAATAACTTCCTTAAGCATTTTAATAGAGGTGTTATGATCAACACTACTAGTTGGAATAGCTTCTACCCACTTAGTAACGTAATCAAGAGCAACCAAAATATGTGTATACCCATTAGAGGATGGAAAAGGTCCCATATAATCAAAACCCCAAACATCAAATGGTTCAATAGAAAGTGAATAATTCATAGGCATTTCCAGAAGTCTACTAATATTAACAATTCTTTGGCATTCATCACAAGACAAGACAAACTTACAAGCATCTTTGAAAAGAGTAGGCCAATACAAACCAAATTGTAATACCTTGTGTGCAGTTCTATCTCCGGCATGATGTCCTCTGTAGACCTCAAAGTGACACTTGCGTAGGATTTGTTCATGTTCATGCTCAGGCACACAACATCTAGTACGTAACACCATCTACTCCTTCTTTGTAAAGGTGTGGGTCATCCTGAAAGTAGTGTCTCAAATCATAGAAGAACTTTTTCTTTTGTTAGTATGTGAAGCTAGGTGGTATAAATTTAGCAACAATATAATTTGCATAGTCTGCATACCATGGAGTACTACGTGAAGTACTTATGATAGCTAGTTGTTCATCGGGAAAGCTATCATCAATCGGTAGTGGGTCATCAAGAATATTTTCTAACCAAGACAAGTTATCTGTTACTGGGTTCTCAGCTCCTTTCCTATCAGTAATGTGTACATCAAATTCTTGTAGCAAGAGTCTAGGTTTAGCATCTTTCTTTTCCATAAGGTATGTAATAACATCATGGTAAGTGTGAATAGTTACTTTAGAATCAACAATATAAGACCTGAATTTATCACAAGCAAACACAACTGCTAAAAATTCTTTTTCAGCGGTAGCATAATTTCTTTGAGCACTGTCTACATTTTTACAAGCATAATGTATAACATTTAATTTCTTATCAACTCTTTGTCCTAGAACATCACCAACAACATAATCACTAGCATCACACATAATTTCAAAGGGTAGGTTCCAATCAGGTGGTTGAACAATAGGTGCAAATATTAAGGCTTTCTTAAGTATTTCAAAGTCTTCTACACAATCACCATCAAAAACAAATGGGACATCTTTTTGCAAGAGATTAGTAAGAGCCCTAATTTTGTTAGAGAAGTCTTTAATAAACCTCCTACAGAAACTAGCATGACCAAGGGAACTTCATATACCTTTGATACCTTTAGGGCATGACATTTTTTAAACAACGTCAACTTTAGCTTTGTCAACTTCAATACCTCTTTCGGAGGTCTTATTCCCCAAGACAATACCTTCATTAACCATAAAGTGGCACTTCTCCCAATTAAATACAAGATTAGTTTCTTCACATCTCTGCAAAACTCGACCAAGGTTGCTTAAGCAATCATCAAAAGAAGTTCCATATACGGAAAAATCATCCATGAAAACCTCAACAATCTTTTCACAGAAGTCAGAGAATATAGCAGTTGTTGGGGATATAACTATTGGGCATAACCCGGCCAGGAGGGGCCGGGTCAGGCCGATTGCGGTTCACCAAGACAGCCCATGAAGATATTGAAGATGGCGGTTCATCAAGCAGTCTTGCTAAGGATCTGAAGCCCAAAGGCGACTTAAGGCCCGTAGGTGTAAACCGCCATGTATGAATAACTTGTATTGTAAGGCAAGAATAGTTAGTCACCGAGTCGGACCCGTTATATGAGCCGGCCAGGACTCTATGAACCAACGGGCGTCAACCTGTGTATATAAAGGGACGACCCGGCGGTGGTTAAGGACAAGAAAGAAAGAGATCGAAAGCTAGGTTAAGCGTATTCGCTCCCTGGTAATCGAAACCTACGCAATACCACCTCAAACTGGATTAGGCTTTTACCTTCACCGCAAGGGGCCAAACCAGTATAAACTCTCTATGTCCTTTGTCCCAGTTAACCCCTTTTAGCTAACCTCGGCATGATGGCTCCACAACTAAGTCCTTGCACTAGGACATCTGCTGTGTTAACCCCACGACAGTTGGCGCCCACCGTGTGGCCTACGCACGGTGGTTTCGAGTTCTTGCAGGGCAAATTCGAAGGGATCAAGGAATATGCTGTGGGCCAGATGACCAAGAGTCTTCGCGGCAAGCTCTACATCGAAGAAGCAGGCTGGGGCCCCGAGGCCGGCTCAATTGAGTACGGGTACCGGGTCCCCTTCGGCGGAATTCACGTCTTCATCGACAAGATCGGCAAGCCGGGCCCTGAGCCAAACATCTGCACCGATATCATCGAGACGGCTCAGCGTGCATGACCGGCCCGAGTTCGATCCGCTGTGAAGCACGCCTTTGTTGGACATATCCATGGGGCAGAATTTGAGGAAGGTTTTGTATCTGGTGGAGAGATGCTCGTGTACTCTAACGGCGAGTCGTCCGGCTCAACCGATTCAATGTATCAACTACAAGACGACCAGCTTGGGGGCTATTCCAATGGCGATAGTATTCCGGACCCCTATGAGCTGCCGAGCCGGGTGGCGATCTTCATGGCCGGTACTCAACCCACGCTTGGCTCTACAACTGATGTTGCTATGACCTCCGATTCTACGGCCGCGGCAACAGCTGGCGTTGCCGGCTCTGCACGCCCACCGCTCAAGTTCTGACTCAGCCGCTGGAAGCTTTGGCGACTTTAATGGGGGTGGAGGTAACGCCAGATAATCAAGAACAACATAAGGTAGACGTTGCAAAGCTAAGGTTGAGATAGCTGAGGCCAAGGAGGACCTGGCGGCGGAGAACGCTAGGATGGCCATGGAGCAAGTTGTTTTGGACGCTCGGGCATAGGGAATTCAGGCGGACTCCTTCCATCTCACCTTGGATCAGAACGCGGCAAATGAAGTCATGAGAAGGAGGCACCAGAGTCGTCTACCTCTGGTTTACGAGGTAAGGAATCTCTTCAACACGCCAGGAGCAGGGACCAGTAACTCGCCGGTGATAAACCAGATTGAAGCACCTGGGGTGGGAACACCGGCTCAGCCGTGCACGACAGAGCCACTTCGCTTGAATATTACTCCGCCTGAGCATGTACCAATGCCATCGGGTCATTATTCTAATCCTTTGTATAATATGATTGCTGCGGTGACTCGGCTGGCGGCTCTACCGATTGAAGGCGAATCGCCGGCAGCAATGGAAATACGACAAGCCAGAGAATTGCTTCAGACGGCTGTGGCCCATCAGGCGGCTTATTTTTATAGTTGTGAGAGGATTCATTCCACCCCTCGCCCGAGTCGGAGTTATAGCAGGCACATTGACTCACTAGTAGTTTCAAGCAGTGACAGGCGTTGTAACCATGCTCGTGGACAGGACCCGGCACATGATGGTGCTCATGCTTTGGTGGATCAAGGAAGAGCACGTCATGAGGCTGAGATGGTGGCTCAACAAGCGGCTCATTGATATGTCTCCATCGTATCTATAATTTTTGATTGTTCCATGCTAATATTCTACAACTTTCATATACTTAGGGCAACTTTTTATACTATTTTTGGGACTAACATATTGATCCAGTGCCCAGTGCCAGTTCCTGTTTGTTGTGTGTTTTTTGTTTTACGGAATATCCATATCGAACGGAGTCCAAACGGGATAAAAATGTACGGAGATGTTTTTTGGAATATATGTGAATTTTGGGAAGCGGAACCAACGTGAGACGATGCCCGAGTGGACCACGGGGGTGAGGGGCACGCCCAGCAGGGCAGACGCGCCCTGGGCCCTCGTGGCCACTCCGTAAGGCGGTTGATGCCCTTCTTTCGCCACAAGAAAGCTAATATCCGGATAAAACCGTGTCCAAAATTCAGCCCAATCGGAGTTATGGATCTCCGGGAATATAAGAAACGGTGAAGGGCCAGAATCTGGGAACGCAGAAACAGAGAGAGACAGAGAGACAAATCCAATCTCGGAGGGGCTCTCGCCCCTCCCATGCCATGGAGACCATGGACCAGAGGGGAAACCCTTCTCCCATCTAGGCAGAAGGTCAAGGAAGAAGGAGAAAGAGGGGGGATTTCTCCCCCTCGCTTCCGGTGGCACCGGAGTGCCGCCGGGGCCATCATCGTCACCGCAATCTACACCAACAACTTCACCGCCGTCATCACAACCTCTTCCCCTATGCAGCGGTGTAACCCCTCTTCTACCTGCTGTAATCTCTACTTAAACATGGTGCTCAATGCTATATATTATTTCCCAATGATGTATGGCTATCCTATGATGTTTGAGTAGATCCGTTTTGTCCTATGGGTTAATTGATGATCGTGATTGGTTTGAGTTGCATGTTTTATTATTGGTGTTGTCCTATGGTGCTCTCCGTGTCGCGCAAGCGTGAGGGATCCCTGCTGTAGGGTTTGCAATATGTTCATGATTTGCTTATGTTGGGTGGCGTGAGTGACAGAAGCACAGACCCGAGTAAGTAGGTTGTTTGCGTATGGGAATAAAGAGGACTTGATACTTTAATGCTATGGTTGGGTTTTACCTTAATGATCTTTAGTAGTTGCAGATGCTTGCTAGAGTTCCAATCATAAGTGCATATGATCCAAGAAGAGAAAGTATGTTAGCTTATGCCTCTCCCTCAAATAAAATTGCAATAGTGATTACCGGTCTAGTTATCGATTGCCTAGGGACAAATAACTTTCTCGTGACAAAAAGCTATGTACTAAAACTAATTTAGTTGTGTCCTTATCTTAACAGCCCCTACTTTTTATTTACGCGCTCTTTATTATCTTGCAAACCTATCCCACAAAAACTACAAAGTACTTCTGTAACACTCCAAATTTTTGGGTTTGGTTTTTCTTCCAAAAACTTTTGGTCTTTTGGAAGGGGGTTGTTTTATCTTCTCTTAAGACCCTTCTAAAACCTCTTCTGGCCAAAGTTTGTGTGTTGTTTCTCAAGCTTGGTTTTTGGTCTTGAAAATTTCTTCTTGTGTTAGCTCAACACAAGTTATTTTCTTAGAAATTTGTTTGATTCTTTTCCTTCAAGTTTTAAACTTCTTAGGTTTAACCTTGGGCTTAACTTCCTCTTCAAACTCCATCTTGCCATGACCCCAACAAAAATATTTCTCTCCAAGACCTCCTCTTCACTTTAGGACAAGTCTCACATCAATTCCAGGGAATTTCAACCTTATTGGAAATTTTTCTCTATTTATTCTACTCCTAAAACAATTTCTATCATTTATAGTGGACCTTGGTAATTTACAAAGGAACCACCATATTCATCTTGTTATTGGATTCCAAACTAACTTCCCTAGATAGTCCTTAGTACCCACAACCTAGATCCATCTTGTTTCACCGGTCCACAGTTCAAAATTTTCAAATTTCATCTACTGCAAGTTTGGACCAGATTATCAAAATTTGGTGAAATTCATATTTATCTTCTTCCAAAAATTCTGTGAAAATTCAGGCAGCCTCCAGATACATCAAGAGGCCACTCCACCAAATATCAGCCCCAGAAACACTTCCCACGTACCAAAATCATTTCATCAAACACCTGGATTACACTATGCTGTCAATTTCAGAAACTGCTAACTGAAGATTTACTATCGACAGTGCAGTTCGTTAGTTCGTCAAAGCCGCAACGTCAATCTCACCAGTGCCCGCCTTGGATCGATGCTCACTACACCTCCTGCTTATCCAGCACGCCGCACGCTTGCTTGGCGGCTTTCGGGCGTCGGTGGCGCCCTGGCCCGACCACGCCGGCGACTTCCACGGCAACAGAACCTCCCGTGGCGGCCGACAAGGAGGATCCTGCAGCTCGACGCAGTTTGGCACCGCCCAAGTCACCCCAGCGCTAAGCGTGGCCTTCTCCACTGCCAGCACACGCCTGCAGCACCGTCGCTGTGGCCTGGCGTGCACAGAGCGCGTTCTCTGCCGCCGACGTGCCGCACGGCCGTTCCGTCGAGGGCAGCCCGTAATCACCCCTCCCCTGCTGAGTTAGGCATGGGAATGGAACCAGTGCACCTCCTAGTCGATGCTCAAGCCCCTAAACCCGCCGTCCCACCACTGCATCACCGTAATCGCTCGCCGGACTTATCCCGTTCACGGAAACCGCCTCGGGCCTACTATATAAAGCACCCCCGAGCTCGTTCTCGAGCCCGCACACCTCCACCATCTCCCTAGACCGCGCCCAACCTCTGGAAGAGCCTCGAGGGGCCATTCTTCCCCAACTCCAGCCAACTCCGGCCGCCTCGGGCTCCAGCAGCGTTCTCTCCGGTGAGAACTCCTCCGCCGCCCTGGACTCGAGCGTAGCACCCTCGCACATACCTAAACCTAACCCCCCACTCCAATTTGACCCCAGGAGCTCTCTCCGACGAGGCCCATGACCACCCGAGCCGCCGTCCGCCGGAGACAGGGTCGCCGTCGACGTGGGGCTCGCCGATGCTCAACTCCACCACCAATCGACGCGGAAGAACACCAGGAAGTTGTACGTACCACTCCCCTCCCCTAACTTGCCGTAGATCGGCGCCGGCGACCACCGCAGCATCTGATGCCAGCGCAACTCTGTTTCAGAGTTTAAACCCGACGAGTGGGACCCCTTAGTCAGCCTCTCATCTCTCTCCGAATCATTTTGCTGGAAAGCGCCTTCGAACAAAGTACGCCTTCGACTTCAGTTGGCGTACTGCGTACCGGTTCGCTTTTCTATTTTCTATTCTAATTTATGTGAAATTTTCTGTTTCATTACAGATGAGTCCCCGGACAGAAACTCTAATATCTTTTTAACCAAAGATGATTTTGAGTTGATTCTTTTTCTGTCCTCTTTAGTTTTCTGTCTAGTTTTTTGTCATATTTATGTGAAATTTTTTAGAGCAACTTTATTTGCACGTGCGGTATTTGTGTTAGCATCCGTTTATTTGATTACGTAGATACCGAAGGACGTGACGGAGCCGCGAACCTCACCGAGTTAGACTCCGACTACTCCGAACCAAGCAAGCATGTCTGAACCTTTGATATGATGGATGTGTTGCATGTTTGCTCAAGTAGTTCTTTTCATAAGCATGGTTATATAAGCATTTGTGTATGGTTATATTTCATGCAAGCAAGCTTCGGGTGAACCCCGTATGATAATGAATGAACCACCCCGATCATGTGGTGACATGATGGGTGGAATACTGGTATTGTTGAAGCATGCCAGTAGTTGGTTAACCTAGTATCCGCGTGGATCGAGTCATGATCCCGCTCACCTCCTTTTGGTACTGTCATATGCCATCCGTGGTGATTGCGGTCTAGTCAGTTGTAAACCACTTTCCGAGTACACACCAAGTAGAGGGGCCGGGATGAGGGTTCCATGGCCCTGGATTAAAGCCCGTCATCCGGTCAGGGGGCATGGGTGTTTCCGGTTGGGACCGAGAGGGGGGCACCCCTTAGAGCACGCATATATAAATTTGATCCCATGCTATTCGATGTTTTAGCCTCCCCGTCTTAAAGTTTTTCGTGAACATTGAAACGGGTGATTCCGGACAGCAGGATGTGAAATGGGTGTGTACTGGTTAGTTGGGTTGCTACCTAAAACACCGTAGACGGAACTAGTCCCTGTGGCTAGTAGAATCCGTTGGCTATGATTTAATAGTACAAGCTCTGCAGAGTTAAATCCTTCAAGTAGCCATGTTTATGGCCTAGGGTCAATCTTCGTGTCAACCCGGTGACCGTCTCCAGTATATTCTTAATAGTAATAAGAGTAGTGACTTTGTCAAGTTCATTTGGTAGATGAACTCACCAATTATCTATGTACTGATTTATTTCCTGAAGTATTTCACCGTTCAACTATTGATATTTATAAGCCCTTTATGTGATGTCTCTCAGATGTCCGACTGTGGCATTCTTGTTATTTATAAGCCCTTTTGTGATGTCGCTCAGACGTCCGACTGTGGCATTCTTGTTGTTTATAAGCCCTTTATGTGATGTCGCTCAGACGTCCGACTGTGTCATTCTTGTTATTTATTTCCTTTATAAGCCCTTTATGTGATGTCGCTCAGACGTCCGACTGTGGCATTCCGGTTATTTATTTCCAGTATAAGCCCTTTATGCGATGTCGCTCAGACGTCCGACTGCGGCACTCTTGTCATTTATTTTCTTTACAAGCCCTTTATGTGGTGTCGCTCCGACGCCCGACTGTGGCATGTTTTCATTTGTTTATTCCTCACGAGGCGTCACGCATACACTCGTTTGGTTTTCTTTTTATTTATCTTATGGATTTCGGGAGATTACCGTCCGACTTCTATTTTTGCATACAGCTAAGAAATATTATTATCCGGTTGCATTTTGCTTGAATACTCTTATGCACCATGCTTGCATTTGTTATATCTTAAGTCCGAACTGTCTTGCGAGTACATTCAAAGTACTCACCTGGCTTGTTGATTTGGCCAGATGAGGACGAAGGCGATGTCATGGATGAAGAGTTCGATAGCGAGTCCGACGTCTAGTGGAGTCCCAGTCAGTCTCTTGCGATCCTGGAGTTGATCATGTTATATAACCGCTTCCGCCAACCACCAAATAAATTCATCGGGTCTCACTCCGACACTCGATGAACTGTAATATATTGGAGTCACGTCGTCCACTACACTGTGACATATCCACCACCTTTTTATCACGAGTCAGTAGTATGCCACCCTGCCATTGTGTCATATCCGCCATTGTGTACTATATTGGCGTACTTGTCATAAATTGTTGAGCAACCTCAGCTCAACCTTGTATAATATTTAGTATTCTGGAATTCTGTATCAAGGATTTGTCTACCAGCAAGAAGTATTCTTCCTTGCTGGTTTAATAAAAAGGTCGGTCTTTCGGTAATTATTTTACTGAAAAACCGGTCCTGACAACCTTGGTACCACAGCCAGGCTGACTGTAGGAAGCCACTAGGTGCGCTCGCTAATCGGTCATTAGCGTAATAATTCCTATTCAGCATTTTTACATCTGTACAATTTTCTGTTGGTCATCATAAATTTATGACTTGACTATTCGGAATTTGTGTCTACTTTTGTAGATGGCCAGCAACGACTGTGATGCACAGGTGTTCGCCAACATTCCTGAGGGGTTTGTCAAGCTCCTCTTCGCTATCACCAAAGTCGCGATTGGGCCATCAACCTGTCCAGAGTTTACACTCTACCGTCACAAGCTCAACGACAGCGTGTCAATGCACCAGGTCGTGGTGCACTTCAAGGGAGGGCGTTCTGAAGCGCGCCGCCTCCGATTTGTGGGCAGAGCCATGCCTACGGAGAGGCATGCCATGCAAATGGCTGCCCATGAGGCGATAGCTCGTCTCCGGGACATCCTTCCTTCAATGAAGACTCGTCGCTACCGTTACCTCCCATGCCACGTGCCCTACACTTGCCACTATGCGTTTGCTTGCACAAATGGGGAACGTGATGAAGCCATCGAATCAATGGTTGAGTACCTCAAGGCACTTGAGGCAGCCTTTGATAATCTTGTGGACGACTTGGTGGCTGCCCGTATGGACTTGGTCCAGAGTGGATCCGCCAACAGGAGGGAGCTACTCCATACTGCGCCACCAATGACATTTGTCTCGTCCACCGCATCCTATGCACCTTACATCTTAGCTACCGCTCGCCGTCTGCCTACCACTGAGGAGTTTGACCAGGTCATTGCTCCTACCCCAGTCGGAGCCGCACCGCCTGCCGCACCTGCATCAACACCTCATACCCATACTCCGCGCCTGTAGCCTATTAGTGAGGAGGAAGTTGAGTCTCCAACACCATTGGGCCTTACCCTCGGCAGGCCGAGGGAAATCTTCAACATCTCCAACTAGTGCGTTTATCCGCGACGCACTGTGCTCACTTGTATTATGTGTGTGATATGTAAAATAGGTTGTTGGGAAGTAGTCTGTTTGCGCATCATGTAGGATCTTGGAGAAGTGCACTAGCATAAATAACATGTTAGGAATGTGTACGCACACCCTGAGTGAAGTATGTATAATTAGAACCCGCGTGTAAGATACTTACTAAGCGGTCCTTCTCCGTGTGCAATCAAGCAGTTTATTTTAAAAATCTCTTTGGAGCTCGTGTTTTGTTGCTTTTGCAAATCTTGGTTTATTTTGCTGCCCGGTTCTTCTCATGATTTCTGCAATAATACCCCAGAGTAAGAAATGACTCATCCCTGGACGCGTTCCATGCCAAGTCCGCCAGAGGGAAATTATGGCACGCAAACAGATAACAATTTCACACAGGGGCAGTCAAGTCAGCAGGGCAGCGAAACAACATTTTCTCAAGTATGTCGTCTTTACGAGCAAAGTCGGCAACAGCACCAGGAAATGATGAACCATGTCATTAACATGCGAAATCACCGTGAGCCATACCAGCGGCACTTAAAATTATCTGAATTTCAGAAGACACGTCTGACAACGTTTTCGCACACAGACAAACCTCTTGAGGCCGATGATTGGCTTTGAGATATTGAAAGGAAATTAATTGTGGCACAATGCTCACACCGTGAAAAGGTACTTTACGCACCACATTATCTTACTGGAGCAGCCGCGTCATGGTGGGAAAATTTTCTGCTTATGCACCCCGACATAAATAATATCACCTGGGAAGATTTCAAGGAAGGCTTCCGTGGGGCACACATCCCTAAGAGCATTATGAAGATCAAGAAAAGAGAATTTGATGACCTCAAGCAAAGGGGCATGACAGTACCTGAGTACAACAGTCAGTTTACGCAATTATCCCGTTATGCCAACGAAGAGCGTATGACTGAGAATAAGAAGATGGAAAAATTCCTAGACGGACTGGCACCAGCACTTAAATGCCAGTTAGTCATACACACATTTCCAGACTTCAAGACACTGGTGGACAAGGCTATTACATTGGAGAATGAACGTCGCAGTCTGGAAGACATTCGCAGGAGAAAAAGGGATCAGACCAACCATCCTCGCAACAACAAGAATATGGTAAATTTCCAGAAATATGGGACGAACAAATCCATGACAAATGACACACGCCCAAGCAGAAATTTTCATGCGAGGGACAAGGATTTCACCTATCGCCCAGGTGTTACTTGCTATGCATGTGGAGAAGAGGGACACTATGCTAAACAGTGCCCAAAGCCAAGAAACTCAGCACCGAAGCCAAACAGCAACGGAAACAATTCTTCGCCCAAGCGTAACAACTTCAACCCCAATAACAATCACATGAAAGGCCACCTGAACCATGTGACCAAGGAGCAAGCACAGGATGCCCCGGATATCGTACTCGGTACGTTCCCTGTCAACACAATACCTGCCACAGTTTTGTTTGATTCTGGAGCTTCTCATTCGTTCATTTCGAAGAGTTTTGCTTTACAACATGGTTTTTCGATGTTTCCCCTGGGAAAATCAATGACCATCAAGTCCCCCGGAAGTAAGCATATCACTCAGAATTACTGCCAAGGTTTGACAATTGAAATTGAAGGGTTACAGTTTCACGCAAACCTCATCGTGTTAGAAAACAAGGGACTGGATGTTATCCTGGGTATGGATTGGCTAACCACCAACAAAGGATTTATCGATTGCTTCAACAGGACATTGATTCTTACTCATCATTAGGGAAAGACAATAAGAGTCGCAGCTCAAGAAAGACCAGTATCGTGACAACCAAAATTTAATAAGGTAGACACTTCTGAGTTAAGCAAAGTTTCAGTTGTATGTGAATTTCCGGACGTATTTCCCGAAGAACTACCAGGCATGCCACCAGACAGAGAAATAGAATTTATTATTGAACTAGCACCTGGAACCACCCCATATACAAGAAGCCGTACAGAATGGCACCATCCTAGTTGGTTGAACTAAAGAAAGAAATAAAGGAATTGCTGGACAAAGGATTTATATGGGCCAGCTCCTCACCTTGGGGTTCGCCGATATTATTTGCCAAAAGGAAGGATGGGACTATGAGATTGTGTATAAACTACCGAGCACTCAACATGGTCACTATCAAGAACAAATATCCGATGCCACGGATAAATGATTTATTTGACCAGCTCGCGCAAGCCAAGGTTTTCTCAAAAGTTGATTTAAGGTCAGGATACCATCAATTAAAAGTACATACAGAAGATATCCCAAAAACAACATTCACCTCCAGATATGGACTATATGAATTTACAGTGATGCCGTTTGGACTGACCAACGCCCCCGCATATTTTGTCCACCTCATGAACAAAGTGTTTATGAAATTCATGGACAAATTTGTGGTGGTATTTATTGATGACATCTTGGTATATTCAAAGACACCGGAAGAACATGTTGAACACCTCCGCATTGTACTGGGAGAATTAAGGAAACACCAACTCTACGCCAAATTTAGCAAATGTGAATTTTGGTTAAGACAAGTGGGTTTCCTAGGACACGTATTAACACAAGAGGGATTTGCTGTGGACCCGGATAAAGTTAAGGCTGTACTTGGCTGGAAGTTACCAGCCAGTGTAACAGACATACGAAGTTTCCTCGGTATGGCTGGATATTACAGAAGGTTTATTGAAGGATTTTCCACCATAGCCAAACCAATGACACAGTTACTCAAGAAGGATAAGAAATTCGTATGGACCGAAGCATGTGAGTAAAGCTTCCAAGAACTCAAAAAGAAGTTAACAACAGCCCCAGTATTGATTGTACCATACATACACAAGAGTTTTGAAGTATATTGCGACGCATCCCGGAAAGGCCTCGGATGCGTACTAATGCAAGAAGGCAAAGTAGTCGCCTACGCGTCCCGGCAACTGCGAAAACATGAAAAAAATTACCCTACTCACGATTTGGAATTGGCAGCAGTCATTCATGCACTCAAGGAGTGGAGGCACTTTTTGCTTGGGAATCGCTGTGAAATATATACGGACCATAAGAGCCTCAGATATATTTTCACGCAACCAGAACTCAATTTACGACAACGACGCTGGCTGGAAATGGTAAAAGATTATGACGTTGGTATCCACTATCACCCAGGAAAGGCAAACGTGGTAGCGGATGCTCTCAGCCGTAACCCCAGCCCGAACAACGGCAGTCTACAGAGCCTGAGATCCGAATTTCAGCGAGAATTCGCCAAACTCAACCTAATGATGGTCACTGAAGGCGAAGTGTCAAATCTGGAAATACGGCCTACACTAATAGAACAAATAAAGAAGGCTCAGCATGAACACCCCAGCATCGAAGGTATAAAAAGAAAAGTAAGTCAGGGCAAGGCCTCAGAATTCACCATAGACAGTGAGGGAATATTATGGTTCAGAGACAGACTTTGCGTACCAAATAGCAACGACCTTAAACAGCAAATTCTAGCAGAAAGCCACACCGCTCCATACTCCATCCACCCTGGAGGGACAAAAATGTACACGGACATTCAGGAAAGATTTTGGTGGCACGACATGAAGAGGGATATAGCCACATATATTGCATGCTGCGATTCATGTCAACGCATAAAAGCCGAGCACCAAAAACCAGCAGGACTCCTGCAGCCAAACAAGATACCAGAATGGAAATGGGACGATATTGGGATGGACTTTATTGTTGGACTACCACGGTCACAGCATGGAAATGATGCCATATGGGTCATCACAGATAGACTGACCAAGGTAGCACACTTCATACCAGTCAAGACAACCGACACCACCCAAAAGCTTGCCAAGCTTTACCTCGCCCGTATAGTATGCCTACATGGGGTTCCAAAGACTATAATATCGGACAGAGGCACTCAGTTCGTCTCCAAATTTTGGGACCAGTTGCAACAAGCCCTCGGAACGCAACTAACGTTCAGTACAGCTTACCACCCCCAGACTGGAGGACAAACGGAACGAGTAAATCAAATACTTGAAGACATGCTAAGGGCATGTGTCCTCACATATGGGACCAGTTGGGAGGCAAGCTTACCATATGCCGAGTTTGCATACAACAATAGTTACCAAGCCAGTCTGCAGATGGCACCGTTCAAAGCCTTGTATGGACGAAGATGTCGTACTCCATTAAACTGGTCGGAAACAGGGGACAGTCGCATATTCGGCCCAGATATGTTGAAAGAAGCTGAGGAAAGAGTAAAAATAATACGGGATCGACTCAGAACAGCCCAAAGCCGACAGAAGAGCTATTAGGATCAAAAACATCGGGAAATAAGTTTTGAGCCCGGTGAAGACGTATACTTACGTGTATCTCCTATGAGAGGACTGCAACGATTCAAGGTCAAAGGGAAACTAGCACCCCGATTCATCGGACCCTTTCGAATAATTGCACGGAGAGGCAAAACGGCTTACCAGCTGGACCTTCCCAAGGAACTGTCAGACGTCCACGACGTGTTCCATGTCTCGCAACTACGGAAGTGTGTAAGCAACCCAGAGAAGCATGTGTCACATGAAAGTCTTGACGTGCAACTAGATCTCACCTATCGGGAACACCCAGTAAAATTTTTGGAGGAGTCTGAAAGGAGAACCCGTCAGAAGACTATTAAATTTCTCAAGGTTCAGTGGAGTAATCACACAGAGGATGAGGCACTATGGGAAAGGGAAGATTTCCTTCGGACAAAACACCCACACCTATTTGAGGATCAGCTGAAATCTCGGGGACGAGATTTTTCCTAAGGGGGTAGGTGTTGTAACACTCCAAATTTTTGGGTTTGGTTTTTCTTCCAAAAACTTTTGGTGTTTTGGAAGGGGGTTGTTTGATCTTCTCTTAAGACCCTTCTAAAACCTCTTCTGGCCAAAGTTTGTGTGTTTTTTTCTCAAGCTTGGTTTTTGGTCTTGAAAAATTCTTCTGGTGTTACCTCAACACAAGTTATTTTCTTAGAAATTTGTTTGATTCTTTTCCTTCATGTTTTAAACTTCTTAGGTTTAACCTTGGGCTTAACTTCCTCTTCAAACTCCATCTTGCCATGACCCCAACAAAAATATTCCTCTCCAAGACCTCCTCTTCACTTTAGACAAGTCTCACATCAATTCCAGGGAATTTCAACCTTATTGGAAATTTTTCTCTATTTATTCTACTCCTAAAACAATTTCTGTCATTTATAGTGGACCTTGGTAATTTACAAAGGAACCACCATATTCATCTTGTTATTTGATTCCAAACTAACTTCCCTAGATAGTCCTTAGTACCCACAACCTAGATCCATCTTGTTTCACTGGTCCACAGTTAAAAAATTTCAAATTTCATCTACTTCAAGTTTGGACCAGATTATCAAAATTTGGTGAAATTCATATTTATCTTCTTCCAAAAATTCTGTGAAAATTCAGGCAGCCTCCAGATACATCAAGAGGACACTCCACCAAATATCAGCCCCAGAAACATTTCCCATGTACCAAAATCATTTCATCAAACACCTGGATTACACTATGGTGTCAGTTTCAGAAACTGCTAACGGAAGATTTACTGTCGACAGTACAGTTCGTCAGTTCGTCAGAGCCGCAGCGTCAATCTCACCAGTGCCCGCCTTGGATCGATGCTCACTTCACCTCCTGCTTATCCAGCACGCCGCACGCTTGCTTGGCGGATTCCGGGCGTCGGTGGCTCCCTGGCCCGACCACGCCGGCGACTTCCACGGCAACAGAACCTCTCGTGGCGGCCGACAAGGAGGATCCTGCAGCTCGACGCAGTTTGGCGCCGCCCAAGTCACCCCAGCGCTCGGTGTGGCCTTCTCCACTGCCAGCGCACGCCTGCAGCACCGTCGCCGTGGCCTGGCGTGCACAGAGCGCGTTCTCTGCCGCCGACGTGCCGCACGGCCGTTCCGTCGAGGGCAGCCCGTAATCACCCCTCCCCTGCTGATTTAGGCACGGGAATGGAACTAGTGCACCTCCTAGTCGATGCTCAAGCCCCTAAACCCGCCGTCCCGCCACTGCATCACCGTAATCGCTCGCCGGACTTATCCCGTTCACGGCAACCGCCTCGGGCCTACTATATAAAGCACCCCCGAGCTCGTTCTCGAGCCCGCACACCTCCACCATCTCCCTAGACCGCGCCCAACCTCTGGAAGAGCCTCGAGGGGCCCTTCTTCCCCAACTCCGGCCAACTCCGGCCGCCTCGGGCTCCAGCATCGTTCTCTCCGGTGAGAACTCCTCCGCCGCCCTGGACTCGAGTGTAGCACCCTGGCACCTACCTAAACCTAACCCCCACTCCAATTTGACCCCAGGAGCTCTCTCCGACGAGGCCCACGACCACCCGAGCCGCCGTCCGCCGGAGACAGGGTCGCCGTCGACGTGGGGCTCGCCGATGCTCAACTCCACCACCAATCGACGCGGAAGAACACCAGGAAGTTGTACGTACCACTCCCCTCCCCTAACTCGCCGTAGATCGGCGCCGGTGACCACCGCAGCATCTGATGTCGGCGCAACTCTGTTTCAGAGTTTAAACCCGACGAGTGGGACCCCTTAGTCAGCCTCTCATCTCTCTCCGAATTGTTTTGCTGGAAAGCGCCTTCAAACAAAGTACGCCTTCGACTTCAGTTGGCGTACTGCGTACCGGTTCACTTTTCTATTTTCTATTCTAATTTATGTGAAATTTTCTGTTTCATTACAGATGAGTCCCTGGACAGAAACTCTAATATCTTTTTAACCAAAGATGATTTTGAGTTGATTCTTTTTCTGTCCTCTTTAGTTTTCTGTCTAGTTTTTTGTCATATTTATGTGAATTTTTTTGGAGCAACTTTATTTGCACGTGCGGTATTTGTGTTAGCATCTGTTTATTTGATTACGTAGATACCGAAGGACGTGACGGAGCCGCGAACCTCACCGAGTTAGACTCCGACTACTCCGAACCAAGCAAGCATGTCTGAACCTTTGATATGATGGATGTGTTGCATGTTTGCTCGAGTAGTTCTTTTCATAAGCATGGTTATATAAGCATTTGTGTATGGTTATATTTCATGCAAGCAAGTTTCGGGTGAACCCCGTATGATAATGAATGAACCACCCCGATCATGTGGTGACATGATGGGTGGAATACTGGTATTGTTGAAGCATGCCAGTAGTTGTTTAACCTAGTATCCGCGTGGATCGAGTCATGATCCCGCTCACCTCCTTTTGGTACTGTCATATGCCATCCGTGGTGATTGCAGTCTAGTCAGTTGTAAACCACTTTCCGAGTACACACCAAGTAGAGGGGCCAGGATGAGGGTTCCATGGCCCTGGATTAAAGCCCGTCATCCAGTCAGGGGGCATGGGTGTTTCCGGTTGGGACCGAGGGGGGGGCACCCCTTAGAGCGCGCATATATAAATTTGATCCCATGCTATTCGATGTTTTAGCCTCCCCGTCTTAAAGTTTTTCGTGAACATTGTCACGGGTGATTCCGGACAGCAGGATGTGAAATGGGTGTGTACTAGTCAGTTGGGTTGCTACCTAAAACACCGTAGATGGAACTAGTCCCTGTGGCTAGTAGAATCCGTTGGCTATGATTTAATAGTACAAGCTCTGCAGAGTTAAATCCTTCAAGTAGCCATGTTTATGGCCTAGGGTCAATCTTCGTGTCAACCCGGTGACCGTCTCCAGTAAATTCTTAATAGTAATAAGAGTAGTGACTTTGTCAAGTTCATTTGGTAGATGAACTCACCAATTATCTCTGTACTGATTTATTTCCTGAAGTATTAAACCGTTCAACTATTGATATTTATAAGCCCTTTATGTGATGTCTCTCAGATGTCCGACTGTGGCATTCTTGTTATTTATAAGCCCTTTTTGTGATGTCGCTCAGACGTCCAACTGTGGCATTCTTGTTGTTTATAAGCCCTTTACGTGATGTCGCTCAGACGTCCGACTATGGCATTCTTGTTATTTATTTCCTTTATAAGCCCTTTATGTGATGTTAGAGCCGCAGCGTCAATCTCACCAGTGCCCGCCTTGGATCGATGCTCACTTCACCTCCTGCTTATCCAGCACGCCGCACGCTTGCTTGGCGGATTCCGGGCATCGGTGGCTCCCTGGCCCGACCACGCCGGCGACTTCCACGGCAACAGAACCTCCCGTGGCGGCCGACAAGGAGGATCCTGCAGCTCGACGCAGTTTGGCGCCGCCCAAGTCACCCCAGCGCTCCGCGTGGCCTTCTCCACTGCCAGCGCACGCCTGCAGCACCATCGCCGTGGCCTGGCGCGCACAGAGCGCGTTCTCTGCCGCCGACGTGCCGCGCGGCCATTCCGTCGAGGGCAGCCCGTAATCACCCCTCCCCTGCTGATTTAGGCACGGGAATGGAACCAGTGCACCTCCTAGTCGATGCTCAAGCCCCTAAACCCGCCGTCCCGCCACTGCATCACCGTAATCGCTCGCCAGACTTATCCCGTTCACGGCAACCGCCTCGGGCCTGCTATATAAAACACCCCCGAGCTCGTTCTCGAGCCCGCACACCTCCACCATCTCCCTAGACCGCACCCAACCTCTGGAAGAGCCTCGAGGGGCCCTTCTTCCCCAACTCCGGCCAACTCTGTCCGCCTCGGGCTCCAGCAGCGTTCTCTCCGCTGAGAACTCCTCCGCCGCCCTAGACTCGAGCGTAGCACCCTGGCACCTACCTAAACCTAACCCCCACTCCAATTTGACCCCAGGAGCTCTCTCCGACGAGGCCCACAACCACCCGAGCCGCCGTCCGCCGGAGACAGGGTCGCCGTTGACGTCGGGCTCGCCGATGCTCAACTCCACCACCAACGACGCGGAAGAACACCAGGAAGTTGTACGTACCACTCCCCTCCCCTAACTCGTCGTAGATCGGCGCCGGCGACCACCGCAGCATCTGGCGCCGGCGCAACTCTGTTTCAGAGTTTAAACCCGACGAGTGGGACCCCTTAGTCAGCCTCTCATCTCTCTCCGAATCGTTTTGCTGGAAAGCGCCTTCGGGCAAAGTACGCCTTCGACTTCAGTTGGCGTACTGCGTACCGGTTCGCTTTTCTGTTTTCTATTCTAGCCCCTGGAAATTTTTTGTTTCATTACAGATGAGTCCCTGGAAAGAAACTCTAATAACTTTTTAACCAAAGATGATTTCGAGTTGATTCTTTTTCTGTCCTCTTTAGTTTTCTGTCTACTTTTTTGTCATATTTATGTGAATTTTTTTGGAGCAACTTTATTTGCACGCGCAGTATTTTGTTAGCATCCGTTTATTTGATTACGTAGATACCGAAGGACGTGACGGAGCCGCGAACCTCACCGAGTTAGACTCCGACTACTCCGAACCAGGCAAGCATGTTTGAACCTTTGATATGATGGATGTGTTGCATGTTTGCTCGAGTAGTTCTTTTCATAAGCATGGTTATATAAGCATTTGTGTATGGTTATATTTCACGCAAGCAAGCTTCGGGTGAACCCCGTATGATAATGAATGAACCACCCCGATCATGTGGTGACATGATGGCTGGAATACTGGTATTGTTGAAGCATGCCAGTAGTTGGTTAACCTAGTATCCACGTGGATCGAGTCATGATCCCGCTCACCTCCTTTTGGTACTGTCATATGCCATCCGTGGTGATTGCGGTGTAGTCAGTTGTAAAGGACTTTTCGAGTACACACCAAGTAGAGGGGCCGGGATGAGGGTTCCATGGCCCTGGATTAAAGCCCGTCATCCGGTCAGGGGGCATGGGTGTTTCCGGTTGGGACCGAGAGGGGGGCACCCCTTAGAGCGCGCATATATAAATTTGATCCCATGCTATTCGAGGTTGTAGCCTCCTCATCTTAAAGTTTTTCGTGAACATTGTCACCGGTGATTCCGGACAACAGGATGTGAAATGGGTGTGTACTGGTCAGTTGGGTTTCTGCTAAAACACCGTAGACGGAACTAGTCCCTGTGGCTAGTAGAATCCGTTGGCTATGATTTAATAGTACAAGCTCTGCAGATTTAAATCCTTCAAGTAGCCATGTTTATGGCCTAGGGTCAATCTTCGTGTCAACCCGGTGACCGTCTCCGGTAAATTCTTAATAGTAATAAGAGTAGTGACTTTGTCAAGTTCATTTGGTAGATGAACTCACCAATTATCTCTGTACTGATTTATTTCCTGAAGTATTTCACTGTTCAACTATTGATATTTATAAGCCCTTTATGTGATGTCGCTCAGACGTCCGACTGTGGCATTCTTGTTATTTATAAGCCCTTTTTGTGATGTCGCTTAGACGTCCGACTGTGGCATTCTTGTTATTTATTTCCATTATAAGCCCTTTACGTGATGTCGCTCAGACGTCCGACTGTGGCATTCTTGTTGTTTATAAACCCTTTATGTGATGTCACTCAGACGTCCGATTGTGGTATTCTTGTTATTTATTTCCTTTATAAGCCCTTTATGTGATGTCGCTCAGACGTCCGACTGTGGCATTATGGTTATTTATTTCCATTATAAGCCCTTTATGTGATGTCGCTCAGACGTCTAACTTAGGCACTCTTGTCATTTATTTTCTTTACAAGCCCTTTATGTGGTGTCGCTCCGACGCCCGACTGTGGCATGTTTTCATTTGTTTATTCCTCACGAGGCGTCACGCAGACACTCGTTTGGTTTCCTTTTATTTATATTATGGATTTTGGGAGGATTACCGCCCGACTTCTATTTTTGCATAGAGCTAAGAAATATTATTATCCGGTTGCATTTTTTTAATACTCTTATGCACCATGCTTGCATTTGTTATATCTTAAGTCCAAAATGTCTTGCGAGTACATTCAAAGTACTCACCTGGCTTGTTGATTTGGCCAGATGTGGACGAAGGCGATCTCATGGATGAAGAGTTCGATAGCGAGTCCGACGTTGATAACCCTCAACCGTAAGGGATCGAGATAGTCTTCGCGGGTAAGAATAACCCAATTTATTGATTCGACACACGGGGAGCCAAAGAGTATTTATAAGCTTTAACAGTTGAGTTGTCAATTCAACCGCACCTGAAATATACTTACTTGCAACAAAAGATAAGTGGTAACAGTGATATGATAGTGATGATAGTGATAGTAAAAGTAAACAGCAAAAGTAAATAAAAAAGGTAAATGGCAAAAGTAGCAACTAGTAACTAGCAGGATTTAAAACACTGTACGCTAGGGAGACGGATGGTTGGGCGCTGCATGGATGAGATATATCATGATTCTAACTTGGGGCAAGGCACACGGAAAAGTAATGATCATCTAGGCAAATATCAAACATTAGGCATGTATCCCGTAGGTAGTTGTACGTGCTTGCAATAAGAACTTGCACAACATCTTTTGTCCTACCATCCCTCTACGAACGGGGCCAAAAGGAACTTATGGAGATTAAGGTGCTCCTGTCAAAGAGCACCGGAACAAAGCAATGAACTCAATGGATACATGTAATCCTCAAACTACGGACCATCCCCTTTGGTGTCCCAAGCTGTCACTTTTGGGATCGCCGGTTCCGAACCGTAATAGGTACAAACAACTCATAGATAGGATCAAGAACACAAATATATTCATGCAAACACATATGGTTCAGATCTGAAATCATGGCACTCGGGCCCTAAGTGACAAGCATTAACAATAACAAGTTGAAGCAAAGATGATAAACACCATAGTAGATGATAGGCAACATGCCCCCAACGATCTGACAAACTATTACATGATCTAACTCATCCAATCCCTACCATCCCCTTCGCCTACAGCAGGGGATTACTCACACATGGAAGGAGAAGTCATGGAGGGATGATGGAGTGGTGATGATGATGACGATGGCGACGATCTCCCCTCTCCGGAGGCCAATTCAGCCTCCAGATTATCCCTCCCGAAGAAGAACAGAGGGTGGCGGCGGCTTCGCGACGAAAACTGGGAAAAGAACTTCTGATCTGGGATTTCTCCGTCACGAGCTAAAATATGGGTCAAAGTAGGGCACCAGGGGAGGTGGGGCCCACCCAGGCGACCTCCCGGCGCGGCCAGGGGGTGGGCCGCGCCACCAGGGCGCCTGGGGCCCCCCTGGCCCCCCTCTGGCCCCTCTTCTGGCTCCGGGTTCCTTCGGGTGCGTGGATTTTCTATGATTTTTCGTGGATTTTTCTGAGATACCTAAAAATCAGTTTTCCTGCACACAATAAAACCATACAGGCAGCTCTGCTGAAAACAGCGTCAGTCCGGGTTAGTTTAGTTCAAATCATGCAAGAATGAGGTCAAAACAATATCAAAAGTGTTTGGAAAAGTAGATACGTTTGAGACGTATCAACTCCCCCAAGCTTAGCATATTGCTTGTCCTCAAGCAATTCAGTTCAACGAACTGGATGCGACAAAGAAAACTTTGACAAACTCTTTTGTTTCATTAGATGTATATAAGCATGTACTACGAAAAGAGTCTAGCAAGTATTGAAACAGTACTATGAGGACAATGCACGGAGCAATCCTTCTTTCAAGTGACCAATCACAAATACCTAAAAGTAAATAATATACTACTGAAAATCAAGACAAGATTACATTGCACATAGCTTGAGCATATTAGGGTGGTATCTCGCTAGCCTCCATGAGTGAAGCAAAACATAAATGCAGAAACTCCTCCAGAGTTTTGAAGGAGACTAGAACTAAGAATTTCAGAATAAATCATATCACAAGCATGCAGAAGACAATGTAATACTTTGGGACAATGCACATTACACTCAGAATGACAATTATGCTCTCCTAGTTGGTGCTTTGAAGAAAGAAGGTGGAGACTCTCGAACCGTGGCTTTTGTTGGCAAGGTTGAAAACCCGTGGTCGGAAACAAAAACTAAACATGTACCAGAGCTCTTGGTTTTAAAAAACAGAGGTAAAAATGTTTTTGAGAGGTGCATATTTCGTCAACGAATGCTAGCAGATAACTCAATCACTTCTTGAGCTGGACAGGTCTCGAGGAACGGCTCCCGCATGAGGACAATCACATCCTCTTAATCTCCTTTGTTTATCACTGCCAAAGTTTTCTGATTTCTCATGAACAAAGCGTGAAGGAGGGTTTGTTTGTTGTATTATCTTTTATGAGTCGGGCGCACTCTATGCCAGTTCTTTCTCGTATTAGGGGTTTGCACATTAGACATGCAATCCCGGGGTGAAACTTGTCCAACTTAAAAAGATCATGAATTAACTACTACTTCCTCATGAGCTAAAACAGAGGCACAAAAAGAGAAATGCTTTTGATTAATTTCGAGATGGTACACAAAAGTCTTCGTTAGTAATGGCAGGTAAATACCATGTATAGGAAGGTATGGTGGACTCATATGGCATAACAGGTTTTAAGGATTTTGGATGCACAAGCAGTCAGGCCGCTTAGTACAGGTGGAGGTTAGCAAAAGACTGGGAAGCGACCAACTAGAGAGCAATAACGGCCATAATCATGCAGAGCGACAAAGCAACATTGAATCGGGCATGAAAGTGATATAACTATTCTGAAACTCAAAGATCATCAAGGCAGAGCAAACTTTTTAGTCTTAAACATGTGTAAACATGTGCCAAGTCAATCCAAAAATTCTCTAAAGGGAAATACCACCTTAGTATACCAGACAATGAACAGTGCAATGCATGTAAATCATTTCAATAACACATTATATACTCTAGCTATTCGAGACTAGCCACAAGGAAAGCATGAACCACTGGAAGAGCATTGTAAACATAGCACTATGTCGCTACAAGCTGGTCTCTAGATCATAAGTACAGGCATATGTACAAAAGTAGAAACAAGAAGAGTTCATACCGGTCTTCCTTGTTGCATCCCTTTAGTCGATCTTCGTCATTACTGCCCCGTCACTTGCACGATCGAACGTAGGAAATATAATTAAATGCCATCACGGACTTGAGCTGAACTCTGAAAACAAAGCAAACTAAAGAGAAAAAAGGAAATCTTTTTGGATTATTTCAAAGGTTGAACGAAAGCAAAAGAAAGAGAAAATCTTTTTGTTGTTTTTGCAAAGAGAGAAATAAAGAAGAACGGGCAAAAACTTCGAAAAGATCAAAGCGAATAAAACGGATAATACAATGGAAAAGTGAGAGGGGCACGTACTCCCCCAAGCTTAGGCTTTTGGCCTAAGTTGGTAGCAGCTACTGCCCCCAGGAGCCTCCTGCTCCGGGGGAACAGTGGTGAGTCCAAGGGTCGTAGAAGGATGCTGGCGCATATACCGAACTTCTCGGAGTCTCCCACGAGGAAGGGTCCGTGCGCCAAGCAGAGGAAGACCCTTCACCAAACTCGGTGGCGGTTTCTTCCTGAAAAGGTGGTAACTCACCGTGCTCCTCCTCGTCGGGCACAACCCCCTCCATGGGGTTATGAAACTGATGTTGGGCCATGAACTCATCGAACTGGACAACATCAAAGGACCATCCGTTCCTGCGAGAAAAATCAAACAAAAGAGGTGCAGGTAGACGGATCTCTTGTTCCGCAGTAGTTCCGAAATGCAAGATATAAACAAGGTTATCAAGCTCAGAAGCCATGGTAACAAACTTATGCCTTTCCATAGCAGCAAGATCAAAGCTTAAATAAGTAAAAGGATTATCATCAGGGTGTGGCATGCCTCCAAGATGTTCTAAGATAAGTGTGGCATAAACGCCACCATATAAGTCTCCCTTGTTACCGTTCATAGCAAGGCGTCGAGCAATTAAGGCACCCAGATTATAATCAGATCTCCCTGAGAGGGCTGCAGCCAGGATAGCAATATCCGGCGCAGAAGTGTTGCTCGTGTTGTCACGAGCTAACACCCCTCTGGCAACATAATATGCAAAATACCTGAGGTGAGGGAACAAGATGCTGGAGATCTTCGACCGATGAATATCCCTCGTACCCATGCTGCAGAGAGAGTTGAAGACGGTTTTCAGCTCGGAGGGCTGAGTGGCCATCCTAGCCGTCCTCCCAACGTTCGGCACACCTATTATTTCACAAAACTTTCCCAAAGTCATGGTGATAAGATCATTGTAAATTTTAAACTCAATAGCACCTGAATCAGGATTATATCTAAAACTGTTAATGAAACTGGAGGTGAGTTTTTGATACTGAGTAACACGGCACGTGACGAGCCGTGCCAGACCTGCATTAGCACAAAGATTATAAAACTCATCCTTGATTCCCGTAGCTTCAAGGAATTCATCACATGGAAACGTCATCGCACGTGCTGGACTTGTGTCTTCCAGCAACTCTAGGGGCACATGATCTTCGTTATAGCTTACCCTAGCAGTCGATGGTGAAGCTGCGGCTCTAGTAACTCGATCGGAGTGCGTGGGCCCCCTCTTCTCAAGCCACCCTTTTGCCCTTCCTAACAAACTCATTTCTGAAATTTTTGGCAATTTACAAAAACGAGGATTAAAACAAGGTGAGTTAAGGCGAACTACTCAACTCACTTGCCCAAGGCATAAACTTGCATCAAAACTTGGAAAATAACTTTCTACACATGCATGCAAGCTCATCTATACAGCACCAAGAACTACTAAATACTTACAAATGAAGCCACCAATCAGAAATCTAATTGGAGGGGTGGATGAGTCACATACCAGGGAGTATTTGTTCAAAATCTCAGCTCAAATGGTGGGCTGTAGAGAGAGATCGAAGAATCGCCTCGAAGAACAGCAAGAACGCAAGAACAAGTGCAGAACTCGCGTTTTTGGAGAAAAAGAGAGAGGGAGGAAGAAGACTTACCTGGAAGGGGGCCTTGTGGGCCCCAGGCGCCCTGTGGGCGCGGCCAGGGGGCAGGCCGTGCCAGTTGGCCGCCTGGGCCACTGGTGGGTCCCCCTGTCTGGCCCCAGGTCCCTCTGGGTCACTCCCGACGTGGAAATTTTTATTTTAATTTTTCTGGAATTTTTCTGAAAACTTCACTGTTGAAATTTTTTCGAAGTTCAAAAAGCTGCATAACTTTCTGAAAACTTAAAGTAGTGAGTAGTATTGTGAAGCTTCAAAACATAAACACTTGGTACAGCAAGTAGAACAAAAACTAAAAACAAATGAAAACATAACAAGCTCAACTTTTTATCTATATAAAACATGTTTACTAGTAAGGTTGATCAAGTCTTACCAACAAACAGGCGATATATAGAGCAAAAAGTCTCACCTCTTACGAAGTAATCACTGAACCTTTACTTTGATGGACATTGTCCCCACCATAATAGTTTTGTATTTGTGGTGCACATGTAGTGGACAGTCCCATTCTCCAATCTTCACGGTCTCGATATTTTCTATAGAGTTGAGGCCATGCCTCCCGTCGGTCTTCTTTGGAAAATACACCGTGTGTTCTTTATCATTCACATGGAAGGTAACCTTCCGTTTATTGCAATCAATAATAGCACCTGCGGTGTTAAGAAAAGGTCTACCAAGAATAATGGACATGCTCCCATCCTCGGGCATGTCAAGCACAACAAAATCAGTAAGAATCAAACAATTAGCAACTTCTACGGGAACATCCTCACAAATACCTATCGGAACGGCGGTTGACTTGTCAGCCATCTGAAGGGAGATATCTGTAGGAATTAGTTTCTCTAAACAAAGCCTCTTGTAAAGAGAGAGAGGCATAACACTCACTCCTGCTCCAAGATCACACAAAGCAGTTTTGACATAATTATTCTTTATGGAGCAAGGAATGGTGGGTATACCTGGATCACCGAGCTTCTCAGGAATCTTGCCACTGAAAGAGTAGTTAGCAAGCATAGTAGATATTGCTTCATTAGGAACTTTTCTTTTATTAGTGACAATATCTTTCATATATTTTGAATAAGGAGGTAACTTAATAGCATCAGTCAAAGGGATTTGAAGAAAAAGAGATTTAATCCACTCACAAAACTTATTGTAATGCTCTTCTTCTTTAGATTTGATGGACTTACCTGGAAAGGGCATGGGTTTCTGTACCCATGGTTCTCTTTCCTTCCCATGTTTTCTTGCGATGAAGTCTTCTTTAGTGTACCTCTTACGTTTGTCAGGTGCTTCTTCTTCTCGAACTTCAGGCGGATCATTCTTCTCATTATCCTTATCTCCAGGTTCAGCACCGTCTTCAGTCTCAGCATCGGAGATAGATACGCTGTTGGGATCAACAGCTTGCTCTTCATCTATAATAGGATCATTAGAATTGTCAGTCTCCTTATGTTTCTTCTTCTTCTTTGGAGAGCCAACAATTTCTTCTTCCCGCATTTGAGAATCTTGCTTGATTCTCCTCGGATGCCCCTCTGGATAAAGAGGATCTTGAGTGCTAGTTCCTCCTCGGGTCTTAATCCCGAAGGCCTGCAAATCATCTTGTTTGGCATTGTTAGCAAGCAAATCTTTTTGCACATTAGAAATTTGCTCAAGCTGAGTTTGAACCATATGAAAATGCTTCACAAGACATTGAACATCATTAACTGTTCTACCTAAAACATCAAGCAGACTTTTGATAGCATGGGAATTATCATGCAATTGACTTTGTATCCTCTCATTAAAATGATTTTGTTTCATAATAAAATTATCTAACTCATCTAAACATTGATCAGGAGGCTTACCATGAGGGATGTCACTTGCGTTGAAATCTAAAAGAGAGTGTACCTCTACCATAGGATGGTGAGTGGTAGGCTCACACAGCTTCTCAATAGGGGGTAGATTCTTCACGTCTTCAGCTTTAATAACTTTCTCTTTAATAGACTTCTTTGCTTCTCGCATATCTTCGGGGCTTAGAACAAACATGCCCCTCTTCTTTGGTGGTGGAGGTGGTTCAGGGACGGACCAATCTTCATGGTTTTTGGCAATCCTGCCCATCAAATCTTCTGCATCTTTCGGCGTTCTTTTCCTGAAAACACAACCAGCACAACTATCCAAATAGGACCTGGATTCATCAGTTAGACCAGCATAGAATATATCGATTAATTCGTTCTTAGGGACTTCATGTCCTGGTCTAGCCCGAATTAGACCGCAGTACCTCCCCCAAGATTTAGGGAGGGACTCATCCTGCAACTGTTTAAAGTTATAAATTCTTTGTAAAGCAGCATGTTGCATGTGAGCAGGAAAGTACTTATCAACAAAAGAGTGAGCTAAGTCTTGAGGACTCTTAATGGAACCGCATGGGAGTGAATCATACCATGCTTTAGCACCTTCCTTCAAGGAGAAAGGAAGAAGCTTGGTCACATAAAAGTATCGTATCTTCTCATCTGTGGTAAACAGGCCACCCAACTCACCGAGTTTAGTCAGGTGTGCAATAGCATCATCATTTTCTCTGCCATAAAAGGGGTCAGCTTCAACCATAGTTATAAGTGAAAGATCAACAGAGAAATTATAATCAGGATCATCAATGCATATAGGAGAGGTAGCAAATTCAGGATCAGGAACGGTTTTGTTCTTCAAAGAGTGTTTCTCAAACAGCTTCTTAATAACTTCAGGGTCAGAGCCAGAAAACTCTGTCAGTTCCCTGCATAAATCTTCATCAAGCATATAGTAATCATCATCAAGGAGTCTCTCCTTGAGTTTACTCAAATCAGGATAATCATAAGTTTCACCAATAGGGTAGCGAGTAACAGGAATTTCAATTCCAGACATTTTTGCAGCACCAGCGATCTGTTTCTCAAGAGCATAACCGAGTGAACTAATATCATCAATAGTAGTAGAAGCATCATCAAGAGTATCGGACATAGTAACAGATTCAGTAGGAGCATCATGTGGTGGCGGTGAGGCAAACTTACTCATAACAGAAGGTGAATCAAGTGTAGCACTAGTGCTCAGAACAGTACCTCTTCTTGTAGTGGATAGTAAGATCGGAACCTTGGGGTCTCCTTTCTTACCCATAGCGGATGAAGTGCAGCAGGTAGGATACTTCAAGTAGACTTGTAAATATTGCTATGCTCCCCGGCAACGGCGCCAGAAAACGGTACTTGATAACCCTCAACCGTAAGGGATCGAGATAGTCTTCGCGGGTAAGAATAACCCAATTTATTGATTCGACACACGGGGAGCCAAAGAGTATTTATAAGCTTTAACAGTTGAGTTGTCAATTCAACCGCACCTGAAATATACTTACTTGAAACAAAAGATAAGTGGTAAGAGTGATATGATAGTGATGATAGTGATAGTAAAAGTAAACAGCAAAAGTAAATAGTAAAGGTAAATGGCAAAAGTAGCAACTAGTAACCAGCAGGATTTAAAACACTGTAGGCTAGGGAGACGGATGGTTGGGCGCTGCATGGATGAGATATATCATGATTCTAACTTGGGGCAAGGCACACGGAAAAGTAATGATCATCTAGGCAAATATCAAACATTAGGCATGTATCCCGTAGGTAGTTGTACGTGCTTGCAATAAGAACTTGCACAACATCTTTTGTCCTACCATCCCGCTACGAACGGGGCCAAAAGGAACTTATGGAGATTAAGGTGCTCCTGTCAAAGAGCACCGGAACATAGCAATGAACTCAATGGATACATGTAATCCTCAAACTACGGACCATCCCCTTTGGTGTCCCAAGCTGTCACTTTTGGGATCGCCGGTTCCGAACCGTAATAGGTGCAAACAACTCATAGATAGGATCAAGAACACAAATATATTCATGCAAACACATATGGTTCAGATCTGAAATCATGGCACTCGGGCCCTAAGTGACAAGCATTAACAATAACAAGTTGAAGCAAAGATGATAAACACCATAGTAGATGATAGGCAACATGCCCCCAACGATCTGACAAACTATTACATGATCTGACTCATCCAATCCCTACCATCCCATTCGCCTACAGCAGGGGATTACTCACACATGGAAGGAGAAGTCATGGAGGGATGACGGAGTGGTGATGATGATGACGATGGCGACGATCTCCCCTCTCCGGAGGCCAATTCAGCCTCCAGATTAGCCCTCCCGAAGAAGAACAGAGGGTGGCGGCGGCTCCGTGACAAAAACTGGGAAAAGAACTTCTGATCTGGGATTTCTCCGTCACGAGCCAAAATACGGGTCAAAGTAGGGCACCAGGGGAGGTGGGGCCCACCCAGGCGACCTCCCGGCGCAGCCAGGGGGTGGGCCGCGCCAGCAGGGCACCTGGGGCCCCCCTGGCCCCCCTCTGGCCCCTCTTCTGGCTCCGGGTTCCTTCGGGTGCGTGGATTTTCTGTGATTTTTCGTGGATTTTTCTGAGATACCTAAAAATCCGTTTTCCTGCACACAATAAAACCATACAGGCAGCTCTGCTGAAAACAACGTCAGTCCGGGTTAGTTTAGTTCAAATCATGCAAGAATGAGGTCAAAACAATATCAAAAGTGTTTGGAAAAGTAGATACGTTTGAGACGTATCAGACGTCTAGTGGAGTCCCAGTCAGTCTCTTGCGATCCTGGAGTTGATCACTGCTATATAACCGCTTCCGCCAACCACCAAATAAATTCATCGGGTCTCACTCCGACACTCGATGAACTGTAATATATTGGAGTCACGTCATCCACTACACTGTGACGTATCCACCACCTTTTTACCACGAGTTAGTAGTATGCCACCCTGCCATTGTGTCATATCCGCTATTGTGTACTATATTGGCGTACTTGTAATAAATTGTTGAGCAACCTCAGCTCAACCTTGTATAATATTCAGTATTCTGGAATTCTGTATCAAGGATTTTTCTACTAGCAAGAAGTATTCTTCCTCGCTGGTTTAATAAAAAGGTCGGTCTTTCGGTAATTATTTTACTGAAAAACCGGTCCTGACAACTTCTAGTTTCATACTTGTTCTAGGTAAAGTAAACGTCAAGCGTGCGTAGAGTTGTATCGATGGTCGATAGAACTTGAGGGAATATTTGTTCTGCCTTTAGCTCCCTGTTGGGTTCGACACTCTTACTTATCGAAAGAGGCTACAACTGATCCCCTACACTTGTGGGTTATCAAGACCTTTTTCTGGCGCCATTGCTGGGGAGCAATAGCGTGGGGTGAATATTCGCATGTGTGCTTGTTTGCTTTATCACTAAGTAGATTTTATTTGCTGTTCTAAGTTGTTTTCTACCTTTAGTTATGGGTAGGAAACGCAAAATGCCAAAAAAATAGTGGTACCTACTGAACGAATGGTTGAAGAACCACTCAAAATCTATCACACTTCTGAAGCTTATTACTTGGATCATCTTCGATCCCTATGTGCTCGGGCTAAAACCCCAACTAGCTTAGTTGAAGGAAAATCTTTAGATGAGCATGCTTGTTATGTGCGACACCGCATATCTGAGAAAGGGAAACTTTTACTGGATCAAATTCATCGTTTGCAATGCTATGCTTGGAATTTATGTGAAATTTATGATTTTACTTGTTGTTCTGAAGACCCTACGAAACACCTTCCCTACCAATGTGAGTTTAGTGATAATGGAATCGTATATTTCTATGCTAAGGGTGTTTATAGTTACTATGATGTTCAACAAATTGAAGAATTTGTTGCTTTTAAGGGTGCTTATGAAATTGCTTCTTTGATTGAAAAGTATGATGCTACTCTTTACAAATCTGATTTTTTTTCCATATTTAAATATTGTTATGATAATTATGCTTCTAATGCCTATGTTAAACCATATATTGAGGACTCCTCCGCTGTCTAAGAAGACACTAATATTTTGCAGGAGTCTATGGAAGAAGAAATTAATGACATTGTGAGCTCATTGGATGAAAAAGATGAGGAGGAGAGCGAAGAACAAAAGGAGGAAGAGCGGATTAGCTACCCGTGCCCACCTTCTAATGAGAGTAACTCTTCAACTCATACATTGTGTAATTTCCCTTCGTGCTTACCGAAGGATGATTCTATGATGATTGCTATGATCCCTTTGATTCGTTTGAAATATCCCTTTTTGATGATGCTTGCTATGCTTGTGGCCAAGATGCCAATATGAATTATGCCTATGGAGATGAACTTGCTATAGTTCCTTATGTTAAACATGAGATAGTTGCTATTGCACCCACACATGATAGTCCTATTATCTTTTTGAATTCTCCAAACTACACTATATTGGAGAAGTTCGCACTTATTAAGGATTATATTGATGGGTTGCCTTTTTCCATTACACATGATGATTTTGATGAGTATAATATGCATGCGCTTGCTACTCATACTTGCAATTATTATGAGAGAGGAACTACATATCCGCCTCTCTATGTTTGCAACACGATAAAATTGCAAGAAACTGCTTATACTATGCATTGGTCTTTACTTGATGTGCATGAATTGTATGACATGCCTATGCATAGGAAGAGAGTTAGACTTCATTGTTTCATGACACATATCACTCTGTGCTCGCTACTAAATGCCAAATCATTGTTAATTAAAATTGGCTTTGATATACCTTGGGATCTGGGTGGATCCATTACTTGAGCACTATATGCCTAACTTAATGGCTTTAAAGAAAGCACTGCCAAGGAGACAACCGGGAGTTTTAGAGAGTCATTTATTTTCTGTTGTGTGCTTTTATAAAGTTAAAAAAAATAGGGGAACCTACAACTTTTCAAACAGAAAAGTGAAAGTAAGAAGGACGAGCACCGTTGAAATGGGGAAGCTCCTTGAACTTTGTTCATGCCCATGGAAACTTTGCAAATCTTGAATTACAAAAACTTTTCGACAAAGATAATTATCCCCATGTACAATTCCATTGTATTATAAAAATAATGTGCCAAGAGTTTCCTTTAGGATGATTAAACGGCTTGTTGGCTTGTGTGGTGCAAAAACAGAAACTTTGGCTGTAGTGCGTGATTTTACATTTTTTATGGAAAGTCGAAAGGATCCGAAAGTTTTTGCAAAGTATTGCTATACAAATTGTTGATTTTTCCTAAATTTTCCATAATTTTTAGGGTTACAAAAGTATGGTTAATGTTTAGATTACTACAGACTGTCCTGTTTTCATAGATTGCTGTTATAGCTTCCTTATTTGCATATGTTTGAATTCTGGTTGAAGCCTCCTTGACTTGGGGCCATAGAATTGTGATAGCATATAGTGGGTAATGTTTGTTCATAATTATACAATAATGTTAGACCAGTACATGATGGGATTTTATTGATCATATGCACTAACCCCGCCACTAAAAGTTCGATTAAGTTTTGTGTGGATGAAGTGTTCGAAGATCGAGGTGGTCTCAATGCGAGGAGAAGGAGGAGAGGAAAGAGCTCAAGCTTGGGGATGCCCGAGGCACCCCAAGTAAATATTCAAGGAGACTCAAGCGTCTAAGCTTGGGATGCCCCGGAAGGCATCCCATCTTTCTTCAACAAGTATCGGCATGTTTTCGGATTCGTTTAATTCACATGATATGCGTAAACTCTTGGAGCGTCGTGTGCTTTTTATTTTTCTTTTAATAAATGCACCATGCTGGTATGAGATAATCCTTGGTTGATTTATAGAATGCTCTTTGCACTTCACTTATATCTTTTGAGTATGGCTTTATAGAATGCTTCATGTGCTTCACTTATATCATTTGAAGTTTGGATTGCCTGTTTCTCCTCACATAGAAAACCGTCATTTGTAGAATGCTCTTTTGCTCCACTTATATTTGTTAGACCGTAGGCATATCTTTTGTAGAAAGAATTAAAACTCTCTTACTTCACTTATATCTATTTAGAGAGTTGACAGGAATTGGTCATTCACATGGTTAGTCATAAAATCCTACATAAACTTGTAGATCGCTGAATATGATATGTTTGATTCCTTGCAATAGTTTTGCGACATAAAGATGGTGATATTAGAGTCATGCTAGTGGGTAGTTGTAGATTGTAGAAATACTTGTGTTTAGGTTTTTGATTCCTGAAGCATGCACGCAAGGTGAACCGTTATGTGACGAAGTCGGAGCTTGATTTATTTTTTGATTGTCATCCTTTGTGTGGAGGTCGGGGTCGCGCGATGGTTAACTCCTACCAACCCTTCCCCTAGGAGCATGCGTGTAGTACTTTGTTTTGATGGCTAATAAATTATTGCAAAAATTATGTGAGTTCTTTATGACTAATGTTGAGTCCATGGATTACACGCACTCTCACCCTTCCACATTTGCTAGCCTCTCTTGTACCGCGCAACTTTCGCTGGTACCATACACCCACCATATACCTTCCTCAAAACAGCCACCATACCTACCTATTATGGCATTTCCATAGCCATTCCGAGATATATTGCCGTGTAACTCCAGCGTTCCATTTATTATGACACGCACCATCATTGTCATATTGCCTTGCATGATCGTAAGATAGCTAGCATGATGTTTCCAAGGCTTGTCCGTTTTTTGATGTCATTGCTACGCTAGATCATTACACATCCCGGTACACCGCTGGAGGCATTCATATAGAGTCATATTTTTGTTCTAGTATAGAGTTGTAATATCGAGTTGTAAGTAAATAGAAGTGTGATGATCATCATTATTAGAGCATTATCCCTTGAAAAAAAAGAAGAAAAAAAGGCCAAAAGAAAAAATAGAAAGGCCAAATAAAAAAAAGGCCAAAAATAAAATAAAAAGGGAAGGCCCAAAAAAAAGAAAAAATGAAAAGAAAAATGGGACAATTCTACTATCTTTTTTCCACACTTGTGCTTCAAAGCAGCACCATGATCTTCATGATAGAGAGTCTCCTATGTTATCACTTCCATATACTAGTGGGAATTTTTCGTTATAGAACTTGGCTTGTATATTCCAACGATGGGCTTCCTCAAATGCCCTAGGACTTCATGAGCAAGCAAGTTGATGCACACCCACTAGTTTTGTTTTGAGCTTTCATGCACTTATAGCTCTAGTGCATCCGTTACATGGCAATCCCTACTCACTCACATTGATATCTATTGATGGGCATCTCCATAGCCCATTGATACGCCTAGTCGATGTGAGACTTTCTCCCTACTTTTGTCTACTACGACCTTCTATTCCATCCATAGTGCTATATATGTCCATGGCTCATGCTCATGTATTGCGTGAAGAGTTGAAAAAGTTCAAAATAGTAAAGTATGAAAACAATTGCTTGGCTGACACCGAGATGGGCATGAGGGGTACCTTGTGTTAAGAAAAGGGAAGCATAAAAGACTATATGATTTTGTAAGGATAACGTTCTTTATCATTGATATTTTGAAAGACTTGATTGTTTGTTGGGATGCCCGAGTATTAAATTCTTTTATGTCAAATGATAGACTATTGCTTTGAATCACTCGTGTCTTAATATTCATGCCATGATTAGACTACATGATCAAGATTATGCTAGGTAGCATTCCACATCAAAAATTATCTTTTTTATCATTTACCTACTCAAGGACGAGCAGGAATTAAGCTTGGGGATGCTGATATGTCTCCGTCGTATCTATAATTTTTGATTGTTCCATGCCAATATTCTACAACTTTCATTTACTTTTGGCAACTTTTTATACTATTTTTGGGACTAACATATTGATCCAGTGCCCAATGTCAGTTCCTGTTTGTTGCATGTTTTTTGTTTCGCAAAATATCCATATCAAACGGAGTCCAAACAAGATGAAAACGGATGAAGACTTTTTTTGGAATATATGTGAATTTTGGGAAGCAGAACCAACGTGAGACGATGCCCGAGTGGCCCACGAGGGTGAGGGGCGCGCTCAGGGGGCAGGCACGCCGTGGGCCCTCGTGGCCACTCCGTAGGCGGTTGATGCCCTTCTTTCGCCGTAAGAAAGCTAATATCCGGATTAATCGTGTCCAAAATTCAGCCCAATCGGAGTTACGGATCTCCAGGAATATAAGAAACGGTGAAGGGCCAGAATCTGGGAACGCAGAAACAGAGAGAGACAGAGAGACAAATCCAATCTCGGAGGGGCACTCGCCCCTCCCATGCCATGGAGACCATGGACCAGAGGGGAAACCCTTCTCCCATCTAGGGAGAAGGTCAAGGAAGAAGGAGAAGGAGGGGGGCTCTCTTCCCCTCGCTTCCGGTGGCACCGGAGTGCCGCAGGGGCCATCATCGTCACCGCAATCTACACCAACAACTTCACCGCCGTCATCACCAACTATTCCCTCCTCTATGCAGCGGTGTAACCCCTCTTCTACCCATTGTAATCTCTACTTAAACATTGTATTTCCCAATGATGTATGGCTATCCTATGATGTTTGAGTAGATCCGTTTTGTCCTATGGGTTAATTGACGATCGTGATTGGTTTGAGTTGCATGTTTTATTATTGGTGTTGTCCTATGGTGCTCTCTGATACGTCCAAAACGTATCTATAATTTCTGCTTGCTCCATGCCACTTTTGGGTGATATTGCTATGATATTCATACACTTCCATACACTTTTGATCATATTTGGACTAACTTACTAATCCAGTGCACCCCAGTGCCAGTTTCTGTTTTCGGCTGTTTTTGTATTTCAGGTTTTCACGTTTCGAGAATTGCCCAGAAAAATCCAGAAAAATTATATAAAAAATCAGCGTTCCGGAAACAACACTGCATCCGAAGGGCAGCCTGGGGGGCCACCAGGGCTCCAGGCGCCCTGGCGGCGCCCCCCCCCCCCTGGGCCGCGCCGGGGGGGGCGCCTGGGCCCCCCGAAGCTCCCCCGATGCCCTCCTTTGGCATATATTTAAAGGGTCCTCCGAAACCCTCAGAACAGGAACTCTTTTCGCGATCCCATCTCTGTTCCGCCGCCGCCGCCGCCGCTTCCAAGATCGGGAGCACCAGGAGAACTCTTCCCGGCACCCTGCCGGAGGGGAGGATCACCACTGGGAGCTTCTCCACCACCATGGACGCCTCCCGGATGACTCGTGAGTAGTCTCCCTTGGACCATGAGTCCATGACCAGTAGCTATGTGATGTTCTCCTCCCGTTCTTGTGCTTCACTAATTAGTCCTCGAGAGCTGCCCTACATGATCGAGGCACCTATGTAATCCTTATGATGTTGCTATGTTGAGTTTGCTGGGATCCGATGGATTATGAGATTATGTTCAGATTGATCTTGAGTAATATATTTGATTCACCTCTTTTATATTTTTGTTCATAAGTAATTCTTGCATGTTCTCCGTTGTTATTTACTGCTTTGGCCGAGTAGTAGGTAGTTACTCCAAGAGGGAACGTTATGCTCGATTGTGGGTTCATGCCCCTCGATGACTAGCTTGAGTGATAGAAACATGAGTCTAGGGGATGTGTTGTTGCCACAAGGGGGAAAACAATGGTGCTTGTGCCCGCGGGTGCAAGGATTATTTACTTTACGCAAAGTTCTTTTAATGCAGTTGTCTGTTGCATTGAGTTTACACTATGGGTGGGACTCGCAACTTAATACCAGCGAGATGTTCTGGATAGATATCTCAAGGTGGATGATTAGTAGTAGATATTGATGGATTTCGGTCTACTTACTTTGGCATACCGCCCATGCTTTGAACCTCAACCTTTCTTGCAATGTAGTCAGCATTGGTTTGCGTTCGTGGTCCTGTCAATTGCCCAGCTGTAATTTGTTTACCTCACATAGCTGTTTTATCGTCTTTTGGGAGAGAGACATCACTAGTGAACATCATGAGACTCCGGTCCATATTACCATCATTGATCACATCCGCTATTTACTTTTCGTTATTATTTACTATTGCAAAACACTATCTATCACTACTATCATTGCTTTTAATCCTTTGTGAACTACAAGGCCGGAGGGATTGGCAACCTCTCTGTACTCGTTGGGAGCAAAGTTATTTGTATCTGTGTGCAGGTCCACGTTGATTGCTACTAATCTGGCGCCGTAGCAGTTGACACCTACTTGTTGAACCTAGGAGTCTCTGGGGATTCGATCCTTGGCATCTTTGCTAAGTGAAAACACTTCTACTTACTGCATCTTACACCTTCCACTTGGGGTAACCAACGAGGGGTTCGAGGCCCATCAAGGAGTATTTTCTGGCGCCGTTGCCGGGGACTCCACTCTTTAGGATAGGGGAGTTGCACTCTATCTTTTACCTATGCTTTTTAGTCTTGTTAGTTTACCTTTCATTTTTGCTTTAGCACCTTTTTATCGAAAATCACAAAAATAGTTATCTTGCTTGCTTGCTACTATGGGTTCCACCGAGAACACCAAGTTGTGTGACTTCACTAGTCACAACAACGATGACTTTATCAGCACACCTATCACTACACCTGCCACTTCAGCACCTTCATATGAAATTAAACCTGCTTTACTGAACTTAGTTATGAGAGAACAATTCTCCGGTGCTGGAGATGATGCTGCTTTACACTTGAACAACTTTGTTGAACTTTGTGATATGCAAAAGTACCAAGAAATAGATGGTAATATTGTTAAGCTTAAGCTTTTTCCTTTCTCCTTGAGAGGAGGAGCTAAAATTTGGTTTCAGTCTTTGCCTAGAAATAGCATAGATTCATGGGACAAGTGCAAAGATGCTTTTATTGGAAAATACTATCCACCTGCTAAAATTATCCAACTTAGAAGTAACATAATGAATTTTAAACAATTGGATAATGAACACGTTGCCCAAGCTTGGGAACGTATGAAATCTCTTATCAAGAACTGCCCTACTCACGGTTTGACTACTTGGATGGTTATCCAAACTTTTTATGCAGGCTTGAACTTTACCTCGCGGAATTTGTTAGATTCGGTCGCGGGAGGAACTTTTATGTCAACTACACTTGGTGCTGCCACGAAGCTTCTCGATGAGATGATGACCAACTATTCCCAATGGCACACCGAACGCGCTCCAACAGGTAGGAAGGTAAACTCTATCGAGGAGATTTCCTCCCTTAATGAAAAAGTTGACTTGATCATGTCTCTACTTTCGAAGCAATCTACTGTTGATCCTCGTGATGTTCCTTTAAATTCTTTGATTGCTCAAGAACAAGTAGATGTGAACTTTATCTCTAGAAACAATTTTAACAACAATGCTTATAGGAGTAATTTTGGTAACAATCCTAGACCGTTCCCCTCTAATTCTTATGGGAACAACAATGCTTATCCTAGTACCAAGAACTCCACTACTGAACTAGAGACTATGCTTAGAGATTTCATCACTACCCAAAAAGCCTCTAATAAGAGTGTAGAAGAGAAACTACATAAACTAGATGATCTTTCTTTTAAGGTAGACCACTTAGCCAATGAGGTAAAATTGCTTAAAATCAAAACTTCTCCTCTTGAGGAGAGGGAAGTCACTCCTATAAATGCTATTCAAGTGCAAATTAATGAAAATATTAGGATGATGGCTAAACTTAAAGAAAGATGGGCTAGAGAAAGGGAGGAAGAGGATAGAATTAAGAGCCTTCCTACCCACCACACTGTTGCTACTATCCAAGTTGTTGAGGATGTTCAAACTCTTAGCACCCAATGTACTCCTGGTTCCAATGGACCTATTAATGGTGATGCTATGACTATAGAAGCTACCAAACAAGTGAACCTTAAGGACACCACTACCACTTTACTTGATGCTCGTGACCTTGATTTTGATAATTGCACTCTTACCGAAGTTATTGATTTCCTTCACAAGATGTCTAGAGATCCCCGCACTAGCACGCTTAACCTTGCCTTCACAGAGCACATCACTAATGCTCTCATCAAAGCTAGGGAGGAGAAACTTAGAGTAGAAGCCTCCATACCTAGAAAGCTAGAAGATGGTTGGTATCCTATGATAAAAATTAAATTGAATGACTTCTCTTGTTATGCATTATGTGATGTTGGTGCTAGTACCTCTGTTATGCCCAAAAGAATATATGATATGCTCAAATTGAAACCTTATGATTCTTGTTCTTTTGGTGTTCGTCTCGTTGATTCTTCCATACAGAAACCTTTGGGGAGGATCGACGATGTTCTTATTGTTGTCAATGATAATTATGTGCCCATTGATTTTACTATTATGGATATTGAATGTGATCCTTCTTGTCCAATTATTTTGGGACGTCCCTTTTTGCGCACCGTTGGTGCTATCATTGACATGAAAGAGGGTAATATAAAATTTCAGTTTCCTCTCAAGAAAGGGATGGAACACTTCCCTCGAAAGAAGATCAAGTTACCTTTTGAGTCCGTTGTACGGGCTAGTTATTCTTTTACCCTTGATAAAACTTGATCTCTATGCATTATGCCTAGCTTAAAGGCATAAAAGAAAGCGCTTTTGGGAGGCAGCCCAATGAATAAAAATTTTGGTTTTGTTGTGTCTTGATGTTGTTTACTGCTGTAGCATCATCATTGTATCTTTTCTTTTCATATTTGTGCCAATTATAGCCTCTGATTGCTAGAAAGTTCAAAAGTTGTGAGGTGCTGTCCAGGAAACAGATTCTGTCCTTGGATAGAAAAATTCGTATAAAATCACCAGATCATCTTTTTGGTCTGAATTTTTTCGAAAGCGTTCTCTATATAATTGTCTTTCGTGCTTCTGTTCTGAGTTTTTTTATTTGAGTTGCAGAAGTATCCCGAACAGATCAATTACTACCTGCTGTTTTGTTTTTCACAGATTCTGTCCTGTTTTGCCTTTCCTTCACTTTGCAAATCAAGAACTTGCTTTTTCTTTGCAAAAACCTTTTGGCAATCTTGAGAAACAGTAGAACTTCAAGAATATCTTTATTTCCAGCAAGGTATAATTATTTTATTAAGGGTACTAACCTCGCTAATCAGATTATGATGAGTTATGTATGAAGGGAGTTTTCGAGTGTGCGAGGGAAGATGATAAAAAGATTCAGGAGTGTCAAGCGCTCAAGCTTGGGGATGCCCCCGTGCACCCCCAAGAAATATTCAAGGAGACTCAAGCGTCTAAGCTTGGGGATGCCCCCGTGCATCCCCTTCTCCATCAACATTATCAGTTCGTCTTTCGTTCCGCTATATTTTTATCACTTCATGTGTTATGTGCTATGCTTGGAGCGTCTTGCTTTTAGTTTTCTTTTTAGTTTTTCATAACGAGTCGGAACTCAGCATTCCTTTATGTGGGAGAGAAACACGCTCCACTTCTACCTAGAACATAACATAGAATTTTCCTGTCTATCTTTGTTGTGTGTGTTCTTTGTCTTTTAATAGCTACTATCATGCTCTGCTCTTAGTATTCATGCTTATCTTTTCAAAGAGCTTTTGTTTAGTTGGTTGCTTGAACTCTCTTGAATTATCATGCTCACCTTATTAAGAGAGTTTGCTTCCGTTGCATGGGTTAATGTGTCTATGATAAAGATGCTACTTGCATAATGGTGCTTAGTAGTTCAGGTTTTCTTATGGTTAATCTCAAATAGCTGGGGGGGGGGTTCCCAATGTGTTATTGGAGTACCAACATGGTTTGTTTGCCTATGATGTGGTATGGTTTAGTAATATCTTCCTTCGAGAATTTATTTTGATTGACTTGGCGTATGCTCACGCATATTTAAGACTGTAAAGAAAGTCTGTCAAGCCTTGATGATCTTTTATTTCTGAGTAGCGATATAACTACCATGCCTGATTCAATATTGCTTTGTTGCTCTGCATGATTATGACCGTCATTGCTCTCTTAGTTGGTCGCTCCCAGTCTTTTTGCTAACCACCACCTGTACTAAGCAAACTAACTTTGCAATACATAGCTCATGGGAAAGTAGCTTAAAAACTATTGTGGTAAAGAGTATGTTGCTTATGTATCTTATTTCTTATAAGTTGCTTGCTGTGCGGTAACCATGTTTCTGGGGACGCCATCAACTGTCACACTTTTGTTGAATATCATGTGAGTTGCTATGCATGTTCGTCTTGTCTGAAGTAAAGGTGATTTACCGTGGGTTGAATGAATATGCATATTGTTAGAGAAGAACATTGGGCCGCCAACCAAAGCCATGTATCATGGTGGAAGTTTTAGCTTGGACGTTGATCCTCAATCTCTTATGAGAATATGCTTATGCATTGAAGAGGAGTCCATCATCTATTTTCTTTGTTGTCCCGGTATGGATGTCCTCAAGTTGAGATCTATCAAAAACGAGAAATCAAATGCGATTTATCTCCTTGGACCTTTGTACAGGTGGCATAGAGGTACCCTTTGTGACACTTGGTTGAAACATATGTAATGCAATGATAACCCATGGGAATCCGAGCTAATTAGGACAAGGAGCGAGCACTATTAGTATACGATGCATGAGGCTTGCAACTTATAGGATGTCTTATGCATGACACATATGAAGTACTACTACCGTTGACACAATTGCTTCCATGTTTTCAAAATAAAAAGCTCTAGCACTTAACCTTTCTTTTACCTTTATGTTAAAGCACCAACTACTGAGAGCATGATTGTCATTCTAAGTGTAATGTGCATTGTCCCAAAGTAGCATTGTCTTTTGCATGATTGTGATATCGTTTATTCTGAAATAATTGTATCTAGTCATCACTTAAACCTTGAAGGTGCCCCTGCATCTATGTTTTGCATCACTAAAGGGGGCAAGCTAGATATCACTTTATCATATTTGCACATCATGTTCATTGCAAATCTATTTGATGTTTCAGTTTCATATTGTAAAACTTTCAGTCATTTGTGATTTTCTCATGAGGCAACTTAACTACTATAGAATCCTTGTCTCAGTAAGCTTTTGTCATATGACTATAAAAAGTCCTATATGGTTAATAGCATGTCACCACAGAAATTATTCTTGTTATCATTTACCTACTCGAGGACGAGCAGGAATTAAGCTTGGGGATGTTGATACGTCCAAAACGTATCTATAATTTATGCTTGCTCCATGCCACTTTTGGGTGATATTGCTATGATATTCATACACTTCCATACACTTTTGATCATATTTGGACTAACTTACTAATCCAGTGCACCCTAGTGCCAGTTTCTGTTTTCGGTTGTTTTTGTATTTCAGGTTTTCACGTTTCGAGAACTGCCCAGAAAAATCCAGAAAAATTATATAAAAAATCAGCGTTCCGGAAACAACACTGCGTCCGAAGGGCAGCCTGGGGGGCCACCAGGGCTCCAGGCGCCCTGGCGGCGCCCCCCCCCCCCTGGGCCACGCCGGGGGGGCGCCTGGGCCCCCCGAAGCTCCCCCGATGCCCTCCTTTGGCATATATTTAAAGGGTCCTCCGAAACCCTCAGAACAGGAACTCTTTTCGCGATCCCATCTCTGTTCCGCCGCCGCCGCCACTTCCAAGATCGGGAGCACCAGGAGAACTCTTCCCGGCACCCTGCCGGAGGGGAGGATCACCACCGGGAGCTTCTCCACCACCATGAACGCCTCCCGGATGACTCGTGAGTAGTCTCCCTTGGACCATGAGTCCATGACCAGTAGCTATGTGATGTTCTCCTCCCGTTCTTGTGCTTCACTAATTAGTCCTCGTGAGCTTCCCTACATGATCGAGGCACCTATGTAATCCTTATGCTGTTGCTATGTTGAGTTTGCTGGGATCCGATGGATTATGAGATTATGTTCAGATTGATCTTGAGTAATATATTTGATTCACCTCTTTTATATTTTTGTTCATAAGTAATTCTTGCATGTTCTCCGTTGTTATTTACTGCTTTGGCCGAGTAGTAGGTAGTGACTCCAAGAGGGAACGTTATGCTCGATTGTGGGTTCATGCCCCTCGATGACTAGCTTGAGTGACATAAACATGAGTCTAGGGGATGTGCTGTTGCCACAAGGGGGAAAACAACGGTGCTTGTGCCCGCGGGTGCAAGGATTGTTTACTTTACGCAAAGTTATTTTAATGCAGTTGTCTGTTGCATTGAGTTTACACTATGGGTGGGACTCGCAACTTAATACCAGCGAGATGTTCTGGATAGATATCTCAAGGTGGATGATTAGTAGTAGATATTGATGGATTTCGGTCTACTTACTTTGGCGTACCACCCATGCTTTGAACCTCAACCTTTCTTGCAATGTAGTCTGCATTGGTTTGCGTTCGTGGTCCTGTCAATTGCCCAGCTGTAATTTGTTTACCTCACACAGCTGTTTTATCGTCTTTTGGGAGAGAGACATCACTAGTGAACATCATGAGACTCCGGTCCATATTACCATCATTGATCACATCCGCTATTTACTTTTCGTTATTATTTACTATTGCAAAACACTATCTATCACTACTATCATTGCTTTTAATCCTTTGTGAACTACAAGGCCGGAGGGATTGACAACCTCTCTGTACTCGTTGGGAGCAAAGTTATTTGTATCTGTGTGCAGGTCCAGGTTGATTGCTACTAATCTGGCGCCGTAGCAGTTGACACCTACTTGTTGAACCTAGGAGTCTCTGGGGATTCGATCCTTGGCATCTTTGCTAAGGGAAAACACTTCTACTTACTGCATCTTACACCTTCCACTTGGGGTAACCAATGAGGGGTTCGAGGCCCATCACTCTCCATGTCGCGCAAGCGTGAGGGATCCCCGCTGTAGGGTTTGCAATATGTTCATGATTTGCTTATGGTGGGTGGCGTGAGTGACAGAAGCACAAACCCGAGTAAGTAGGTTGTTTGCGTATGGGAATAAAGAGGACTTGATACTTTAATGCTATGGTTGGGTTTTACCATAATGATATTTAGTAGTTGCGGATGCTTGCTAGAGTTCCAATCATAAGTGCATATGATCCAAGAAGAGAAAGTATGTTAGCTAATGCCTCTCTCTCAAATAAAATTGCAATAGTGATTACCGGTCTAGTTATCAATTGCATAGGGACAAATAACTTTCTCGTGACAAAAAGCTCTCTACTAAAACTAATTTAGTTGTGTCCTTATCTTAACAGCCCCTACTTTTTATTTACGAGCTCTTTATTATCTTGCAAACCTATCACACAAAAACTACAAAGTACTTCTTGTTTCATACTTGTTCTAGGTAAAGTAAACGTCAAGCGTGCGTAGAGTTGTATCGATGGTCGATAGAACTTGAGGGAATATTTGTTCTGCCTTTAGCTCCTCATTGGGTTCGACACTCTTACTTATCGAAAGAGGCTACAACTGATCCCCTACACTTGTGGGTTATCAGTCATCAACAATCTCCGGTTTATCCGACCGCTTCGGTGGAGACAGGCGTGATGTCTAGGACCTTGGGTGTGTCGTGTTTAGTGTCGGCTCTGCGTAATGAGCATTAACCCAAGGATTCCAAGAATCCTTGTAAGGTGCCTAATTACACAGCTGACTTACCCCCCCCCCCCCCGAGGTGTGGGTTGAGAGTTATGAGATGGCCATGGAGCTGTTGGATGTTAGTGATGCTGCATGTGCTAAGTATTTCACCATGATGCTGGATGGAATGGCCCGTACTTGGTTGAAAGGGTTGCTAGTTAACTCCATTGGATCATGGGCTGAGTTAAAAGCACGTTTTATCCAGAATTTTAAGGACATGTGCAAGCAGCCTATGTCAATTATGGGTTTGGACTCCTGTATCCAAGAAGAGGGCGAGTCAACAACACATTGGGTACATCGGGTTTCAGCCATCCTACAATCATCAGATCGTATGAATGTCGGCACAGCAGTTATAATGTTAGAGAAAACTACCGCTTATTGCCCCTTAAGCTGAAGCTGGGGCGGCTCAAACGTCACTGCAATGACATGGGGGAGCTCATGGTGGCTCTGGTTAAGTATGCCGACTCTGATAGTACCAAGGACCCCGAGTCTGATGAGGAAAAGTCGGGAAAGGGAAAGAAGAGTGGCAACGCCAAGGGGCAGCATCATAACCCGGCGAGCCAGTGGGGCAATGGTAAGCATAAGGCTGATAATAATTTGGATTTTGTGGCTGATACCAACACGCGGGATAATGGTCAGCGTCGTAAGGGGAGGCTGGCTCAGGGAACAAGATTTGACCTTGAAGCATTAATGAATCAGCCATGTCTGAAGCACGGAACACGTGAAAAGCCATCTAGCCATTTTTGGAAGGATTGTGTTATCATGAAGCAATTCAGGGAATCTCATCTCTTCCGGCACAACCATGGCCCAAATGGCGGTTCAGGGTTCGGCCCTCATGGACCGGGTCATAGAGGTGGCGGTTCATATTCCGGTTTTCAAGGCCAAGGTAGTCAAGGCGGTTACAGCCAGCAGAATAATCAGGGGAATCAACAACAGCAACAGCAGTAGTCTGGTTATCAGAATAATCCGAAATAGTTGAATAGTGGGCAGTACCACGTCTTCACCACGAGTCCATGCAAGTGGGATCAAAAGCTCCATAAAAGGGTTGTGAACGCCGTTGAGCTGGCGATTCCCCATTACTTATGATGGTGTGAGCAGCCCATTATGTGGAGTCGAGAGGATCACCCGCCCCGGGTTGATAATCTGGGTCACTAGGCTTTGGTGGTGGTGCCTCAGGTTGGAGGGTACAAGTTCACTAAGGTACTCATGGATGGAGGTAGCAGCATCAATATCCTTTACTATGATACATTCCGTCGTATGGGGTTAACTGACAAAAATCTTAAACCGTCCAATATTGTTTTCCATGGAGTGGTGCCTGGTAAGTCGGTGTATCCTGTAGGCAAGATCGCTTTGGAATTAACCTTTGGGGATGAATATGACTCTAGGGCGGAGATACTGACTTTTGAGGTGGTTAAGATCTGAAGCCCATATCATGCTCTGTTTGGGCGGCCGGCTTATGCTAGGTTCATGGAACGGCCATGTTATGTTTATTTATAGCTTAAGATGCCGGGTTACAAGGGCACTATCACAGTGCATGGGAGTCACAAGATAGCCATATGATACGTCCATTTTGCATCATGCTTATATGTTGATATTTATTGCATTATGGGTTGTTATTACTTGTTTTGTCACTATACTTATGCCTTTTCTCTCTTATTTTACAAGGTTTACATGAAGAGGGAGAATGCCGGCAGCTGGAATTTTGGGCTGGAAAAGGAGCAAACTCTGGAAACCTATTCTGCACAACTCCAAAAGCCTCGAAACTCCACAGAACTCCGTTTCAGAAAATATAAAAAATATCTAGCGAAAGAAGTTCACGAGGGGGGCCACCGGCTGTCCACGAGGGTGGGTGGCGCCCCCCTAGGGCGCGCCCCCTGTCTTGTGGACCCCCCGAAGGCCCTCCGATGCCCATCTTCTCCTATATGAGGTGTTTTGACCTGGAAAAAAATCATAAGGAGGCTTTCGGGACTAGACGCCACCGTCTCGAGGCGGAACTGTCGTGGATTTAGCACGACAGATGTCCTGGCAAAAGGACTTAGTCATGAGGCCATCGCTCGGGTTAGCTTAAAGGGGTTAAAGCAGACGAAGGACACAGGGGTTTTATACTAGTTCGGCCCCTTCGATGAAGGTAAAAGCCTACATCTAGTTTGGTGTGGTATTGCTTGGCCTTCGATGACCAGGGAGCGAATCCGCTTTGCATGTGTCTCGAGCTGTCGTTTCCTGTCCTGAACCGTCGCCGGGTCGTCCCTTTATATAGGAGGCGACGCCCGGTCCGGTTTACAGAGTCCCGAGACCGGCTCATAAACGCGTCCGCCTCGGTTTCTACTCTTTCTATCTTACATCCCAAGTTACATAGTATGACGGTTTACAAACCATGGGCCTCAGCATATGGGCCCCGAGCCTCTTTGGGCTATAATCTCCTACTATACATTCGGCTGGGCTTCTGGCAATATAATCTTGATAATGTAAACCATACCCTCCTGGCCGGTTTATACCTGATAGTAATATCCCTGACATTAGGCCCCAGATTGATTTGAAGTTGTTCATGTCAGTCTTCCAAGTCTTGTAAGAGTTTCCCTTTCTGAAGCTTTCGTATACTTCATAAACCGGCCATGACGTCATCTCCTGGAATCGCTTTAAACTGTCATGACATCATCTGCGCATTTAACGCCCACACCTGTTTGTTACCTTTGTTTATTACTACTCCGAAGATCGAGGCGACAGCTCAATCCATATCTGATTTTTGGTCTCCTCGATTCCCGCGCATGCCGTTTTATCTCTTCGACCTATAAATAAGGTCGAAGGCCATCTCTTTTACCCTCTCTGCTTCGTCTTCCTCTGTCTCCAGCGCTCAAGCCTACGCCGCCGTCCTTTGAGCTCATCGTCGTCAGCAAGCCCGGCCACTGCATCAACCTGAGCGCGTCCAGATACTTGGCGCCGTCCTTCCGCTTCCTCGGGTATGTTACTTCTTCGTCCCATAGATCTTAGCTCTAGGGTTTCTCTGTAGCTCACCGCAAACCCTTGTTCTTCGTAGTTCATCAGCGTAGGTCGTTCTTTAGCTCTAGATGTAAAACTTTTAGGTCAGCACTCGTGCGCATGACTCCGCTCCACCTTTATAACCTTAGTTCCTCCAATACTGCTAGCTTGGATTGGATCTGTAGAAAACTTCACCGCCTTCGACGGATATGACTTAATTACCTTGATTTTTTTCTGTGTCGTAGATCCATATTTTTACCTCTGCTTCATGTGAAGTTGTTTCTCACACTTTAGATCTGTAACTTATCTGCTTATGTTACCGGTTCAATTGTAACATGCGCCTCATATGCCTGCACTGACGGTTTAGATTTAGGCATGCATCCTGTAATTGGCGGCTTAACTTTCTCCTTCTATATTCATAAACCGGTAGCTGTCTCGTTCATGCTTTCTCCGGATTAGTAGGTACCATTAGTCCCTTGCTTAAACCGTTAATTAGATCAATGCCTTTACAGAATGCGCCGGTTTACCGTAGCACAAATCATAAACCAGATCTTTGTATTGTCTCTTTCAGCATTCCTTTCTTGAAAAAGTTGGCTTCCACAGCGAAACAGTTTGTTGCCTGCAACTGGGTTCCGTCCCGGATCACTGAGGATGATTTAGTAGAGGCGGCCTCAATTGGTATTCTGGGTCCTAAAGAGGTTCTGCACTAGCGGGCCCCTGGAAAAGAGTATCCTCCTAAGCCTAAGGAGGGAGAGACCATAGTATTTTTCGATCATCTGGCACGGGGTTTTAGCCCTCCCGGTTCAAAGTTCTTCCGTGATGTTTTAGCCGATTTTCAACTCCATCCACAAGACATAGGTCCCAATTCCGTATCAAACATCTGCAACTTCCAAGTCTTCTCAAAAGCATACCTGCAAGAGGAGCCATTTGTAGAGCTATTCCGGGACTTCTTCCATCTGAACCGCCGGACTGAATTTTCTGACGGGCCCCATACTGAACTTGGTGGTGTGAGCATCCAGAAGAGGAAGGACGTCAGCTTTCCTCATGCCACTCTTCACAACCACCCCAAGGATTGGAACCAGACTTGGTTCTACTGCAAGGATACTTTGCCAGAGGGAGAAAATCCGCTGCCGGGTTACCGTGCTTATCGCTTGCGGACGGATCATCCTTTCCCGCAGCGTCTGAGCGCCCAAGACCGGGCTCGATATGCCCCCCAACTTTCCAGGCTCAGGGCTTTCGTAGCTAACAATTTGACCAAGGTTGACTTTGTTCGCTGCTGGCTCTCTTGGAGTATTCTCCCATTAAGCCGGCGCTCAAGCTTAATGTGCAAATATGCGGCCAATCCGGAAGACCCCCAGCGTCACACAAACATAGTGCTTCCCGACAAGGAAGTTACCAAATCTGCAAAAAAGATGTTGAACATTCCTTTGGAAGAGTGCAGCCGAACCGGCTTAGCTCCGTTCTGCACAAACAATGAACCGTCATCTGTAAGATTCTTCTGTCCCTTCCTTTTTGCTTTTAATCCGTCTATATTTCTTGTCCTCAATATGTTTTTACTCATTTACTCAGGCCAATGATCCCTTCTGGAAGAGGAAGGCTCAAGACAAACCGGCGAAGCCAACCCGCAAGAAGAGCTTAGCCGTAAAGAAAAATAAAAAGAAACCTGTCGTTGCTTCCGGGTCAAACCCCGAAGAAGATGATCCGGCTTCTGAGGTACTGCTTGACTCTTATGTCCTTTGAATTCTCTTTGTCTGCATTTATGTCAATAATGTCTTTTCCCAGGATCCGGTGGAGGGGAGTAAAGCGGATGAAGTTGAGGTAATTTCTCTCTCATCTGATTCAGAACCATTGCCACCCAAGATTCGCCGGGTAGCCCGGAAATATCCCTTTTCTCACCCTTATGCTCAACTGGATCCTGACTTTCTTTTGAAGAAACAGCAGCATGAGGCTTGCCGGACCACACGCCACAGTGGTCACGTGGTTGAATCATCTGGATTACCCCATACGCCAGCTCGTAGACGCCGCTCAGAGGTTTTGCTTACTCCAACCCTTCTTCATCCAAAAGCAGGTCTTATTCGCAAACCTCTTAAACCGTCTGATCCCAACTATCAGGAAGCTCCTCTGTCTTCTTCCGGCGAGTCAACTGCTACTCAAATCCCGGTGCTTAAGACCATTCCTGGGTAAGTCATCTTTCCAAATGTCCGGTTTACCTTTCCATTTTGACTTTGTGAATTTCATCGCTCTTTTAATCTTATCATCATGCCTAAGCCTAGCAAAAAGGCGAAGTTAAATAAACCGGCAGCCGGGAACACTTCTGAACCGGCGGAGGACGTTGAAACCGCCAATCCTCTGGAAGAGAATACTGAAGTTATGCTCAATGATCCTTCCCCAATGGACCAAGAAGATCTTGCTGCTCCAGGGGTGACGCTATGGAGAACACAGCTGAGCCTGCCAGCCCTGCCCGGGTTAGTCCTCCTCGGGCTAGTCCGGCTGCTGTGAGTCCGGCGTAGACCAATCCTGCTGTCACTGATGATCCGCCCAGGCCAACTGCTGCCTCAACAGAAGATGTTGAGATTACTGGGATATGTTTCTCTGCTCCCACGGAGCCTGTTGTCTTGGCTAGACACACTGCCAAGGAGGAAAAGTTTCAGAAAGACAAAGGAAAATGGAGCACAGACTTGTCAAGTTATACTCAGCTTAGTGCCCAGGAGCTCCACTCTCGGTATCTGAACCGGCTCTTCACCAGCCGCGACCATGAGGCCGGTTTGGTCAACATGATGAAGGAGAAATATGAGGTAACTTCTTTCCTTTTGCATTTCATTTCTGCTTGTATCTTGCAATTATACCGTTAGGCCATAGTAGCCCCCAAGTGCCGGTTTACTTCATTGTGGGTGAACCGGGACTTCTCTTATGTCTGAAAATGAACTTACATTAGCCCCCAAGTGTCAAGGGCATAACTTGTTATCTGCTTGGGACTTGTCTGAAAAAGTTGCTTTCTTTAACTTCAATTGTACATTAGCCCCCAAGTGTCAAGTGCATAACTTGTTATGTGCTTGAGACTTTTGATTGAACTGTGCTTCTAACACTTTCTTTTTTTTGCAGGCTGACTCGAACCGGAGAGCTTCAGAGGCAACTGTCGTGGATTTAGCACGGCAGATGTCCTAGCAAAAGGACTTAGTCATGAGGCCATCGCTCGGGTTAGCTTAAAGGGGTTAAAGTGGACGAAGGACACAGGGGTTTTATACTAGTTCGGCCCCTTCGATGAAGGTAAAAGCCTACGTCTAGTTTGGTGTGGTATTGCTTGGGCTTCGATGACTAGGGAGCGAATCCGCTTTGCCTGTGTCTCGAGCTATCGTTTCCTGTCCTGAACCGTCGCCGGGTCGTCCCTTTATATAGGAGGCGATGCCCTGTCCGGTTTACAGAGTCCTGAGGCCGGCTCATAAACGCGGCCGCCTCAGTTTCTACTCTTTCTATCTTACATCCCAAGTTACATAGTATGACAGTTTACAAACCATGGGCCTCAACATATGGGCCCCGAGCTTCTTTGGGCTATAATCTCCTACTATACATTCAGCTGGGCTTCTGGCAATATAATCTTGATAATGTAAACCGTACCCTCCTGGCCGGTTTATACCTGATAGTAATATCCCTGACAGGAACCGAGGCGGAAACCAATCTAGGGCTCCGGCAGAGCTGTTCTGTCGGGGATACTTCCCTCCGCAAGGGGGAAATCGTCACCGCCGTCATCACCAACAATTCTCCCATCTTGGGGAGGGCTATCTTCATCAACATCTTCACCAGCACCATCTCCTCTCAAACCCTAGTTCATCTCTTGTATCCAATCTTTGTACCCCCAAACCTCATATTGGTACCTGCGGGTTGCTAGTAGTGTTGATTACTCCTTGTAGTTGATGCTAGTTGGTTTATTTGGTGGAAGATCATATGTTCAGATCCATTATGCATATTAATACCCCTCTGATCATGAACCATATTATGTCTTGTGAGTAGTTACTTTTGTTCCTGAGGACATGGGAGAAGTCTTGCTATTAGTAGTCATGTGAATTTGGTCTTCGTTCGATATTTTGATGAGATGTATGTTGTCTATCCTCTAGTGGTGTCATGTGATTGTCGACTACATGACACTTCACCATTATTTGGGCCTAGAGGAAGGCATTGGGAAGTAATAAGTAGATGATGGGTTGCTAGAGCGACAGAAGCTTAAACCCTAGTTTATGTGTTGCTTCGTAAGGGGCTGATTTGGATCCATATGTTTCAGGCTATGGTTAGGTTTACCTTAATACTTCTGTTGTAGTTGAAGATGCTTGCATTAGAGGTTAATCATAAGTGGGAGGCTTGTCCAAGTAAGGACAGCACCCAAGCACCGGTCCACCCACATACCAAATTATCAAAATACCGAACGCAAATAAGATGATCGTGATGAAAAATAGCTTGACGATAATTCCCATGCGTCCTCGGGAGCGCTTTCCTTTATATAAGAGTTTGTCCAGGCTTGTCCTTTGCTACAAAAAGGATTGGGCCACCTTGTTGCACCTTATTTACTTTTACCTTTCGTTACTTGCTACTAATTACCTTATCACAAAACTATCTGTTACCTATAATTTCAGTGCTTGCAAAAAATACCTTATTGAAAACTGCCTATCAATTCCTTCTACTCCTCGTTGGGTTCGACACTCTTACTTATCGAAAGGATTATGATAGATCCCCTACACTTGTGGGTCATCAAGACTCTTTTCTGGCACCGTTGCCGGGGAGTGAAGCGCCTTTGGTAAGTGGTATTTGGTAAGGAAAAATTTATATAGTGTGCTGAAATTTATTGTCACTTGTTACTATGGCTCAAAATCATTTGAGGGGCTTGTTCGGGGTATCTTTACCCCGACCAGAAGAGCAAAGAGTTGCTCCTCAACCTACTGCACCTACTGAAAATGTTTTCTTTGAGATTCCTTCGGGTATGATAGAGAAACTGCTTGAAAATCCTTTATACAGGAGACGGAACACTGCATCCCGATTTACACCTAATCTATGTGGATGAAGTTTGTGGATTGTTTAAGCTTGCAGGTATGCCCGAGGATGTTATCAAGAAGAAGGTCTTCCCTTTATCTTTGAAGGGAGATGCATTGACATGGTTTAGGCTATGTGATGCGGAGCATCCCAAGGTCATCCCCATGGACCCACCATCGTCTTACCAAGTGCCAAGTGGACCCATGACACGTGCTCGAGCACGAGCTCTCGAGACCGAGGTGACTTCACTCCTATCTCTACATCACTTTGATTTGCATGAGACATGGCTGCTACCCTCATCAGAGACTCTTTGCATACTCAGGCACCTCGGGAGCAACCACGGAGAAGTCAAGGGACAAAAAGAATCGAAGGAGGAAGGAGGATGAGAAGAACAGCCAAGACTGAGCCTGCCCGGACGATTCGGAAGAAGTCCCGGACGATCCGGCCGAGGCCCGGATGATCCGGACAAACATTGGGACGATCCAGCCAATGTGCCCAAAGACACACGAAGCTCCACGCCGAAGTCGGATCATCCGGACACCCCCGGACATCCGGGCGAAGACCCGGACATCTGGGCCACCCGCAGCAGATCAGACGTGTCCGGATCATCCGGACACCGCCCAGGATCATCCGGCCCCCCGAGCCCGGATCATCCGGACAAACGTCTGGATCATCCGGACAGTGCGTGCGCGCATGATGTTGGGCCGAAGCCCATGTACCCCTTCGCCCCTCCTAGCCTATATATAGCAGTCTACCTAAACTATCTAGGGTTAGCTTTTGGGATAGCTCATCATAGACCTTTGTGGTTCCTCTCCTACGAGACCGCGGCCTCTTCGGAGAAGATCCACCATGGATTCAAGACCTCCACTACGGAGAAGATCCCAAGGGATACCCCCAAGACCTCCTCCGGGAGAAGACTATCCTTGTACCGCCGTTGTTGACTATGGATCATGTATCTTGATGTGTATCATGGATCTAGAACTTGTGTGACCGTCTTCATGTTGATTTGAGCGTCTCCCCTCGTGATTTCCCTTTGTGTTCTTCATGTTCATCATGGGTTTCCCTCCTCTTCGTGAAAGATCGGCCTAAAAACGGGTTGATCCCGCATCATATGGTATCATGAGCCTTGGCTGATCACGAATTTGGAGCCTCACGCCTTGTTTTCTAGCTGGTTTTGTTGTTTTTCGTCCAAATTCGAAAATCCCCACAATTTTTCTGTGATTTGTGTGTTTTGATGAGATTTTGTTGTTTATGATCCGTGGTTGAGTTGTGTGACAAGTGGATTATCCTTTGACCCACCTCCCCACCCCTCAAAAACCACCAAAAACCCGAGAAAATCAATTTTCCCCAATTTTTTCCCATCTTCCCAGAGCTCATCCCGCAAGGTTTGACAAACCCGGATCATCCGGACATCCAACCGGATCATCCGGCCAACGCCCGGATCATCCGGCTGAACGTCCGGATCATCCGGCTCCGCCTGTCGAAACTGCATTTTGCAGCTTTTCTTCACCATTTTCCGCCACCGCTACGGTCTTACCTATTTGTGTCTTGGATCATTTGAGTTGTGGTTTCCTTTGTTTCTGTTTGTGTTTCGGCTATCTCGGAGCGGAACGACATCGACAAGACCACCACTCAACCTCGACAAGGATGGTAACATCGACGACACTTCGTTTACTACCTCGCAGTTGCATTGATAGACCCTCATCGACCATTTTGCGTAGCTTTCCTACCGAGACTAGCCATTTGAGTATTGTCGGGCCACGACACTTGTGCACATTAGTGATAGTCATAGACATTGCATACTACATCCTCATATCCCCGTGTGACACAAGAGTGTTCCGCATACACAATAGCTACCTTGATCCGCGAAGCATGCATAAGTGGCCAACGAAAGAGCTCAAAAGCTTTTAAGCAAAAGAGCCATCCAAAGCTTATACACAAAAGCACAATAGCATCCAACGCCTTGCATCCAAAGAGATCATAGGAGATAGCAATACTTCATCTTGTGCTAAAAGCAATGGCACATCATACACTCATAGCATACTTGTCATAGGAAGTCATTACATTGCTCTTATAGGTCGTGCACAAGTGCGTATCCGCCTATTAAGCAATCGGTTAGCGTCTCTCTAGCATTGTGCAACACGGGCATTTTCTGTGGATTCCACATTTTCGCTCACTTTGGTTGCACAACCACATTTATCTATCCGTGCGTGTATTCCGTGTGCTACCTATTGCTTGTGATCTACTTGTTGCATGAGCCAATTGTGAATCATTTTCAACATCATTGAATCTTAGTCACTTTTTGCATTGAATTTTTGCCACCATCCTAACCAAGCTCCTCTAAAAGCTTTACTTGTGTAGGTGTGAGAATCGACAAGACTTGGTACCAATAGTGCTATTTCCGGGTTACATTATTGAGTGATCATTGATCCATTGTCAACTTCGGTCAAGGTACATTTGGTATTGTCTTCTCCTTTTCCCCACTCACATACTTGCTTGTGACGATGGATAGGCCAAGTACATCTATGAACCCGCTTTTCGACGATCCTCAAGATTCGAACAACTACGTCACCAAACTACACCTCTTCGGTGTCCAACGAGCTCTCCATCAAGAAAGTTAAGCTATGCGTGAACACATTGAGCAAGTCGCCGCCGACACACGTCAATTTGAAGCAAGAACAAGAGAGCAATTCGACATCATCAACACCAACATGGCTACTCAATTCGATGCTCTACGGACTTTGATAGTCAACCGACGTTCTTCTTCCACATCTTCTCAAAGATGAAGCCGCTCAAGTCAACAAATCGACTCAATGGACGGCTCAAGTACCCCTACATCCAACACTCTTCGTCAAGCCGCACGTCAAGATCGACATGACAACCGGAACCCACTTCATGACAAGAGCTCCCAAGACCTACTCGATGAGCAAGAAAGTCGACATCATCAAAATCAAGCTACACTTGAGCAAGCCCAAGAACGGCAAAGACTACGCCAACTACAACAAGAGCGAGCACGTCAACACCAAGAAGAACAAGATGTCAAAGCTCATCGTCAAGCACAACAACGCCGATAAGCTCAAGCTCATGAGGCGCAACGAGCATTACGTGATGCACATCGCAATGTGGCAACTCGCAATCAACAAACTCGTCAATAAGAGGATTTCCTTCGCGGTGAGATGCAAGAGAGGCGCCACCAAGCACGAATGCAACAAGAAATTCCTCCTCAAGCACGACAAGAGCAACAACCTCAACAAGAACCGCAAGCTCGGCAAGTACACCTTGACAATGCACATCTACTTCCCCAAGAGCAACATGAGGTTGACAACCGTCCAAATCACGAACGCCCTCCCAATAGGCAAGCAAACAATGAAGAGCGTCGCTATGGCAAGCTCAAGTTCACCATGCCAAAGTTTTCCGGAAGCATTGATCCCGAAGACTACATCTCATGGGCATTGAAAGTTGATAAAATCTTTCGCCTCCACAACTTTGATGAGGGGAAGAAAATCGCTATGGCCTCATTTGGTGGGAGCAAATCATTGAGAGAAGAGAAGCAAAAGGCGAACCTCCTATCACTACTTGGGCTCAAATGAAGGAAGTCATGAGAGCACGCTTTGTGCCAACACACTACAATCGTGACTTGTTCAAGAAGCTACAACTCCTCAAGCAAGGTACCAAGTACGTTCAAGAGTACTACAAGGAGATGGAGATTGCCATCATACGAGCAAACATCACGGAAGATGAAGAACAAACGATGACGAGATTCTTTAATGGACTCAACTATCCCATCAAGAAGATTGTGGACTTTCAAACATACACCAATCTCCTCGAGCTAGTACATCAAGCTACCAAAGCGGAGCGACAAGTTCAAGTGGACTACAAGTACTCCAAGTTCACCGCCAAGAACTTCGGTTCCTACAACCAAGCTTCAACGACTTCGGCTACTCCTACCTCTACCAAGCCATCCACAAACTTTGGTCACAAGTCCAACTACAAGAATGCGACTACATCAAGTCGGCCACCATCTACTAACAACTTCAAGCCAAGAGCTTCATCATCTACAACCCCAACCGAGGACAACTCCAAGACGAGTTCCATCAGATGCTTCAAGTGCCAAGGACGAGGCCACAAGTCATTTGAGTGCAAGACCGTTCGTACCATGATCATCAATGATGACGGATCTTATGACTCAATGAGCGATGATGAAATGGAAGCACTTGAACATGTAGCTATGCATCGCCAAGTGAATGAAGACGAAGACCATCAAGTGTTTTGTGACAATGACTCGAGTCCCAATCTCGTTGTCTCCAAGGTCTTGACACTCCAACATCAACAAGATGACAATCAAAGATGTCATATCTTCCATACAAAGGCCAGCATCAATGGACGTTCCGTCAAGGTTATCATCGATGGAGGAAGTTGTCACAACTTGGCAAGCGAAGAGCTTTGCGACAAGCTCAACTTGGTGAAGTCGAGGCACCCTCATCCTTACAAGGTCCAATGGTTTAACTACACCAGAACACTTCGAGTCGAGCACACCGTGCAAGTAACCTTCAAGATAGGCGCCTACGATGACACACTTGAGTGTGATGTGATCCCCATGTCCGTGTACCACCTTATTCTTGGACGGCCATGGCAATATGATCGTGGAGTCACACACAATGGACGAACGAACCACTATAGCTTCAAGATGAAAGGAAAGGAGTTTGTGCTATGACCTATGTGTCCAAGTCAAGTAGCCGCCGACAAACACTTACCTACCAACCATCATGGAGAGAATGGTGAGAGAGTGAGCCACCAAAAGGAGAGTGAGAGCCACAAGCCAAATATGAGCGACTCCACGATGTGTGACAAGAAACAACTAGTGCTATTCGCCACCAAAAGTGAGATGAGAGAAGTGTGTGAGAACCCATCGAGTGTCTTTCACCTTGTGCTTTTATGCAAAGGGGAAGCCAAACCTACTAACACTTCACCACCTCCACCTTTAGTGTTGTCTAATTTGTTGCAGGAATTCTCGGACGTCTTCCCCGATGAGCTACCTCCGGGTCTACCTCCACTTCGCGGAATCGAACACCGCATCGACCTCATACCCGGCGCACCACTTCTGAACAAGGCTCCCTACCACGTCAACCCCGAGGAAACCAAGGAGATACAACGGCAAGTACAACAACTCATCGACAAAGGTCATGTACGTGAAAGCTTCAGCCCTTGTGCCGTTCCGGTTATTCTCGTGCCTAAGAAAGATGGAAGTTTTCGCATGTGCTCCGATTGTAGGCCGATAAATGCTATAACCGTTAGATACCATCACCCTATCCCACGCTTAGACGACATGCTTGATGAATTATGTGGTGCCACCATCTTTTCGAAAATTGATCTTAAAAGTGGTTACTACCAAATTCGAATTCAATAGGGTGATGAGTGGAAAACGGCTTTCAAAACCAAGTTTGGGTTATATGAGTGGCTTGTCATGCCAATGGGTTTATCGGAAGCACCCGGTTCTTTTATGCGTCTTATGCATTTTGTTCTACGACCTTACATAGGCGTCTTTGTCGTGGTTTACTTTGATGACATCCTCGTTTTTAGCAAGTCGCTTGAGGACCATGTGACACACATCCGTATGGTTTTACAAACCCTTCGGAAAGAGTGCTTATATGCTAATATGGAAAAGTGCAATTTTGGCGTCGACAATGTCGTTTTCTTAGGATTCGTCATTTCTTCCCAAGGTGTTCACATTGATGAAACTAAAATTGAAGCAATTAAAACTTGGCCTCAACCAACGAATCTACAACAAGTGCGTAGCTTTCTTGGTTTAGCCGGTTTCTATCAACGTTTTGTGAAGGACTTTGGCACCATTGCTATGCCTTTACACACCTTGAGCAAGAAAAATGCACCCTTTGTTTGGGGTCCTCCGCAAGACACCGCGTTCATTAAGCTCAAAGACTTGCTCACGCACGCACCACTTCTTGCCATACCGAACTTTGATAAGCCTTTTGAGATTCATTGTGACGCTAGTGGTACCGGCATAGGTGGAGTGCTCATGCAAGAAAAACACCCAATTGCGTACTTTAGCGAGAAGCTATCCGGAGCGCAACTTAACTACCCCATCTATGATAAAGAGCTATATGCCTTGGTGAGAGTTTTGCGTGTTTGGGAACACTTTCTTAGACCTCATGAATTCATTCTTCATACGGACCATGAGACTCTCAAGTATCTCAAGGGTCAAACTAAGTTGAACAACGTCATGCTAAGTGGAGTGAGTTCATTGAGTCTTTTCCCTACGTCATCAAATACATCGAAGGCAAAGAAAATGTTGTGGCGGATGCGCTTTCCCGCAAATGCATGCTTGTCACAAAACTTGAGTTGAATGTTATTGGCTTTGAGCACATAAAAGACTTATATGAGCATGATCCTTTCTTTGCACATCCTTATGCTAAGTGTTTGACTCACACTTCTTGGGAACATTACTACATCAAGGATGGATATCTTATGAGAGCTAACAAACTTTGCATCCCCGAGTCTTCGCTTCGTTTGCTCCTTTTGCAGGAATCTCATGGCGGAGGACTCATGTGTAATGCCCCGGATGTAATACTTTCCCTTTTGGGTATATAATATATCTCCGGCTTCATCTATTTCCATTCCGGGTTCTTTCTCTTTCGGGCTTTCGTCGTTTTGTTGTGTGAGTGTGTGGCATTCATTCATATCATGTAGACATGTGCATTGCATTGCATTTGTGTTGTCCGTTGCATCCGGTTCCGCGTGTTTCTTCCCGTTGTCCGTTTTGCGTTCCGGAGCTCCCTCACGTGTCCGTGACGTCCCGTAGGCCTACTTTGTTGTTCGGGCGTGTAACGTTACCGGTGTGCCGCGAGGTTGTTGTGTGTGTTGTTGTTTTGTTGTGTGCAACCCGCCTCTCAAATCTCGTCTCGTTTGGACTCCATTGGTTTTTCCATCCGTTGCTCGTGTGGGTCCGAAGTGCCTTCACTTCGTGTCCCGAAAACACCCCTACTGCAGTCTTTTATCTCCGCCTAGGCCTTTTAAATCTATCCCCGCGATCGGATCCGTTGGATCGGATCGGAGGGCTCCTAAACACCTCCAAGTCTCCAAACCCTAGCTAAACTGCTATATATAGACCCCTAGGTCTATTTTTGGCATCCCCTATTTTTTTCTCAGATCCAATCTTCTCCAATCCTCTGGATCCCGAGGGGAACCAGCTCCCTCGAGAGAACCACCGCCGCCGCCGCAGATCCCGCTGGTTCGAAGCCCCCCCCCCCTGGCGCCAGATCCGATCTGGCCTCGCCAGGTCAACGCCGATCGTTCGCCGCTCGATCGGCTCGGCCAGGAGGGCCGAGCGATCGAGGCCTCCTGCCGTCGATCCAGGCCCCGCACCGGGCTCCGCCAGCCGCGCCACCGCGCCGCGGGCCGGGCCTCCCGCACCGCGCCACCGCGTGCCTTCCGCGTCCCTCCGCCGATCGCGCCTCGCGTGGGCCGCCGCAGCCGGTCCGCCTCTTACCGGGCCGAATCCCAGCCTCCGGCCCACTCCGTTTCCTCAGATCTGATCTGTTTGAGGTTGACCTCCCTTTTTTCACTAAGTCCCTGTTCTTTTGATCTGTAATGCAATGTTTGACCTGCTGTAACTTTTTGCCTGATGCTCTGTTTTGCGTGTGTAATATGTCCAGACGTTCGTGGAGTTGTGCTCTACGTTTTACCTGTTGTTGTCATGCATGTTAGAGATCATCTAGGTGCTTGTTTTGCTGTTGCAACAGTGCATCATGATTAAACTGCTGCTATGTGTTATTTTTATGCCACCTTTGCCATGTGATATCTTTTAGCTCGTTTGTCTCAATGATGCAAATGACATGTCCACGTGTTCGTCTTGCCACGAACTACGTGTTGCTTGTGATAGGTTGCATGGTAGATTTATTATGGCCTTGTTATCATCGTTGCAAAGTGCCATGTTCATGTGATGTTATTTCACTTGTTATGAAATGCCATCTTGTTGAGCTCGTTGCAATCGTTGTGTTCACCTATATGATGCATGCTTGTGTGTTTCGGGATCACCTTCATGTGCACTTTGATGAGGTGCTTACCCTTTGCCATGTTTAGTTTCGAGGTGACTTAAACATGCTCTTTTATATGCCATGATGATATTTCTGTTTTAGGACTTAGTGGTTTTTCACAAAGTCTGAAATCTGTAACGTTCCGATGCCATGTTCGTGTGATGTTCTAGGATAAAGCATGATAGTTTTGGAGTGGATTTTGATTGTTCCTTGTAGTTTATATTGTTGTTTTTCCATCCATGTCCTCACATGTCCATTTGAGTGGTTGTAGCATGTTTATCTTTTGCTCTAAAGTTTCAATAAAATTCTGCTGCTAGAATTTTATTGTCAAGTTCAATATGTCCAAGATCATTGCTATTGATCCGTGACTCCGTTGGGGGTGCACCTTGGACATAGTTGCTGTACTATATGTCTAGTTTGTGTTCATGTCCTTTTCCATGATTTTTGGGTGCTGTAGCTTACTTATTTTGAGCTCCGAAGTTGCTATGTTGCTGTAATTTTCAGCTTTCGCTCAAATCTTGTTTCGGGCATAACTTTTAGCCCGTAACTCCGATTTCAGCGAATCTTATATCAAACTTGTTTGATTTTCTGTGTAGATTAATAATATCAGATTGTTATCATGTTTTGAGGTGTTTTGCTTGAGTGATGTTTTCCGTGCTCCGTGTGCATCCTTAGTGCATCCATCATGCATTCATGTTTTTCGAGTGCGCATTGCATCTTGTTGATTGGTGCTTGGTGTGATTGTTTTGTTTAGAGCCGGAAGCTGAGACCGGGTACGAAGTTGAGCACGAGGTTTCCAACGAGGTTGAGCACGAGGACCCTTCTTACGATCCGAACGACTTCTCTTCAGGCAAGATGACCGAACCCCGATAACATTACTATCTTTGCCTATTGCTAGTAGTCTTGATCTATAGTTTTGCCTCGATGCCCATGATCTTCTTGTCAGCCTCCTACTTGTAACCAATTGCCATGTTTAACCAACCCACCTATGCAAACCGTTGTTTGGCTAAGTACGCTTCGCTCAGCCCTTCTTATAGCATTGCTAGTTGCAGGTGAAGATCGAAGATGCTTGCTCCATGTTGAAGTTTGGTTGGGTTATATCACACTATATAAATTCTTTAAATGAAATCATCCATATATTGGCAAGGGTGGAAGGCTAAGCCTTTTGCTTGGTGATTTGTTCCACTCATGCCGTTAGGAACCGTATAAACCGGTGTTATGTTCCTTGATTATGCGTTCCTAACACGGTTGGGGTGTATGGGACCCCCTCGATAAACCGCTAAGTGCTAAGTCTTTCCAGCAAGTCCCAACATTGGTACTATTCGCCTAACACAACTAAAACTTTCCGAGGGAGTAATTAACCCGAGGCTTAATTAATTCAACCCCCCTGGGCCAGTGCTCGATTTGAGTGTTGGTCCAAACTAGAGTCGTGTGCGGGGCCCCCCTTGGCAACTTGGGTATTTCAGCCACTGTACGCTGTGCTCATCCGGTCGTGGCCTGAGACTAGATACACGCGGCTACTATCAGGGTGTCGGCACGCCGGGAGGATTTGCTGGATTAGCCTTACCTTAGCTCGGTATATCTTGAGCACGGGATTCCGAGGATACTCGGGTCTTCCCACTTTGGAGTTGCGACTCGGCGGATCGTGGGCTTGTAATGGGTCAAGTTGGGACACCCCTGCAGGGTTTGAACTTTCGAAAGCCGTGATCGCGGTTATGTGGCAGATGGGAGCTTGTTAATTCCGGTTGTAGATAACTTGACACAATGCTTCTAATACACTACCAGCGTGTGTTCCGTGACTGTCAATTTCCGAATAGGGATTCGGGAGTTGAACACGGAGGGGTTATGATTGTTGAGCTTGTAGCTAGGATCACTTCGTGATCACTTCTCGCCGAGGCCTTCTCTTCTCGCTCTCACTTACGTAAGCTAGATGCTAGTTGCTGCTGCAGACTTATTCTTTTCTTCAGCCTTATCCTCACCCAAAGGCTTTGATAGTCTTGTTACCCGGAGACGGGATTGCTGAGTCCTTTGTGGCTCACAGTTACTTCACACACCAGATGCAGGTCCAGCTGTGAGCTATCCAGGTGATGGCACCGAGCTAGACTGGGAGTACGACGAGGAGCGAAGTCGGTACTATGTGCGGTACCCGGACGATCAGTAGTGGAGTCTCTTACTAGGATTCGATCCACCTGTGGTTTATTTATCTAAGTTTGGTACTTTGACATTTGGCTTTTGCCCTTAGAGGGTTGTGATGTTCTTAATGTATGATGTTTGAGACTTGTACTGTAATTCTGTGACGTGGCGAGTGTAAGCCAACTATTTTCAGTTTACTATCCCCTCTTTTACATGAGTTGTGCAAAGATTACCGAACTTGAGATCATTCTAGGATGGATTTATGCCTTTAAGTCGTGCCTCGACACGTAGGAGGTATAACTCCATCCTGGGCATTACAAGTTGGTATCAGAGCCTTCTCCGACCTAGGAGCCCCCATTGTTTGATCGAATCGTTGACGGTCGAGTCTAGGCACACACTAAAAACTTTTTGAGTCCTATATTATATCGGAGAGTAGGATTTCTTTGCTTCTCATCCCCTTTCTCTCTGGTGAGGACTCCTGACGTCTACTCTTGTCTCTCCTATCTTCAAAATTTGCACAAAATTCTTTTTTAGGAATCCCGCGAGTATTCTGGGATTGTTTCGATGTTCTTGTGACAAGGATATTGTTCTCGATGCCTCCTGTTACCGAGGAGTTGAGCTTCGGGGTATCATTGTAACAAGCATATCGCGGCAGTACTAAATACTTAAGACGGCCGACATCGAAAATCTCCCCTATACGGCCAATGGCAAGATAACCCCGACATCACCCAGTACTGGGGAGGTAGTTCGGGAGTATTGCCATAGCTTGTTATAGTGGATGCTTTTCGAAGGTCCGAGGTACACAGTTTCCGAGAAAGACTGGTTATGTGTTGAAGGATGGATACACCTGGATGTAGGTTTAGAGTTGATTGCGCGGTGCTTCCCGTGTATCCCCAACACCTGATTGCATAACTGGAATCTTTCGGAAATCTATAGGTGGGTTTTATCCAGTAGATCGTAGGCATTCTTCCAACGAATGCAGGTTAGTGAGTTCAGGGTTCGACATTGAGTGAAGAGGTTATATGACCGATGTTACTATTAGGCGTTGCATCTTAAAGGGTCCTTGGCTATGCTGATCCGGGGATTGCAAAACCTTTTCGTAACGCGTTCATATGCTTTCAGCACAAAGATGTTAGAACGAAACTCCTCTCTTGTGTTTGTTCCTTTCCGTACCTTGTTGTTTACTTATTTTATCCTTTTGTTCCCTATGTGGCTTCTCGTGAAGACTGATGTTATCAATTAACTGAGAAATTCATTCGTTCCTCTTGTTCGGATGATTTCATTCGTTCTTATTGTTCGAATGATTATTGTGAAGACTTGTTGCAATTCATTCCATTGATTCAGCTTATTCCTTTTGTCAATCAATTGCTGATTCGTGGTCATCTCTACAGGATGGCTCCGAAAAAGGTTCCCAACGCTAACCCAGAGGTGGAAGAGGTTCCAGAGCATCCTCCTTCCCCTCCTCCTCCGCCTGAGGCTTGGAGAGCAATTATGCAGACTACTGCTCAGAACACTCAGTTGATGATGCAGATGATGCAGCAAATGCAAGCTATGCAAGCTAATCAGGGTGTTCCAGTGAATCAAGGCAACTTCTTCCAGCAGCACCAGGCTACCCTAAACCAGTTCCTGGCTAACAATCCTAAAGCTTTCAGTTACTGTGTCGACCCTCTTGATGCTGAGGATTGGTTGACCGACATAAAGAAGCATTTTGAGTGCAGTAACGTGAAAGAAGATGACTATGTGAAGTTTGCAGCCTTCCAACTGAAAGATCAAGCAGCTGACTGGTGGCAGCAGTACAAAGACTCCAGGCCGGGTCAAGTGATCTCTTGGGAGAATTTCTGCAAGGATTTCCGCTCGCACCACATTCCTACAAGTGTCATCGAGGGTATGCGTGAGCAATTCCGCAACCTCAAGCAGGGCTCCATGACAGTCTATCAGTATAATGTCAAGTTCCAAAACCTCGCTCGCTATGCTAAGAAAGACATTCCTGATGCCAAGAGTAAAATCTATCAGTTCCGTGGAGGTCTCAAAGATGAACTTCAGCTTGCTCTCACTTTGTTCGAGCCCGATGAATTCGACAAGTTCTATAACATGGCTTTGAAACAAGAAGCAGCTCAGCTTAAGATGGAGGCTTCTAAGAAGAGAATTAGAGATGCTGTTCACTCTTCCTCATCGTCTCAGATGGTCTCGAAGCATCAGAAATTCTGGCTTCCTCCTCCTCCAGTGATTCGAGCTCCATACAACAACTCCAACAACTTCAACAACTCCAACAACAAGAACTCTAGTGGTCGTGGTTTCTCCCACCCACCCAACCCGAGCAACCAGTCGAAGAAGCAGTTTCAGTCTCAAGGCTCCAAGTCCAGTGGCTCTCATTTCCGTCCTCTCTCTGAAGTGGTGTGCAACAAATGTGGCCAGAAGGGTCATTATGCCAACAGATGTCCGAATCCGAAGCGCCTTCCTCCTCCTCCGCCTGTCAGTACAGCTATTGTCAAGCATGATCCAAAGTCTGCTAGGGTCAATCTGATGAATGCAGCTGAAGCGGAGAACTCTTCTGATGTCATTTTGGGTAACCTCTCAGTGAACTCTTTTCCAGCTAAAGTTTTGTTCGATTCAGGTGCTTCACATTCTATCATGTCAAGACCTTTTGCATTGTCACATGATATGCCATTGCAAGCTTTGCCGAGTCCGATGTCTGTGCTTTCTCCGGGTTTGCTCATGAACTCCAACAACTTTGTTCCGAATGTTTCTATCCGCATGGGTGATTATCGATTTCTAGCTAATCCGGTGGTTCTTGGTAATTCTTACATTGACCTCATCCTCGGAATGGATTGGCTTTCTCAGCACGATGCTCACATTGATTGTGCTCAAAAGGAAGTCAAGTTGACTCATTCTGATGAAGATGTGATTATCTTCGCCTCCAGGGATAATACTATTCGGCTTTTCTCTCTTAATGATAAGGGCGAAATTAATGCCATAAATCAAATTCCGGTGGTGAACGAATATCAAGACGTCTTTCCAGAAGAACTTCCAGGCATGCCTCCACACCGTCAGGTGGAGTTTGTCATTGAACTCGAGCCGGGTACTGAACCTGCTTGCCGGCGTCCATACAAGCTCTCTCCGGATGAATTGAAGGAATTGAAGAAACAGTTGGATGAACAGGAGCGTATGGGTCTCATCCGGCCTAGTACATCTCCGTGGGGCTGTGGCGTCTTATTTGTCAAGAAGAAAGATGGCACGGAGCGTCTCTGTGTTGACTACCGGCCATTGAACAAGAAGACGATTAAGAACAAGTATCCGCTCCCCAACATCAACGAACTCTTTGAGCAGCTCAAAGGAGCTAAAGTGTTCTCTAAGCTTGACCTCTGAATGGGCTATCATCAAATTCGCATTCGCGAGGAAGACATTCCCAAGACGGCCTTCAGAACGAGCTATGGTTCATACGAGTATACCGTCATGTCCTTCGGTCTCGCCAATGCTCCTCCTACCTTTTCAAGGATGATGCATTACATCTTCAACCCCTATACTGGCGAGTTTGTGCTTGTGTATCTGGATGATATTCTGGTGTTTTCCAAGAATGAAGAAGATCACGAAAAGCATTTACGTCTGGTTCTTGATCGACTCCGAGAGCATAAATTCTATGCCAAGTTCTCCAAGTGCGAGTTTTGGCTCGATAAGGTTTTGTACCTGGGCCACATCATCTCAGCTGACGGTATTGCGGTTAATCCCGAGAAAGTTGAAGCAATTGTCAACTGGGAAGCTCCTCAGAACGTCAAGCAGCTTCGCAGTTTTCTGGGTCTTGCCAGCTATTGCAGAAGGTTTGTTGAGAACTTCTCCAAGATTGCCAAGCCTCTTTCCAACCTGCTTCAGAAGAATGTCAAATACTTTTGGTCTCCAGAGTGTGAAGTGGCATTCAAAACCCTCAAAGAGAAGCTTGTCTCTGCTCCAGTTCTGACTCCTCCGGATGAAACCAAGCCCTATGAAGTATTCTGTGATGCTTCTCTTCAAGGTCTTGGTGGTGTGCTTATGCAAGATAAGAGAATTGTGGCATATACTTCTCGGCAGCTCAAGCCCAGTGAGAAGAACTATCCCACACACGATCTCGAGCTAGAAGCTGTGGTACATGCTCTGATTACGTGGAGACATCTGTTGTTGGGCAGAAAGGTCGACATCTTCACTGATCACAAGAGCTTGAAGTACATCTTCACACAGCCGCATCTGAACCTCCGCCAGACTCGTTGGGTTGAAATGATCCAAGAGTACAATCCCAGCATTGAATACACTCCTGGCAAGGCAAATGTGATTGCAGATGCTTTGAGCAGAAAGGCATATTGCAACAGCCTTCTTATCAAGCCGTACCAGCCTGAGCTTTGTGAAGCATTCAGGAAGCTCAACCTTCAAGTTGTTCCGCAGGGTTTTCTTGCAAATCTCCAAATTGCTCCTACCTTGGAAGATCAAGTCCGTGAGGCCCAGCTCAGTGATACCATGGTGAAGAAAGTGAAACATGGGATTGCAAAGGGCACTCCAAAATACAAGTGCTTCCGTGTTGATGAGAGAGATACCTTGTTCTTCGAGGACAGACTCGTTGTTCCCAAAGGTGATCTCAGGAAGCTCATAATGGAAGAAGCTCATGATTCTCTCCTTTCCATTCATCCTGGCAGTTCCAAGATGTACCAAGATCTCAAGCAATCTTACTGGTGGACACGCATGAAAAGGGAGATTGCCCAATTCGTGAATGAATGTGATGTATGCAGAAGAGTGAAAGCAGAACATCAACGTCCAGCCGGTCTTCTCCAACCTCTTCCTATTCCCGAGTGGAAGTTCGACCACATTGAAATGGACTTCGTCACTGGCTTTCCTAAATCCAAGCGAGGAAATGATGCTATCTTTGTGGTGATTGACAAGCTTACCAAAGTCGCTCACTTTCTTCCAGTCAAAGAATCAATCAATGCAGCTCAACTTGCAGAGCTGTACACCTCCAGAATTGTGTCCCTACATGGCATTCCTCAAGTGATATCCTCAGACCGTGGCAGCTTGTTCACATCAAGGTTCTGGGACTCCTTTCAGTCCGCCATGGGCACTAAGATCAGGTTCAGCACTGCCTTTCACCCTCAGACAAGTGGTCAAGTCGAGCGCGTGAATCAGATTCTAGAAGACATGCTCAGAGCCTGTGTCATCTCCTTCGGCATGAAATGGGAAGACTGCCTTCCATTTGCCGAGTTCTCTTACAACAACAGCTTTCAAGCAAGTGCAGGCAAAGCACCGTTTGAAATTCTCTATGGCAGAAAGTGCCGTACCCCTCTCAACTGGTCTGAAACAGGCGAACGCCAACTTCTTGGCAATGACTTGATCTCAGAAGCCGAAGAAATGTGCAAAGTCATTCGTGAGAATCTCAAGGCCGCTCAGTCGCATCAGAAGAGCTACTATGACGGAAAGCATCGTGATTTGGTTTTCGACATCGGTGATCATGTCTATCTCCGAGTTTCTCCGATGAAAGGAACCCAAAGATTCGGTATCAAAGGGAAACTTGCTCCTAGATACGTTGGGCCTTTCAAGATTCTTGGCAAAAGAGGCGACCTAGCCTATCAGCTCGAGCTCCCTCCAAACTTTGCAAATGTTCATGATGTCTTCCATGTGTCTCAACTTCGCAAATGCTTCAAGGCACCTGAGCGCATGATTCCGTTTGAGGAGATTGATCTCCAACAAGACCTTTCCTACCGAGAGCATCCAGTTGCAATTCTCGAAGAAACCGAACGCAAGACTCGCAACAAGTCCATCAAGTTTCTGAAAGTCAAGTGGTCACATCACACAGACCGAGAAGCTACCTGGGAACGAGAAGATCATCTTCGTTCCGAGTACCCTTCCTTTTTCCAGTCCTAGATCTCGGGACGAGATCTTTTTGTAGTAGAGGAGAGTTTGTAATGCCCCGGATGTAATACTTTCCCTTTTGGGTATATAATATATCTCCGGCTTCATCTATTTCCATTCCGGGTTCTTTCTCTTTCGGGCTTTCGTCGTTTTGTTGTGTGAGTGTGTGGCATTCATTCATATCATGTAGACATGTGCATTGCATTGCATTTGTGTTGTCCGTTGCATCCGGTTCCGCGTGTTTCTTCCCGTTGTCCGTTTCGCGTTCCGGAGCTCCCTCACGTGTCCGTGACGTCCCGTAGGCCTACTTTGTTGTTCGGGCGTGTAACGTTACCGGTGTGCCGCGAGGTTGTTGTGTGTGTTGTTGTTTTGTTGTGTGCAACCCGCCTCTCAAATCTCGTCTCGTTTGGACTCCGTTGGTTTTTCCATCCGTTGCTCGTGTGGGTCCGAAGTGCCTTCACTTCGTGTCCCGAAAACACCCCTACTGCAGTCTTTTATCTCCGCCTAGGCCTTTTTAATCTATCCCCGCGATCGGATCCGTTGGATCGGATCGGAGGGCTCCTAAACACCTCCAAGTCTCCAAACCCTAGCTAAACTGCTATATATAGACCCCTAGGTCTATTTTTGGCATCCCCTATTTTTTTCTCAGATCCAATCTTCTCCAATCCTCTGGATCCCGAGGGGAACCAGCTCCCTCGAGAGAACCACCGCCGCCGCCGCAGATCCCGCTGGTTCGAAGCCCCCCCCCCTGGCGCCAGATCCGATCTGGCCTCGCCAGGTCAACGCCGATCGTTCGCCGCTCGATCGGCTCGGCCAGGAGGGCCGAGCGATCGAGGCCTCCTGCCGTCGATCCAGGCCCCGCACCGGGCTCCGCCAGCCGCGCCACCGCGCCGCGGGCCGGGCCTCCCGCACCGCGCCACCGCGGGCCTTCCGCGTCCCTCCGCCGACCGCGCCTCGCGTGGGCCGCCGCAGCCGGTCCGCCTCTTCCCGGGCCGAATCCCAGCCTCCGGCCCACTCCGTTTCCTCAGATCTGATCTGTTTGAGGTTGACCTCCCTTTTTTCACTAAGTCCCTGTTCTTTTGATCTGTAATGCAATGTTTGACCTGCTGTAACTTTTTGCCTGATGCTCCGTTTTGCGCATGTAATATGTCCAGACGTTCGTGGAGTTGTGCTCTACGTTTTACCTGTTGTTGTCATGCATGTTAGAGATCATCTAGGTGCTTGTTTTGCTGTTGCAAGAGTGCATCATAATTAAACTGCTGCTATGTGTTATTTTTATGCCACCTTTGCCATGTGATATCTTTTAGCTCGTTTGTCTCAATGATGCAAATGACATGTCCACGTGTTCGTCTTGCCACGAACTACGTGTTGCTTGTGATAGGTTGCATGGTAGATTTATTATGGCCTTGTTATCATCGTTGCAAAGTGCCATGTTCATGTGATGTTGTTTCACTTGTTATGAAATGCCATCTTGTTGAGCTCGTTGCAATCGTTGTGTTCACCTATATGATGCATGCTTGTGTGTTTCGGAATCACCTTCATGTGCACTTTGATGAGGTGCTTACCCTTTGCCATGTTTAGTTTCGAGGTGACTTAAACATGCTCTTTTATATGCCATGATGATATTGCTGTTTTAGGACTTAGTGGTTTTTCACAAAGTCTGAAATCTGTAACGTTCCGATGCCATGTTCGTGTGATGTTCTAGGACAAAGCATGATAGTTTTGGAGTGGATTTTGATTGTTCCTTGTAGTTTATATTGTTGTCTTTCCATCCATGTCCTCATATGTCCATTTGAGTGGCTGTAGCATGTTTATCTTTTGCTCTAAAGTTTCAATAAAATTCTGCTGCCAGAATTTTATTGTCAAGTTCAATATGTCCAAGATCATTGCTATTGATCCGTGACTCCGTTGGGGGTGCACCTTGGACATAGTTGCTGTACTATATGTCTAGTTTGTGTTCATGTCCTTTGCCATGCTTTGTGGGTGCTGTAGCTTAATTATTTTGACCTCCGAAGTTGCTATGTTGCTGTAATTTTCAGCTTTCGCTCAAATCTTGTTTCGGGCATAACTTTTAGCCCGTAACTCCGATTTCAGCGAATCTTATATCAAACTTGTTTGATTTTCTGTGTAGATTAATAATATCAGATTGTTATCATGTTTTGAGGTGTTTTGCTTGAGTGATGTTTTCCGTGCTCCGTGTGCATGCTTAGTGCATCCATCATGCATTCATGTTTTTCGAGTGCGCATTGCATCTTGTTGATTGGTGCTTGGTGTGATTGTTTTGTTTAGAGCCAGAAGCTGAGACCGGGTACGAATTTGAGCACGAGGTTTCCAACGAGGTTGAGCACGAGGACCCTTCTTACGATCCGAACGACTTCTCTTCAGGCAAGATGACCGAACCCCGATAACATTACTATCTTTGCCTATTGCTAGTAGTCTCAATCTATAGTTTTGCCTCGATGCCCATGATCTTCTTGTCAGCCTCCTACTTGTAACCAATTGCCATGTTTAACCAACCCACCTATGCAAACTGTTGTTTGGCTAAGTACGCTTCGCTCAGCCCTTCTTATAGCATTGCTAGTTGCAGGTGAAGATCGAAGATGCTTGCTCCATGTTGAAGTTTGGTTGGGTTATATCACACTATATAAATGCTTTAAATGAAATCATCCATATATTGGCAAGGGTGGAAGGCTAAGCCTTTTGCTTGGTGATTTGTTCCACTCATGCCGTTAGGAACCGTATAAACCGGTGTTATGTTCCTTGATTATGCGTTCCTAACACGGTTGGGGTGTATGGGACCCCCTCGATAAACCGCTAAGTGCTAAATCTTTTCCAGCAAGTCCCAACATTGGTACTATTCGCCTAACACAACTAAAACTTTCCGATGGAGTAATTAACCCGAGGCTTAATTAATTCAACCCCCCTGGGCCAGTGCTCGATTTGAGTGTTGGTCCAAACTAGAGTCGTGTGCGGGGCCCCCCTTGGCAACTTGGGTATTTCGGCCACTGTACGCTGTGCTCATCCGGTCGTGGCCTGAGACTAGATACGCGCGGCTACTATCAGGGTGTCGGCACGCCGGGAGGATTTGCTGGATTAGCCTTACCTTAGCTCGGTATATCTTGAGCACGGGATTCCGAGGATACTCGGGTCTTCCCACTTTGGAGTTGCGACTCCGTGGATCGTGGGCTTGTAATGGGTCAAGTTGGAACACCCCTGCAGGGTTTGAACTTTCGAAAGCCGTGCCCGCGGTTATGTGGCAGATGGGAGCTTGTTAATTCCGGTTGTAGATAACTTGACACAATGCTTCTAATACACTACCAGCGTGTGTTCCGTGACTGTCAATTTCCGAATAGGGATTCGGGAGTTGAACACGGAGGGGTTATGATTGTTGAGCTTGTAGCTAGGATCACTTCGTGATCACTTCTCGCCGAGGCCTTCTCTTCTCGCTCTCACTTACGTAAGCTAGATGCTAGTTGCTGCTGCAGACTTATTCTTTTCTTCAGCCTTATCCTCACCCAAAGGCTTTGATAGTCTTGTTACCCGGAGACGGGATTGCTGAGTCCTTTGTGGCTCACAGTTACTTCACACACCAGATGCAGGTCCAGCTGTGAGCTATCCAGGTGATGGCACCGAGCTAGACTGGGAGTACGACGAGGAGCGAAGTCGGTACTATGTGCGGTACCCGGACGATCAGTAGTGGAGTCTCTTACTAGGATTCGATCCGCCTGTGGTTTATTTATCTAAGTTTGGTACTTTGACATTTGGCTTTTGCCCTTAGAGGGTTGTGATGTTCTTAATGTATAATGTTTGAGACTTGTACTGTAATTCTGTGACGTGGCGAGTGTAAGCCAACTATTTTCAGTTTATTATCCCCTCTTTTACATGAGTTGTGCAAAGATTACCGAACTTGAGATCATTCTAGGATGGATTTATGCCTTTAAGTCGTGCCTCGACACGTAGGAGGTATAACTCCATCCTGGGAATTACATCATGGGACACTTTGGTCGCGACAAGACATTTGCTACGCTCCCCACGAACTACTTTTGGCCCAAGATGCTACGTGACGTCTCACGCCTTACAAACCGATGCTCAACATGTCGCAAAGCAAAGTCAAAAGCTCAATCTCATGGTCTTTACATGCCATTTTCTATTCCATTCCATCCATGGGAAGACACTAGCATGGACTTCGTACTTGGATTGCCTAGGACTCAAAATGGAAAAGATTATGTGTTTGTTGTCGTGGATAGATTCTCTAAAATGGCTCATTTCATTCCTTGTAAAAAGATCGACGATGCTTCACATGTGGAAAATCTCTTTTGTAGGGAAATCATTCGTCTACATGGAGTGCCCAAGACAATAGTGTCGGACCAGGACGTCAAGTTCCTGAGCTACTTTTGGAAGACTCTATGCGCCAAACTCGGCATCAAGCTACTCTTCTCCTCGGCATATCATCCACAAACCGACGGCCAAACGGAGGTGACGAACCGCACGCTTTCGATGCTTCTTTGCGTGTTGATCAAGAAGAACATCAAGGAATGGGAGCAATGCTTGCCCATCGCCAAGTACGCCTACAACTGTGCAAGACATTCAACTACCGGCAAGTCCCCTTCCGAGGTCGTCTACGGCTTCAACCCTTTGTCTCCATTGGACATTCTACCTCTACCTCTACAAGAACGCACAAACTTGGACGCAAGTGCTCGAGCAAGCTATCTCAAGAAGGTGCATGAAGATACAAGGGCAACGATCGAGCGGCAAGTACATCGTCTAGCGTCCAAGCTCAACGCCAACAAGAAGCCTAAGGTGTTCCAACTGGGAGATCTCGTATGGCTACATCTTCGCAAGAACCGTTTTCCCCACAAGCGCAAGTCCAAACTACTACCTCGAGCCGACGGACCCTTCAAGGTGCTAGAACGCTATAATGGCAATGCATACAAGCTCGACCTTCCATGCGACAAGTACAACGTGAGCGATGTCTTCAACATCAAGGATCTCTCCACTTTCCATGGTGATGAAGATTTCGATCAGAGGTCGGATCTTTCCCAAGGGAGGGGAGATGATGCGGAGCATCCCAAGGTCATCCCCATGGACCCACCATCGCCTCACCAAGTGCCAAGTGCACCCATGACACGTGCTCGAGCACGAGCTCTCGAGACCGAGGTGACTTCACTCCTATCTCTACATCACTTTGATTCGCATGAGACATGGCTGCTACCCTCATCAAAGACTCTTTGCATACTCAGGCACCTCGGGAGCAACCACGGAGAAGTCAAGGGACAAGAAGAATCGAAGGAGGAAGGAGGAGGAGAAGAACAGCCAAGACTGAGCCTGCCCGGACGATCCGGACGAAGTCCCAGACGATCCGGACGATCTTGCCAATGTGCCCGAAGACACCCGAAGCTCCACGCCGAAGCCGGATCATCCGGACCCCGGGCCGGATCATCCGGACACCCCCGGACATCCAGACGAAGACCAGGACATCCGGGCCACCCGCAGCAGATCAGACGTGTTCGGATCATCCGGACGCCGCCCCGAATCATCCCCCCCCCCTCCCGAACCCAGATCATCCGGACAGTGCCTGCGCGCATGATGTTGTGCCGAGGCCCATGTACCCCTTCGCCCCTCCTAGCCTATATATAGCACTCTACCTAAACTATCTAGGGTTAGCTTTTGGGATAGCTCATCATAGACCTTTGTGGTTCCTCTCCTATGAGACCACGGGCTCTTCGGAGAAGATCCACCTTGGATTCAAGACCTCCACTACGGAGAAGATCCCAAGGGATACCCCCAAGACCTCCTCCGGGAGAAGACTATCCTTGTACCGCCGTTGTTGACTATGGATCGTGTATCTTGATGTGTATCGTGGATCTAGCACTTGTGTGACCGTCTTCGTGTTGATTTGAGTGTCTCCCCTCGTGATTTCCCTTTGTGTTCTTTGTGTTCATCGTGGGTTTCCCTCCTCTTCGTGAAAGATCGGCCTAAAAACGGGTTGATCCCGCATCACTATGTGATGATATGGGATCATGGAACTATAATCGTCTGAAGTTGGAATTTCATCAGAAGTTCTGCCCTATGCACCAGGTTCATCGTGATCGTAATTATATTTATAATTTCTGGCCTCGCGAAGGAGAAAGCATCTCTCAAGCTTGGGGGAGGCTTAAGTCAATGTTATATTCATGCCCCAATCATGAGCTCTCAAGAAAAATGATCATTCAAATTTTTTATGCTCGGCTTTCTCTCAATAATCGCACCATGCTCTATAATTCTTGTTATGGCTCTTTTATGATGAAGACTGTTGAATTCAAATGGGATTTATTGGAACGAATTAAACACAACTCTGAAGATTGGGATCTCGACGAAGGTAAGGAGTCAGGTATGACCCCTAAGTTTGATTGTGTTAAAGCTTTTATGGATACCGATGTTTTCCGTGAGCTTAGCACTAAGTATGGACTTGACTCTGAGATAGTAGCTTCTTTCTGTGAATCTTTTGCTACTCATGTCGATCTCCCCAAAGAGAAGTGGTTTAAATACCATCCCCCTATTGAAGTAAAAGTAGTTGAACCTGTCAAAGTTGAAGAAAAGACTATCACTTATAATGTTGATCTCGTTATTCCTACTACTTATATAGAGAAACCACCTTTCCTTGTTAGGATAAAGGATCATGCTCAAGCTTGAACTATGGTTCGTAAGAGTAATACTAGAACACCTACACCCTCTGAGCAAATTAAAGTTGAACCTAGTGTTGCTATGGTTAAAGATCTCTTGGTAGAAGATTTAGATGGACATGTTATTTACCTCCAAGAGGAATCTTCTAGAATAGCCAAACCCAATGCTAGGAATAGACATAGACCGATTGTAGGCTTGCCTGTTATCTCTGTTAGGATAGGAGATCATTGCTATCATGGTTTATGTGACGTAGGTGCTAGTGCGAGTATTATCCCTCTTGATTTATATCGAGAAATTATGCATGATATTGCACCTGTTGAGTTAGAAGGGATTGATGTTACTATTAAGCTTGCTAATAGAGATACTATTTCACCAGTTGGGATTGTTAGAGATGTCGAAGTATTGTGTGGGAAGGTTAAATACCCTGCTGATGTTCTTGTTATTAGTTCCCCACAAGATGAATTTTGTCCCATTATATTTGGTAGACCCTTCTTGAATACTGTTAATGTTAAGATAGACTGCGTGAAAGATATTGTCACTGTTGGTTTAGGGGATATGTCTCATGATTTTAACTTTGCTAAATTCCGTAGACAACCCCTTGAAAAAGAACTACCTAGTAAAGATGAAATTATTGGTCTTGCTTCTATTGATGTGCCTCCTAGTGATCCTTTAGAACAATACTTGCTAGACCATGAAAATGATATGCATATGAATGAGAGAAGGAAAATAGATGAAATATTCTTTAAACAAGGACCCGTATTGAAAAACAACTTGCCTGTTGAAATCCTAGGGGATCCTCCTCCACCCAAGGGTGATCCCGTGTTTGAACTTAAACCTTTACCTGGTAATCTTAAGTATGTTTATCTTGATGTAAAGAAGATATATCATGTTATTATTAGTGCTAACCTTTAAGAGCAGGAAGAAGAAAAACTATTGAAAACTCTGAAGAAGCACCGTGCTGCTATTGGATATACCATGGATGATCTTAAGGGCATTAGCCCCACTATATGCCAACACAAGATAAATTTGGAAGAAAATGCTAAACTGGTTATAGATCATCAGCAAAGGTTAAATCCTAAGATGAAAGAAGTGGTAAGGAAGGAAATACTAAAGCTTCTAGAGGCAGGTATTATCTATCCAGTTGCTGATAGCCAGTGGGTAAGTCTTGTCCATTGTGTACCTAAGAAGGGAGGTATGACTGTCGTTCCTAATGATAAAGATGAATTGATCCCGCAAAGAATAGTTATAGGTTATAGGATGGTAATTGTTTTCCATAAGTTAAATAAAGCTACTAAGAAAGATCATTACCCCTTGCCATTTATTGATCAAATGCTAGAAAGGTTATCCAAACATACTCATTTCATCTTTCTAGATGGTTATTTTGGTTTCTCTCAAATACCTGTGTCAAAAGGGGATCAAGAAAAGACCACTTTTACTTGTCCTTTTGGTACCTTTGCTTATAGACGTATGCCTTTTGGTTTATGTAATGCACCTGCTACCTTTCAAAGATGCATGATTGCTATATTCTTTGACTTTTGTGAAAAGATTGTTGAGGTGTTCATGGATGATTTCTCCGTTTATGGAACTTCTTTTGATGATTGCTTAAGCAACCTTGATCGAGTTTTGCAGAGATGTGAAGACACTAATCTTGTTTTGAATTGGGAGAAGTGCCACTTTATGGTTAATGAAGGCATTGTCTTGGGACATAAAATTTCTGTAAGAGGTATTGAAGTTGACAAAGCTAAAGTTGATGCTACTGAAAAGATGCCATGCCCTAAGGACATCAAAGGTATACGAAGTTTCCTTGGTCATGCTGGGTTTTATAGGAGGTTCATAAAGGACTTCTCCAAAATCTCCAGGCCTCTGACTAATCTCTTACAAAAAGATATTCCTTTTGTCTTTGATGATGATTGTCTAGAAACATTTGAAATACTTAAGAAAGCATTGATCTCTACACCTATTGTCTAGCCTCCTGACTGGAATTTACCCTTTGAGATTATGTGCGATGCTAGTGATTATGTTGTAGGTGCTATTCTAGGGCAAAGAGTTGATAAGAAATTGAATGTTATCCAATATGCTAGTAAAACTCTAGATAGTGCCCAGAGAAATTATGCTACTACTGAGAAAGAATTTTTAGCAATTGTATTTGCTTGTGATAAGTTTAGACCCTATATTGTTGATTCTAAAGTAACTATTCACACTGATCATGCTGCTATCAAATACCTGATGGAAAAGAAAGATGCTAAACCTAGACTTATTAGATGGGTTCTCTTGCTGCAAGAATTTGACTTGCATATTATTGATAGAAAGGAAGCTGAGAACCCCGTTGCAGATAACTTGTCTAGGTTAGAGAATATGCTTGATGACCCACAACCTATTGATGATAGCTTTCCTGATGAACAATTAGCTGTCATAAATACCTCTCTTACTGCTTCACGGTATGTTGATTATGCTAATTATATTGTTGCTAAGTTCATACCTCCTAGCTTCACATACCAGCAAAATAAAAAGTTCTTCTATGATTTGAGACATTACTTCTGGGATGACCCACATCTTTATAAAGAAGGAGTAGATGGTATTATTAGACGTGGTGTACCTGAGCATGAACAGGAACAGATCTACGCAAGTGCCACTCTGAAGCGTATGGACGACACCATGCGGGGGACAGAACTGCACACAAGGTATTCCAATCCGGTTTTTATTGGCCTACTCTCTTCAAGGATGCACGTAAGTTTGTCTTATCTTGTGATGAATGTCAAAGAATTGGAAATATCAGTAGACATCAAGAAATGCCTATGAATTATTCACTTGTTATTGAACCATTTGATGTTTGGGGCTTTGATTATATGGGACCGTTTCCTGCCTCTAATGGGTACACACATATTTTAGTTGTTGTTGATTACGTTACTAAGTGGGTAGAAGCTATTCCAACTAGTAGTGCTGATCATAACACCTCTATTAAGATGCTTAAAGAAATTATTTGCCCGAGGTTTGGAGTCCCTAGATATCTAATGACTGATGGTGGTTCACACTTTATTCATGGTGATTTCCGGAAGATGCTTGCAAAATATGATGTCAAACATAGAATTGCATCCCCTTATCACCCACAGACTAGTGGTCAAGTAGAACTAAGTAATAGGGAGTTGAAATTAATTTTGCAAAAGACAGTTAATAGGTCTAGAAAGAATTGGTCCAAGAAACTTGATGATGCATTATGGGCCTATAGAACTGCATATAAAAATCCTATGGGTATGTCTCCATATAAGATGGTTTATGGAAAAGCTTGTCACTTACCTCTTGAGTTAGAAGATAAGGCATATTGGGATATTAAAGAGCTCAATTATGATTTCAAACTTGCCGGTGAAAAGAGGTTATTTGACATTAGCTGCCTTGATGAATGGAGAACCCAGGCCTATGAGAATGCCAAGCTATTTAAAGAAAAAGTTAAAAGATGACATGACAAAAGGATACAAAAGCGTGATTTAATGTAGGTGATTATGTCTTGCTATTCAACTCTTGTTTAAGATTTTTTCCGGGAAAACTTCTCTCCAAGTGGGAAGGACCTTACGTTATCGAGGAGGTCTATCGTTCCGGTGCCATAAAAATTAACAAATTCGAAGGCACAAATCCGAAGGTGGTGAACGGTCAAAGGATCAAACATTATATCTCAGGTAATCCTATAAATGTTGAAACCAATGTTATTGAAACCGTAACCTCGGAGGAATACATAAGAGACACTTTCCAGAACGATTCAGCCTCCGAAAAGGAAGAGGTGCGTAGTACAATAAGTAAACCGACTCTAAAACAGTTATAAAGGAAATTTTTCTCCGTTTTGGAATATTTAGAAAAATAGAAAAGTAAGTAGCAGTCCGGAAGAGACACGAGGCATCCACGAGGGTGGAGGGCGCCCCCCCCCTCTCAGGGCGCGCCCCTGCCTCATGGGCACCCCATGTGCCTCCCGGACACCGTTTTCTTGTGGGTTACTCCTTTTGGTCGGTAAAAATTCATTACATATACTCCTGAAGGTTTTGACCTCTTTATCACGCAAAAATCCTCTGTTTTCGTTTCGAGCTGTTGTTTTTGACAGATCTAGATCGTCATGGCATCTTCCAACATCCCCAAGGACAAGTTCTTTGAGAAGGTCATCAACCCCTACCTTGCGGAGGTGCTGCATCACCCTAAAACCATGGAGTTGCACGAGGGGGTGCTACACATCCGTGATGTTGAGGGGCCGAGGAGGACCAAAAGCATGGGGACAAGACTCGAGGCAATGGAGCAGCAAGTTTTCAAGTGCCAAGGTATGGTGGAACGAGGACTCAATGCCAACCATATGATGATCTCGGAGCTCGCCAACAACCTCAAGCTAGACTCAAGGATCTTCGGGGAGGCTATCTCCAATCTTCAAGAGAAAATCAAACACCTCCAAGCCCAGATCTATGACCTGCAAAACCAAAACTGTGAGTATGAATATAGATTCAAGAAGATGAGTTTGGCTGCAGATTTGAGTATCCCAGAGACTCGATCTTCCTTCTATGATGGTGAGCCCATGCCTTGGAAGGTGGATAACAGGCCTACATCATCAACAACCCCATCATCACCACCCCCGAAGAAGGAGACATAATCATCTGGGTATGGGCATTCCCCTTGGCAACTGCCAAGCTTGGGGGAGTGACCCCGGTATCGTATCACCATCACTCCTATCTTTACCGTTTTTCTTAGTTCGATCCTTTTGGTAGTATCTTGATCTAGTAGAATAAAGTTAGCATGATCTAGTTGTGAGCTTTTGCTTTATGATCTTTACCCTTTGTAATCGAGTCCGTGAGCTATATAATAAAGATTAGTGTTGAGTCAAGGGCTTGATTTCCTCACTTTGATCATGATAAAAAGAAAGAAAACATAAAGAGTATCCAAGAGATCATATCGATCTTATGGGAAGTAATGACTTCACATATAAGAGTATGATGAATAAAAGTTGTTGAGAGTTGACAAAGATAGTTTTGGTCATCATTGCAATTAATAGGAAGTAATAAAAGAAGAGAGGCTTCACATACAAATACACTATCTTGGACATCTTTTATGATTGTGAACACTCATTAAAGTATGACATGCTAAAGAGTTGATGTTGGACAAGCAAGACAACATAATGGGTTATGTCTTCTTATATCTGAAATAAATTATATTGTCATGGATCATCCAACATGTTGAACTTGCCTTTCCCCCTCATGCTAGCCAAAACTCCTCGCACTAAGTAGAGATACTACTTGTGCTTCCATATATCCTTAAACCAAGTTTTGCCATGAGAGTCCACCATACCTACCTATGGATTGAGAAAGATCCTTCCAAGTAAGTTGTTATGTTGTAAACTCGCTAAAATATGTATGATTTATTAGTGTGGAGGAAATTAGCTTTATACGATCTTGTGATATGGAAGTAATAAAAGCGACGGACTGCATAATAAAGGTCCTTATCACAAGTGGCAATATAAAGTGACGTTCTTCTATGCTAAGACTTTGTGCATCCAACCATAAAAACACATGACAACCTCTGCTTCCCTCTGCGAAGGGCCTATCTATTATTCTTGCCTTTTAAGAGTCAAGGTGAATTTCACCTTTCCTTTTTATATTTTATTCTTTGGCAAACACATTGTGTTGGAAAGATCCTGACATATATACCCACTTGGATGTAAGTTTTCATGGTCTATTATTGTTGACATTACCCTTGAGGCAAAAGGTTGGGAGGCAACGCCATAAGCCCCTATCTTTCTCTGTGTCCGATTAAAACTCCATAAACATAAGTATTGCGTGAGTGTGAGCAATTGTGAAAGACTATATGATGGTTGAGTATGTAGGCTTGCTGAAAAGCTCTTATGTTGACTATTTCCGATGTTACGATAAATTGCAATTGCTTCAATGACCGAGATCAAAGTTTGTTAGTTTTCAATGAAGTTTATAATTCATAATTGATATTGTGGATAAATTGTTACTTTAGCATAAGAATCATATGACTATATATATATATATATATATATATATATATATATATATATATATATATATATATATATATATATATATATGTTGCTGGTATGAGAATAATCATGATGCCTCATGTCCGTATTCTGTTTTTATCGACACCTCTATCTCTAAACATGTGGACATATTTTTCGATTTCGGCTTTCGCTTGAGGACAAGCAAGGTCTAAGCTTGGGGGAGTTGATACGTCCATTTTGCATCATGCTTATATGTTGATATTTATTGCATTATGGGCTGTTATTACTTGTTTTGTCACTATACTTATGCCTTTTCTCTCTTATTTTACAAGGTTTACATGAAGAGGGAGAATGTCGGCAGCTGGAATTCTGGGCTGGAAAAGGAGCAAACTCTGGAAACCTATTCTGCACAACTCCAAAAGCCTCGAAACTCCACAGAACTCCGTTTTAGAAAATATAAAAAATATCTGGCGAAAGAAGTTCACGAGGGGGGCCACCTGCTGTCCACGAGGGTGGGGGCGCGCCCCCTGTCTCGTGGGCCCCCCGAAGGCCCTCTGATACCCATCTTATCCTATATGAGGTTTTTTGACCTGGAAAAAATCATAAGAAGGCTTTCGGGACCAGACGCCACCGTCTCGAGGCGGAACCGAGGCGGAAACCAATCTAGGGCTCTGGCAGAGCTGTTCTGCTAGGGATACTTCCCTCCGGGAGGGGGAAATCGTCACCGCCGTCATCACCAACAACTCTCCCATCTTGGGGAGGGCTATCTTCATCAACATCTTCACCAGCACCATCTCCTCTGAAACCCTAGTTCATCTCTTGTATCCAATCTTTGTACCCCCAAACCTCATATTGGTACCTATGGGTTGCTAGTAGTGTTGATTACTCCTTGTAGTTGATGCTAGTTGGTTTATTTGGTGGAAGATCATATGTTCAGATCCATTATGCATATTAATACCCCTCTGATCATGAACCATATTATGTCTTGTGAGTAGTTACTTTTGTTCCTGAGGACATGGGAGAAGTCTTGCTATTAGTAGTCATGTGAATTTGGTCTTCATTCAATATTTTGATGAGATGTATGTTGTCTCTCCTCTAGTGGTGTCATGTGACCGTCGACTACATGACACTTCACCATTATTTGGGCCTAGAGGAAGGCATTGGGAAGTAATAAGTAGATGATGGGTTGCTAGAGTGACAGAAGCTTAAACCCTAGTTTATGCGTTGCTTCGTAAGGGGCTAATTTGGATCCATATGTTTCAGGCTATGGTTAGGTTTACCTTAATACTTATTTTGTAGTTGCGGATGCTTGCATTAGAGGTTAATCATAAGTGGGAGGCTTGTCCAAGTAAGGACAGCACGCAAGCACCGGTCCACCCACATACCAAATTATCAAAGTACCGAACGCGAATCAGATGATCGTGATGAAAACTAGCTTGACGATAATTCCCATGTGTCCTCGGGAGCGCTTTCCTTTATATAAGAGTTTGACCAGGCTTGTCCTATGCTGCAAAAAGGATTGGGCCACCTTGGTGCACCTTATTTACTTTTACCTTTCGTTACTTGCTACTAATTACCTTATCACAAAACTATCGGTTACCTATAATTTCAGTGCTTGCAGAAAATACCTTACTGAAAACTGCCTATCAATTCCTTCTAATCCTCGTTGGGTTCGACACTCTTACTTATCGAAATGACTACGATAGATCCCCTACACTTGTGGGTCATCACTTTAGAGTGTGAAGAAGTGATGCTGCTTACGCTGAGTCTGTTTGTGCAACAGAAGAATTGAAATTTTACAAAGATAATGTTGAACCGGCGGATATGACATCTTTGAAAAAGCCAACCATGGAGCATGATCCTTTGTTGAAGTTTAAGTTGGCAGATGACACTAAAATGGTTGTTTTCGTTCCTGGTGATTCATCCAAGCAGTTCAGCATCAGTGCTAATCTGGATCCAAAATAGGAAAGCACGCTCATCGAGTTCATCCATGAGAACCGGGACATCTTTGCATGGAAACCTTCTGATATGACAGGTGTACCGAGGGAACTCGCTAAGCACACTCTTAATATTGATCCGAAGTGTAAGCCGGTCAAGCAATTCCTTCGTCGCTTCAATGAGGAGAGACATAAGGCCATTGGTGAAGAAGTGGCCCGGCTCTTGGCGACTGGTTTCATTGTTGAAGTCTTTCATCCTGAGTGGTTAGCTAACCCGGTGCTGGTACTTAAGAAGAATGGAACTTGGCGTATGTGTGTGGACTACATAGACTTAAACAAGGCTTGTCAGACTGATCCTTTTGCTCTCCCTCGTATTGATCAAATTATTGATGCTACGGCGGGTTGTGAGCGTGTGAGATTTTTGGATGCTTATTCTGGTTATCATCAGATCAAGATGGCAGTTAAGGACCGGGAGAAGACAACTTTCATCACTCCTTTTGGAGCCTTCTGCTATGTGTCTATGCCTTTTGGGCTCAAGAGTGACCAAGCGACTTGCCAGCGTTGTGTGCAGAATTGTCTTCATGATCAGATTGGGCGCATCGTTCATGCTTATGTAGATGATATTGTGGTGAAATCCAGAAAGAAGGAAACCTTAATAGATGATTTGAAAGAGACCTTTGACAATCTTCGGGTCTACAAGATGATGCTTAACCCGGCCAAGTGTGTCTTTAGTGTACCAGCAGGCAAGCTCTTGGGATTTTTGGTTTTTGAACGGGGTATTGAAGCTAACCCGGAGAAAATTAAGGCTATTACTTCCCTGGCTAAACCGGCATGTGTCTATGTTGTTCAGTGTCTGGCGGGTCGTATTGCGTCCTTAAGCCAGTTCATAAGCCGGCTGGAAGAGAAGGCTATCCCTCTGTATCAGATGATGAAAAAGATAGATGATTTTGTCTGGAGTGATGCTGATAATGAAGCGTTTGAAGCCTTGAAGAAACAATTAGTTGAGCTATCAATCCTTGCTGCTCCTATTGATAAAGAACCATTATTATTATACGTGGCTGCTAATGCCCGGGCGGTCAGCGTAGCTATTGTGGTGGAATGGAAGGAAGCAGACAAGGAATATCCAGTTCAGCGGCCGGTTTACTACATCAGTGAAGTGATTACTAAGTCCAAACAAAGGTATCCGCATTGGCAGAAGCTTGTCTATGGGGTGTTCATGGCTAGTCGAAAGCTCAAGCAGTACTTCTTCAGTCATCCTATCACTGTGGTTAGTTCTGCTCCTTTAGGGGATATTATTCAAAACATAGAAGCCACAGGTAGGGTAGCCAAGTGGGCCATCGAGCTTGGACCTCATGGTTTGAAATATATGCCTCACACGGCCATCAAGTCCCAAGCACTTGTGGATTTCATCAATGACTGGACAGAGCTACAGATGCCTGAGGACAAGCCGGATAACACATATTGGACTATTCATTTTGATGGGTCTAGACAATTGGAGGGCTCGGGGGCTGGAGTTGTATTGACTTCCCCACGAGGGGATACATTCTGCTATGTCTTAAGGTTGATGTTCCCTTGTACTAATAATGCAGATGAGTACGAAGCGTTGCTCCATGGTCTTCGAATGGATAAGGAGATGAATTTAAGCCGGGTGAGATGTTTTGGCGACTCAGATTTGGTGGCTCAGCAAGTTTGAGGCACTTGGGATTCTAAAGATCCACTCATGGCGGCTTATCGACGCAAGGTTGATGTTATTGCTGGTTACTTCAAGGGTTATCAAGTCGAACATATCAATCACACGAATAATGAGGCATCTGATGCTTTGAGCCGGTTAGGGTCCCAGCGTAAGCCGGTGCCACCTAACACTTTCCTAGATATTCTGCGTAACCCTTCAGTCAAATTGTCCACAGAGGAAGATCTTGCTATTCCTGGCCCAGAGGTGCAATTGGTGGCGGTGCTTCATGCGATTCCTGATTGGACAGTTCTGTATTTGGCTTATATGACCCGACGCGAGTTACCTGAAGATGAAACTTTAGCCAGACAGATAACCCGGCTGTCTAAGTCCATGACAATTGTCAACGGAGAGCTGCACCATTGCAGTGTCACCGGGGCGTTTCAACGTTGTGTTTCACCTGAGGAGGACCGTGAAATTCTTCGTGAGATTCATGAAGGAGATTGTGGTTATCATGCCGGCCCTAAATTTCTTGTGGCTAAGGCTTTTCACCATGGGTATTTGTGGGGACCCCGACTCATAAGTCGTGATCACCGAATGCACGTGTACAGTGATCCCAGAGATCAATGCTCACTGAACACACAGAAGCTAAAATACAAGAGTCTTACATCCATACATACCGTATTACACAAATAGGACCATTAAGGTCAAGCCTTGAGTATATCGTTGCAGCGGAAATCTTCAATAACAACTTGGACCCATGCCATCTGCCTTAACCCTACAGGCAATCTGACTGGGAAGCGTCCTAGCTCGCATGCTCGTCACCAAGAAATCTTCGTCATATCCTGTCCTTTCATGCCTGGCCAATAAAATAACCAGTGGCAAGCCAATGAGTACTTTGAATGTACTCGCAAGCAACCCAAGTGTGATGACAGAATAATTATGCACGGCTCTACTGCTAAATTGGCAATTTTGCGGAAAGCTAGTGTTTCATATGCAAGTATGATCAACATATAACAAGGGCATGCATGCGTCTGCAACAAGTATCAGGAGGTTACAGATATCAATATCAGAAAAGAGCTATGAACAACTCTTGCTCACGCTCATCGTGACTTTCTCACAATCACATCATCAAATTTACCAAACCGTGTTGTTTTCCAGAAACTTTGGACATAGTCTAAGCAGCACCACCCAACTGTCCTTGACCGTGGACACGGCTATTCGAATAGTTTGACACTCTGCAGAGGTTGCACACTTTACCCACTAGATCCGGGGAACTTCTGTGTCAACCACGACCCGCGGTACCTCAAGTACCCGGGGTAAGCACCCGATCACTATCTTTCCCTAGACGACACTAACACACAGTCCACTCGATTGGTAACAGCCTCGTGCCAACATTTCACATCTTAAAATTGTGGAGCCTTGCTCCCATATTCATCACATACCACTAACACGGGGTACCAACGGTGTGTTCGGTGCCCTGTGAAAACAGTCATGGCCGCCTATCCAAGCACGACCCCATCCCGAGAGTGACCTCATGTCACCCCCGTCACTAGTAATGCGGGCACCATGCTAGTATCGACCTAGGTAATCAATAATGCCATTTCCCATATAAGGGTAGAGTGGTTACGCATGTTTGGTTGGGACGGTAATCACACATAAATCTAATCCATATCTGTAAACAACACTTTCATCAAGCCTCGACACACTACTTCTCTACCAAGTAGTGCCCTAGTTTCTCATCATCTCCCAGGGGCATTAGTGGCACCCACTGGGTTATTTGCAAGTATGTCAAACCACACTTGTTTCTTTCCATGCATAACCCTGACCCATTTTGCGTAGCCAACTACTATAGCAAATATCTATCTACTCCCACCCACATAACCCTCATAGGAAGGTAGGGTCATGTTTGATGCAAGTTTCAATAGTAAAGTAACAAGGGTACCAACCAAAGTGGTCACCACCTCTACATGACTCCGATGCATTGATAATAAGGTGCTATGAGATATGCATAAAAAGGTTTCTCGAACATGGTCAAAGGGCTGCTTGCCTTGTCCTTCCGAGTCTTCAAACCTTCTGGTCCATCTCCGAGTCCTTTGTTTATTCGTCAACTAACGATGGAAACAATCATAATAAGCAACACAACAAGGCAAAAATAAAAGTGCTCTAAAAATAGGAATTGGACTTTTCTAGGATACCTCTGGTCATATGAGAAATGACCAAGGTGTTTTCATAGGTATTGGATCAATGGATAGTTTGGAACATTTCAATATGATGGAATCAAGGGGTTTATGGATTTGAAAGAAGTGTACAGAAATATGTTTTTGAAAAATGAGCAATGGCACCCATTTAACATATCATGATTTTAGAAGCATCTAGGAGTTGGTTTCACTGGATTTGGAGTTCAAATGAATTTCCTAGGATTTTGCAAAGTTGACAAATGTGAAGAAATGGCTCATTATTTGGTGGGGCACAGAAAGTATTAATAAAAATGTTCATAAACTAAGTTATGAACTTAGAAGCATCTAGGAATTTGAACCATTGCATTTGGATCAAATTTGAGCTCTCTGTGATTTTCTAAAGTTTATCACAGAAATAGAAAAATGGCATTTGATAAATATTTGTGAAGAAAAGGTCTCTGAAAAAATGTGCATGTTGCACCAACAGGTAGATCATGATTTTAGAAACTACCAAAAAATTGAATCATCAAATTTGGAGTTCATTTGAATTATTTGTGGATTTGTGAAGTTTACAGAAAAAGAAAAAGGGAAAGGGAAAGGGTTTATACCCCTATACTGCACACTGAGCGGGAGATAGCTGTATCGCAGCTGGGCCGGCCCAACGGCTTGGCCGCGCGCATAGGGGGGGTGGTGACGTCGGAGGCGTCTTCGCGGAGTATGCTTTCACGCCGGGAAAGCGACTTCCTGCCGCCCCGCCTCCACTTAAATGACGTGGCGGCTGGCGGGGTCGCTGACCCGCGGGGCCCAGCCGCAGGTCGCCCCGTCGCCCCTGGCCATCTTCTCCGGCCCGACGCCGGGCAAGGGAAGGCTTCGGCCGCCGGCGCAGTCGTCGCCTAGAGACGCGGGAGGCCGGCCAATGAGCCCAGGAGCTCCGGCTTTCCTTCCCGCACCCGAGGGTGGCTGCGGGCTCGCCCAAGGAAGCCCACAGCCTCGCCACCACAGGGAGGCCGTGGCGGCCGTGGAGGTTCGGCGGCGTCACGCCGGGAAGACTTCCCAGGCCAAGAGGAGGACTGGTTCGACCCTTGGGACTCTCAGAGGAGGGCGCGGACCTGGAATAAAGGAAGGGGAAGGAAAGAGGGGCCGAGGTGCCCGAATCCGAGCGGCGGTCGGCGGCGCCACTCACGCCATGGAGGGGGTAGGAGGCCACGAGAGAGAGCTCGAGGGTGTCTGGGAGATACACAACAGAGAGGGGGTCAGCAGAGGCGAGAGCGAGCTCGGAGGGTGGCTTAAATGGGCGTGGCCGCGGTGCACCGTGGGCGCGGTCCAGGCCATGCTCGGGCGAGCTCGCAGAGGGGAGAGGAGAGAGGGTCTGGTGGGGGCCGGCGACGTACCGTGTCCCAGACGTCGAGGCAACCTCGGGGGACATACTGGGGAGGCCCGAGGCTGTCGGGGCATCGGGATGGGGGGCGGCTACAGTGCGCCAGAGCACTGTAGCGTGCTCCAGAGCACGCATATGGCTGCCATTGGCATCGCTTTGGCGTCCAGGGCGTGGCCAATAGTGTCTAGGGGGTAGAGGGAGTAGTAAAATATAGGGAGGTGGTCTTGGATGCTCTGGGGAGCCAGTAGGAGAGGAGAGAGGCAGAAGAAGAGGGAGAGAGGGGCTGTCCAGGGAGGTAAAATGAGGGTTTTCACCCCTCAATCATTGATCAGGGGAGGGGAAGGAGTTCTTGGAGGTAGAGGGTGACTAGGAGCAGTTGTGGTAAAAACTTGAGGCAAGGGGGAGTAGTGGAAGGGGTCAAAACAGTGGTTTTGGTAAAATGGCAGAAGGTGTTTGATGTGGTTTTGGGCAAGCAAATGACTTCCAATTGACATGAGACTTAACAGGATCAAATGGCACATACATTTAGGCCCTTCCACCAAATTTGAGCTCATTTGGGCAAAGTTGCCAATGCAACTTTTGTAAACCCTAGAAATCAACAGAAATGGATTTTCCAAGATTAAGTTAAGCAAATCATCTCTCCGTGATGCACCACTTGGTGTAGTGTCATCATATGGGGTTGTGAACATGTCCACAAAATTTGAGGCCCCAAGTAAAAAGTTGGCAATGTAGAGTTGTTCAAATTTTGATCTGGTCAGAAAGGCTTTTGGGGCACTTAGATCAAGTTGTCCTTCTCCAAAACTTGTGCCATTTGGCATAGATGCATATTTACATCAGTTGAGCATGCGCACCAAGTTTGAGAGCATTTGGACAAGTTTGGCAATGTAAAGTTGCTCAAACTTCAAAATGGACAGAAATGGTTTTGAGGGGATTAGATGATGTTTTCTTGATCTTCAAGGCATGAGACTTTGTAAGATCATCAATTATGTCATATCTGACATGATAGAATTTCCCTGGAATTTTCAGGGAATATGTCCTTTGTAAATATTTCAAAAGCTTGAAATATCCAGAAAGGGTTTTGGAAGGATTTGTCCAATATTTTGAACATGACCATGTGTTGAAACTCTTATATATGGACAATATATGTCCTATGAGTTTCCCTGAATTTTGGCAAATATTTTTTGAAATAGTTAAATAATTTTTACCTATAAAAGACCATTTCTGGCCTAAAGAAAAAGCATTTAAATAAAATATAGAAATAACTTTTAAAATTATAATTTTGTGGTTTATGGGAGTCCTATACCTAATAGGATTCAAAGATACTTTTTGAAAGATTTGTCACACCCTAAATAAGGTACTTGTAGTGCAAACCTCAATTCAGGGGTTTTTGGAAAACTAATTTTAGAAAATACTATTTGGCCAAAATATTTTTATAAGAAAATACTATACTGGTCTATACACATGGCATGGTCATTGGGAGAAGGTTTTGGATCAAGGAGATGAAGTATAAGAGTTGGAGGATTTATTTGATTTTTAGAGCACTAGCAAACAGTAGACAAAAAAATCAAATCAAGCAATGTCCAAAACACTCAAAAGTTTTTGTCAATCCAAATTTTTAGCATGATTATTAGCTTAAGTGTTGTGGCATGAAAATCAGGGTGTGATAGACCTACCCCCCCCCCTACAAGAATCTCGTCCCCGAGATTCCCAGACTAGGCGTGGAAAGGAATACTTAGTCTTGGATACGGGGTAGTCTTCACTTCTTCTTGTTGGTTCTCCTTCCGAGTGGTGCTCCATGGAATTTCGAAGTAATTGGTGGTGTGGCTTCTCGCTTGCTGCCCATTTGATGCAGGTTGCTGAGGGGTCTCTTGCATAGGTTAGGTTGAGCTAGACGTCAAGGGCTCGGTGATCAATGTCCTTGCAGAGACCGGGCTAGTTAGGAAGTAAGGAGTACTTCCAGAGTGGTGACCCGTGGAATATTTGGTGTACGGTGGGTATCTCAGGTGGTAAATCTGGCTGGTAGCCGTCTATTATTCGTCTTGCTGTGGTCTTGAAGAAGGTCGATAAATCTTGGTGTGAGCGTCCCTTCGACATGGAAATGCTTGGTTCCTTCGAGAGGAGTGGTTTGCGGATACGCCCGGTCTTCGATGCGAAAGTTTATTTCTTGATGATGGTGGTCGGTGTAGTTCTTCCTTCTTGACATGTCGGTCTTCAAACGTCTTCTAAACAGCTGCACAGCTCTTCCTCCGTCTTCGAGTAGTCAAGTGTGTTGCCAAATAAAGATGACAACTAACTTGTCCAAGTACCCCATGAAGTCTATGGGGTAGCAAGGCAGGCTGGGGTATTGGTGGTGGTCTCCGTTGAGTATTGGCAAGGGTCTTCTTAAATTAGAGCCAAGGCACGTGGTCAGGACCTGACCATGTTGTGGCTTGGTGGGGCTTAAGGGTTTCAAGGATTATAGTGTGTGAATGAACGTTTTAACATCTTATCCTTGAGCACAATTTCTGAGATGCCAGTAGCTCCATCTAGTACTCCAAACGAATAACCTTACCACTAAATGCATCCTCTCGTATAGACCAACTTCAATCACGACTCATGCCATACATATCCTCATGACTCCCAAGAGGCGGTCTAACAAAATTATTCTTGTCTACGATCCCCAAACTCATATGTATTTCCACCCCCTAAAATCCATGGGTAGATCATACAAGCTGCTAAGCTTGAATTAAACACCACAATCCGAGCGCTCCACCTATTCTTGCAAGGTTCAAGATAATGCATCTCTATTCTAAGGAAACACGTCATATGCCACTCCAAGATCTTGTTTCCTTCCTATAGATCAACTCCAACAGCCCGGTAACTTCCATCAATCACCACATAATCCAACAATTCTACAAATCCGATATCTACGGTGTTCCGCAAGATCTCAAGTCCCTATAATACCCAAATACTTGGAAGGGCTATGCATTATTATAGTAAGTCCACCAAATTCCCAGCATCAGGGTCAAGTAAACTCCAAGGTCATGATTATATAGATCCCTAAATCAACTCCGACAAATAATCCAACCTCCTAGTTTATTGTCCACCGAGAAGCATGGTACCATGATCAAGATCAACAGTCTAAACCCAATTTACTCCGAACCATGTAGACATTCTTAGCATCTATACCCAACCAGGATCACCTTCTTAAATCCAAATCTCATGTCCGACGAGAATTCCTACATTTCCCCAAGTCATTCTCAAAATGGCATCTATATTCTATCAATATCACCTGGTTAGGTCAAATCCTTATACCTCCAAGGATTTCAATTTGCGATCACAATAGCCCTGCAAATCCAAGTTACTCCAGGGTGATGAAAGTTACGCTACTCCATTAATCATGATCCCACCAACATGAAAACCTCACAATCCATCAAGGTCTCAGATAATTCCTAGAAGTCACTGATATAAAGCCACCAAGTCATCCGTCTTATATCCTCAAATTGGTCTATCTATGGCATCGTCGGTTCTTGTGCTATATTAGGATGAAAATGTGCTCACTCACTGTGTCCACTAGTTCCATTACGACCCCAGTGTTGTGCAAGGTTGTAGAGGCTTAACTGGTTCTCTTGTAATTATATGGGTTAGGCACATGGTTAAGGGTTCGTGCTGGAGTATCTCGTGAAGTCTCAAAGGGTCTAGGAATGGGTTACTAGTCTGGAGGGTTAAACATAATTCTACGGGGTTGCACTAGGTCGTGGAGGTCGTAGCAGAGGTCTTTATTGTTAGTTGGTCGCCGAGTTGGAATCCTTGGTAATTCTTGTCTTGCGGGTCTTCAGTTGAGGAGAGAGAAGAGAGGGAAAAAGTAGCACAAAGGAGGGGAATGCCTAAAGGGGGTTCTATAGTGCAAGTGCAAACAAACAGGTGCAAAAAGGCCGAAACAAAAGAAACAAGGCAAGGAAGGTGATATAGTCGTGTACTTGTTGCCTAGGGAAACAGTGCGACTTATATCAAAACACAAACAATTAAAATCAAGCAACACACAATCATGGTTCTATTCGAACCATCATACGGACTCGACTGCGCATAGGGGGTACACGACTCATCCTACCCTAGGGGTTCTCGAACTCAGTGTCGTGACTTGTGCCTCGTGCAGTCTTCTGAGTTTTCCTCAGGTGTTGCTATGTCCCTCGTAGTTGTTTGATGAACGATCTGGGTTGAGCCTGAAGAATCTTCAACAACTTCTCGCCTGATGAGGTGATGTGGTGAAGGTGTCTCCTTGTAGCTGGCGTTGACTTGGTCTTCTCTTGTCTCTTTAATCATGACGATCCCTTGTGCCTTCTGGGGCGTCGAGGGTACCAGGTAGGCAATCCTTTATGCAATGATATTAACAAGGCATAGTAGAGGTTCAACATGTCGGTTACGTTGATGACAACATCGACACCAAGAGCGGGGGACGAAGAGAACCGTTTTCCTGCTCACTATAGTGAGGCGGACCAAATGGCGAGGTTCTCATCCACCTGTGGTTGCCGATACAACAACGGTAGTGACAGGATTACTCTATTAGCGATGTATATCATGATTTTGCACAACTCATGCCATGGTCATCATAGGCTAGGGGTTGCACCATCTTGGGGCAGTGTCAAGGATGTCACCATCTTCTGAGTCTTCATGTCTTCATTCCTCGAGGATGTATCTTTTGTTGGCATCGTCTTGATGCGGTGTCGCCAATCTTGTGTTCAGAAGAGGTGGTCAAGATATAATCCTACTAGATTATCCATGAGGATTTTAGGAAATCCAGTGGTCTGGGGCATAAGGGTTCTAGCGACCAAAGTTTGAAGGGGAAGAGATCAAGTATAGCCTAGTTTTCGAAAAACTGGGAAGGGAAGAGAAGTATAGATTGTTTTGAAAACTAGTAATAGTTTTGGAAATAGTTTTACCCTAACTAACGACCATGCTAACTAAGGCTTCCTACAATCAGAATGGCTCTGATACCAACTCTGTGGGGACCCCGACTCATAAGTCGTGATCACCGAATGCACGTGTACAGTGATCCCAGAGATCAATGCTCACTGAACACACAAAAGCTGAAATACAAGAGTCTTACATCCATACATATCGTATTACACAAATAGGACCATTAAGGTCAAGCCTTGAGTATATCGTTGCAGCGGAAATCTTCAATAACAACTTGGACCCATGCCATCTGCCTTAACCCTATAGGCATTCTGACTGGGAAGCGTCCTAGCTCGCATGCTCGTCACCAAGAAATCTTCATCATATCCTGTCATTTCATGACTGGCCAATAAAATAACCAGTGGCAAGCCAATGAGTACTTTGAATGTACTCGCAAGCAACCCAAGTGTGATGACAGAATAATTATGCAAGGCTCTACTGCTAAATTGGCAGTTTTATGGAAAGCTAGTTTTTCATATGCAAGTATGATCAACATATAACAAGGGCATGCATGCGTCTGCAACAAGTATCAGGAGGTTACAGACATCAATATCAGAAAAGAGCTATGAACAACTCTTGCTCACGCTCATCGTGACTTTCTCACAATCACATCATCAAATTTACCAAACCGTGTTGTTTTTCAGAAACTTTGGACATAGTCTAAGCAGCACCACCCAACTGTCCTTGACCGTGGACACGGCTATTCGAATAGTTTGACACTCTAGAGAGGTTGCACACTTTACCCACTAGATCCGGGGAACTTCCATGTCATCCATGACCCATGGTACCTCAAGTACCCGGGGTAAGCACCCGATCACTATCTTTCCCTAGATGACACTAACACAGAGTCCACTCGATTGGTAACAGCCCCGTGCCAACATTTCACATCTTAAAATTGTGGAGCCTTGCTCCCATATTCATCACATACCACTGACACGGGGTACCAACGGTGTGTTCGGTGCCCTGTGAAAACAGCCATGGCCGCCTATCCAAGCACGACCCCGTCCCGAGAGTGACCTCATGTCACCCCCGTCACTAGTAATGCAGGCACCATACTAGTATCGACCTAGGTAATCAATAATGCCCTTTCCCATATAAGGGTAGAGTGGTTGTGCATGTTTGGTTGGGACGGCAATCACACATAAATCTAATCCATCTCTGTAAACAACACTTTCATCAAGCCTCGGCACACTACTTCTCTACCAAGTAGTGCCCTAGTTTCTCATCATCTCCCAGGGGCATTAGTGGCACCCACTGGGTTATTTGCAAGTATGTCAAACCACACTTGTTTCTTTCCATGCATAACCCTGACCCATTTTGCGTAGCCAACTACTATAGCAAATATCTATCTACTCCCACCCACATAACCCTCATAGGAAGGTAGGGTCATGTTTGATGCAAGTTTCAATAGTAAAGTAACAAGGGTACCAACCAAAGTGGTCACCACCTCTACATGACTCCGATGCATTGATAATAAGGTGCTATGAGATATGCATAAAAAGGTTTCTCGAACATGGTCAAAGGGCTACTTGCCTTTTCCTTCCGAGTCTTCAAACCTTCTGGTCCATCTCCGAGTCCTCCGTTTATTCGTCAACTAACGATGGAAACAATCATAATAAGCAACACAACAAGGCAAAAATAAAAGTGCTCTAAAAATAGGAATTGGACTTTTCTAGGATACCTCTGGTCATATGAGAAATGACCAAGGTGTTTTCATAGGTATTGGATCAATGGATAGTTTGGAACATTTCAATATGATGGAATCAAGGGGTTTATGGATTTGAAAGAAGTGTACAGAAATATATTTTTGAAAAATGAGCAATGGAACCCATTTAACAGATCATGATTTTAGAAGCATCTAGGAGTTGGTTTAACTGGATTTGGAGTTCAAATGAATTTCCTAGGATTTTGCAAAGTTGACAAATGTGAAGAAATGGCTCATTATTTGGTGGGGTACAGAAAGTATTAATAAAAATGTTCATAAACTAAGTTATGAACTTAGAAGCATCTAGGAATTTGAACCATTGCATTTGGATCAAATTTGAGCTCTCTGTGATTTTCTAAAGTTTATCACAGAAATAGAAAAATGGCATTTGATAAATATTTGTGAAGAAAAGGTCTCTGGAAAAATGTGCATGCTGCACCAACAGGTAGATCATGATTTTAGAAACTACCAAAAATTTGAATCATCAAATTTGGAGTTCATTTGAATTATTTATGGATTTTTGAAGTTTACAGAAAAAGAAAAAGGGAAAGGGAAAGGGTTTATACCCCTATACTGCACACTTAGCGGGAGATAGCTGTATCGTAGCTGGGCTGGCCCAACGGCTCGGCCGCGCGCACAGGGGGGGTGGTGACGTCGGATGCGTCTTCGCGGAGTACGTTTTCACGCCGGGAAAGCGACTTCCTGCCGCCCCGCCTCCACTTAAATGACGTGGCGGCTGGCGGGGTCGCTGACCCGCGGGGCCCAGCCGCAGGTCGCCCCGTTGCCCTGGCCATCTTCTCCGGCCCGACGCCGGGCAAGGGAGGGCTTCGGCCGCCGGCGCAGTCATCACCTGGAGACGCGGGAGGGCCGGCCGACGAGCCCAGGAGCTATGGCTCTCCTTCCCGCACCCGAGGGTGGCTGCGGGCTCGCCCAAGGAAGCCCACAGCCTCGCCACCACAGGGAGGCCATGGCGGCCGCGGAGCTTCGGCGGCGTCACGCCGGGAAGACTTCCCAGGCCAAGAGGAGGACTGGTTCGACCCTAGGGACTCCCTGAGGAGGGCATGGAACTGGAATAAAGGAAGGGGAAGGAAAGAGGGGCCGAGGTGCCGGAATCTGAGCAGCGGTCGGCGGCAGCACTTCGGCCATGGAGGGGGTAGGAGGCCACGAGAGAGAGCTCGAGGGTGTCTGGGAGATGCACAACAGAGAGGGGGTCAGCAGAGGCGAGAGCAAGCTCGGAGGGTGGCTTAAATGGGAGTGGCCGCGGTTCACCGTGGGCGTGGTCCAGGCCATGCTCGGGCGAGCTCGCAGAGGGGAGAGGAGAGAGGGTCAGGTGGGGGCCGGCGACGTGCCGTGTCCCAGACGTCAAGGCAACCTCGGGGGACATGCTGGGGAGGCCCGAGGCTGTCGGGGCATCGGGATGGGGGGCGGCTACAGTGCGCCAGAGCACTGTAGCGCGCTCCAGAGCACGCATATGGCTGCCATTGGCATCGCTTTGGCGTCCAGGGCGTGGCCAATAGTGTCTAGGGGGTAGAGGGAGTAGTAAAATATAGGGAGGTGGCCTTGGATGCTCTGGGGAGCCAGTAGGAGAGGAGAGAGGCAGAAGAAGAGGGAGAGAGGGGCTGTCCAGGGAGGTAAAATGAGGGTTTTCACCCCTCAATCATTGATCAGGGGAGGGGAAGGAGTTCCTGGAGGTAGAGGGTGACTAGGAGCAGTTGTGGTAAAAATTTGAGGCAAGGGGGAGTAGTGGAAGGGGTCAAAACAGTGGTTTTGGTAAAATGGCAGAAGGTGTTTGATGTGGTTTTGGGCAAGCAAATGACTTCCAATTGACATGAGACTTAACAGGATCAAATGGCACGTACATTTAGGCCCTTCCACCAAATTTGAGCTCATTTGGGCAAAGTTGCCAATGCAACTTTTGTAAACCCTAGAAATCAACAAAAATGGATTTTCTAAGATTAAGTTAAGAAAATCATCTCTCCTTGATGCACCACTTGGTGTAGTGTCATCATTTGGGGTTTTGAACATGTCCACAAAATTTGAGGCCCCAAGTAAAAAGTTGGTAATGTAGAGTTGTTCAAATTTGGATCTGGTCAGAAAGGGTTTTGGGGCACTTAGATCTAGTTGTCCTTCTCCAAAACTTGTGCCATTTGGCATAGATGCATATCTACATCATTTGAGCATGTGCACCAAGTTTGAGAGCATTTGGATAAGTTTGGCAATGTAAAGTTGCTCAAACTTCAAAATGGACAGAAATGGTTTTGAGGGGATTAGATGATGTTTTCTTGATCTTCAAGGCATGAGGCTTTGTAAGATCATCAAATATGTCATATCTGACAAGATAGAATTTCCCTGGAATTTTCAGGGAATATTTCCTTTGTTAATATTTCAAAAGCTTGAAATATCCAGAAAGGGTTTTGGAAGGATTTGTCCAATATTTTGAACATGACCATATGTTGAAACTCTTATATATGGACAATATATGTCCTATGAGTTTCCCTGAATTTTGGCAAATATTTTTTGAAATAGTTAAATAATTTTTACCTATAAAATACCATTTCTGGCCTAAAGAAAAATCATTTAAATAAAATATAGAAATAACTTTTAAAATTATAATTTTGTGGTTTATGGGAGTCCTATACCTAATAGGATTCAAAGATACTTTTTGAAAGATTTTTCACACCCTAAATAAGGTACTTGTAGTGCAAACCTCAATTCATGGGTTTTTGGAAAACTAATTTTAGAAAATACTATTTTGCCAAAATATTTTTATAGGAAAATACTATACTGGTCTATACACATGGCATGGTCATTGGGAGAAGGTTTTGGATCAAGGAGATGAAGTATAACAGTTGGAGGATTTATTTGATTTTTAGAGCACTAGCAAACAGCAGACAAAAAAAATCAAATCAAGCAATGTCCAAAACACTCAAAAGTTTTTGTCAATCCACATTTTTATCATGATTATTAGCTTAAGTGTTGTGGCATGAAAATCAGGGTGTGACAGTATTATTGGCTGACGGCTCACGCTGATGCACAGGATTTGGTCACTAAGTGTGATGGTTGTCAGAAATTTTCATGACGAGCTCATGTGCTGATTCAAGAATTGAGGATGATTCCAATTACCTGGACGTTTGCAGTCTGGGGGCTTGATATGGTTGGGCCTTTCAAAAGGTCCAAAGATAAAAAAGACTCACCTTTTTGTGGCGGTTGACAAGCTTACAAAATGGGTTGAAGCAGAGCCGGTTAGTAAATGTGACGCGGCAACGGCGGTTCAATTCATCAAAAAGGTGATTTTCCGTTTTGGTTTTCCCCATAGCATTATCACTGATAATGGCACTAATTTATCCAAGGGTGCTACAAAAGAATTTTGCCAATGTGAGCATATCCGGCTTGACGTATCATCAATAGCTCACCCCCAGTCTAATGGTCAAGCTGAGAGAGCCAATCAAGAGATCCTGAGAGGCATCAAGCCCTGGCTTATGGTTCCTTTGCAGAGGACGCCGGGCTATTGGGTGGAGGAGTTACCCTCCGTGTTATGGAGTATCAATACTACCCCTAATAGATCTATGGGTTACATGCCTTTCTTCATGGTTTACAGAGTAGAGGCGGTTCTCCCTAGTGACATCCGTCACGACTCGCCCCGTGTGGTGGCTTATGTTGAAGCTGACAATGAAAAAGGACGTCAGGATGCCATTGACCTGTTAGATGAGGAGCGTGACCTCGCAGCGGCTCATTCAGCGATTTACCAGCAAGATCTGCACCGTTATCACAGCCACCGGGTTAAGACCAGAACCTTTCAAGAAGGTGACTTGGTGCTCCGGCTTATCCAGGATCAAACTGATATGCACAAGCTATCCCCACCTTGGGAAGGACCATTTGTGGTCAGCAAGAATCTGAACAATGGATCATACTACCTTATCGATGTTTGAGACCACAAGGACTCACGCACGTCGAAGGAGGAGACCCACCGGCCGTGGAATATTGCTCATCTTCGGCCTTATTACACCCGAGCCACCGGCTCTTATGATGTACATATTTTGACAATGTATATAGTATGATGAATATAATAAATCCGGCATCCCTGATAAAGCAGGGCCTCTACCATTTCATTTCTGATAATAATGAGTCTTTATTGACACTTCATATGGTCACATGGGGGCTTCCTGCTCATTGAGCGAAGTTATGATTACCATTTGATCCGGCTTATACGCCCTGTTTACAAAACACTTGGGGGCTTGCTACCCAGGTTAAAGGGACCAAAGAGAGTTAGATGCACATCACAACTCAAACATAGGTACCCGCTGAGCATAGCTCCGAAATATATCACTTGGGAGCTTCCTGTTCAAAGAACACAACTATATTCACCCTTTTGATTGGCTTAGGCGCCATGTGTATTCACCAAAAATCCGGGTTATTCTGCATGGGTGCCAGATGCTCTTCTATCAGGTAACCCCGATTGACCTTCTATGTTCTTAATAGTCAATCTTTTAAATAAAGACCCTGAACTTGTTAAGGTTAAAAACGTTCACTGAATCATGTAAGAGCCGGCTTACGGAAATCAAGGATAAATCCAGGTTATTAAGCCACCTTCCTTGAAACTTGGTTAAACCGGCCTGTTTTGCACGATGCTACTCCAACCCCACATACTCTCGATAAGTCAATCTTTTAATAAGACCCTGAACTTATCCAAGTTAAAATGTTGATTGGGTTATGTGAGAGCCGGCTTACAGAAAGTGCGGATATTCCAATGGCTATCATGCTAGTTTCATTGAAGAATAAAATTTTGGCTTGGCGGCCTATAAAAGCCTCGCATTTTTCAGATTTTTTATTTATCTTGGATCTATATCATTCCTTTTTACCATATGGTTTTCACAAGTAGTACCAAGCAGCTTTGTTTATGTCTCATATTTGAGCATCTTTGGGTTTACATAACCCGCCATGATGGTGGACTCTAAGTCGCTAGAAAATAATCTTGTGTTTAGAGTTATGGCTCTAAAGCTTGGGATGTTACCCCTTATTTACGGCATTAGCATGAGTCCATTGAATATGGCGATGCACTCTCAATTTATGGGTTGAAATTCTTCTTGCACAGATCTGATAAGCCGACAGTCTAAGAAAATACCACAAGTATGATATTTTATTAACAATTGTATACCGATTGTGGTTATACCGGCCCTAGTTATGGACTAGTTGTCCCCATAGGTTTAAAACGGGGTATTGTGACCCGCCCGGCGGTAAACCGCCAGGGCACTTGTGATCTGTTTGTGTGCAGGGTAATGTTAAATCTGATATGCATAAATCGATGCTATCATAAACATAAAGTGGCAGATCTTCAAAGTTACAGATCGGCAATGTCATATAAAACAGGAAACATGCACGATGGCATGACATATCAAAAGTTTAACTAGCCTATTACAAGGCGTCTGATGGTCAACAAGGAGAAATGTTTTCATGCCAACAAAGCAAGGTATGATGCTCAGGGAAAAGCAGCTTATGATTGTGGACGGGTTGAAGCCTCCGGGTCATCTTGTGCCTCCTCTTCATCTTTAGTTCCTTGGTTATCCACCAGCTGGAAGTCAGGCATAGCCCAGTTGAAACCGGTCAATGCTCTAAACACAGCTTCATCATCAATGAGGTTTGTTGGATCAATGTCAGGAACAAAAGTATGCTTACGAATCGGCAGGATGAGATTCGTCGTCAAATGAACTGGAGCTTTCACCTTTCTATTGTCAGTATCGTAAGCCTCCTGGTATGTGGCAAGGTTGGTCTCGTCAGCCAGCTTACTGGCCAAAGGACGCATTGCTCTTGCTATTTTCGCAAAATCATCAGCACTAAAAGCAGATCCATCCTCTTTTACGCCGGGACATCCATTGGCCAAGTCTTCTGGGTCAAGATCTGCCAGCCATGCCTTCGCCCGGCTTAAAGTGGTTAAGACACCGGCTCTAGCAACCCCCCGTTTCAAATCCTCAATCCTTTGAGGCAACACGGATAACTTATCCAGGGTGTCTTTGATAAGTGGGGAGGGATTTTTCTTGTGCATAGCAGCAGCAATGGTACGTTGAGCACTAGTATATAATTGTTCCACAGGAGTGTAAACAGCCTTAAGCCAAACGCGCATATCTGAGCCCAACTTTGCGCTTCGTGAACCTATGTCGGGGGAATTATGGGTAAGCTGGTAGATATTGACAAGGTAGTTCTGGAAGTACAAGGGAGACATATTTTTTATACGTACCAAAGATGGTTGACGACATCATGTTAACCTATTCCTTTAAGCCGGACAGTTCTTTAGTCACCGGCTTAAGTGCCGCTTCAGCATCAACAACTCTCTTCAATAGAGCCGCCTTTTTAGTTTCCCGGCTAGTTTTTTCAGCATTGAAATCTTGCTTCAGCTGTTCCGTACTCTCCAAAGCAGTTTTTAATGTTGTTTAGCCTTGGATGTCTCGGCTTGCTGAGTTGTCAAGCTGGCCTTGAGATCTTTCAGCCCAGCGTCTTTCTCGGTCAGTTCAGCCTGTGATATATGTAAACATGGAAGGCGTTATGATCATCAAAGATTTTTGAAGCCCCAAGCACAATACAAGTATTATACTTGGCACTTGGGGGCTAATGCACACTTGCTTTTGAAACTTTCTGAAAAGTCCCAAGCACAATACAAGTATTATACTTGGCACTTGGGGGCTAATGCATACTTGCTTTTGAAACTTTCTGAAAAGTCCCAAACACAATCCAAGAATTATACTTGGCACTTGGGGGCTAATGCATATTGCTCTTTTTTGAGACAGACTCATCTGCTAATCCGGATAAATGACATGATCCGATTTATGAAATCTACTAGCTGGAATATTTGTTTTTGGAAGGATGGTTAGTCCCGGATTATTCATTTTTGATTAAGTCCCGGTTCATGTTTGAAAACATAAACCGGCCCTTGGGGGCTACACATGCAAAGTTGAAGTGCTGATATTATAAGTTCCGGCTCATGTTTGAAAAACATAAACCGGCCCTTGGGGACTACTACAATTGATCTATGCAACTATTGAAGTTTATAGCATATTCTATTCAATCATATCCAATAAACTTGACGACTAAGGAAAGTATATTCATATAGAAAGGAGTGGCATCATTTACCTCATAACGCTCCTTCATCAGATTTACTAAGCCAGCCTCAAAGTCACGGCTGGTGTACAGGCGGTTCAAATAACCAGAATGGATGTCATGGGCACTGAAATGGGTGTAGCTCTCCAAATCCACCTTCCATTTGCCTTTATCTTGAGCATAAAGTTCTTCTTTACCAGTATGCTTGCTTAAGATAGTAGGTTGACCCGGAGTTGTGAATCCATCTCCAGTGACAACAACATCATCATCCTTTTCCTCAATAGGCTTGAGTGGGCTTGGCGGTTTAGAAATAACCGGTTCAGTATCCATATAATCTGCGGAGGCTTCATGGTCTTGTGGTGGTGGATCATTGGGAGCGGTTTTAGCGATTGAATTTGAAGGTTCTGATTGTTGCTTTTTCGGCTCGGACGGGATGGGATCATCGGCCGGTTTACTTAGTTTCGCTTTCTTACTGGGTTTGGCCTGGCCCCTGAAAATAACAAGCATAAGAGGTCAGTATAATGATTAGATATAAGATTTATATGATTGAATATATTCTTACCCAGGTACAGTCTTGAAAGCTGGGATTTGAGTTCCCGTTGACTCGCGAGAGGAGGAATGTGAATTCCCCTGATAGTTTGGATCGGACGGGTTAAGAGGCTGTCAGAAATGACCAGCCTTGGGATAAAATATGTCAGAAATATAAGAGACCTCCGGGCGACGTTTGCGAACCGTCGTGTTTGGTAAGCCGGAAGAAGTGATTACACCACCGCTATGCCGGGTGGTACGACGAGCTTCAAATTGTTGTTTCTTCAACAGAAAGTTTGGATCCAAGTGAGCTAGAGGGTGAGAAAAGCTTACTTTTCGGCTTGCTTGACGGGTTTTCTTTGTTGGCAGAGGTTCTAAGCCGGAGGAAAGAATAATTACCTCTGCGTCATCTGCGCGGCTGGCCTGTGCGTCATCCTGATAACAATTATTGTCAATGAGATGTACAAAAAATGAGCCAAGAGAGTCAAGTTCTACCTCCGACTCATCATCATCAATGTCATCATCTAAGTTTAACTCGGCAGGTTCAGTAGTTTTCTTCTTGGCAGATTTCTTGACGGCTTTGGATTTGGTACGAGCCGGTTTGACCGGCTATCCTGCGGCTTTTTTTTCAAAATGAAGAATCGCCCTAGTAATGTTAAAAAAACAAGAGTGGGCAATGATTAATACAAATATGGTTGAGCAGAGGATATGCAACACTTACAGCTGGCGGTTTGTTGAAGGCTCTGAAAGGACTAAGTCCTGTTTTGCTACATTCTGTTAAGGGTTCGTTCAATAATTTCTTTGTGGACTCAGTAATTTCTGCATCAGACAGTTGAATGTCACAGTGGCGCTGGGGATCTTTTACATGACCAGTATATTCTCACATTAAGTCGGGACAGCGACTTAATGGCAAGATACTCCAGGACACCCATCATCGAACAAGGTCAACGCCAGTTAAGCCGTTGGCCATAAAGGCTCTGAGCTTTGAAAATGCTGGTGCGTACTTGGCTCGTTCCTTTGCACTAAGACGTGAGGGGAGTTGATGTGTGCTGCTAAGTCGGTGATCACAGTAACCCGACAGAGGATTCTCGTCAGCTGGAGATGTGTCTTGACAGTAAAACCAAGTCTGGTTCCAGTCTTTGGGATGACTATGAGGCTTAGCATAAGGAAAACTGACTTCTTTCCTCTTTTGAATCATAACCCCACCAAGTTCGGCGTGGGGTCCTTCAACGAACTCTGTTTGACAGTTTAAATAGTAAAATTCTCCGAATAAATCAACCGTGGGCTCCTCTTGAAGATAAGCTTCACAAAACACTTGAAAGTTGCAGATGTTGGATACATAATTGGGTCCGATGTCTTGGGGGTGAAGCTGGAAAAAATGAAGCACGTCGCAAATTTTTTTTTGAGCCGGGAGGGCTAAACCCTTGTTGCAAGTGGTTAGTAAAAACAATCACCTCTCCATCTTTGGGTTTAGGAGGACATTCTTCACCAGGGACCCTCCAATGGATGTCCGTTTTCTTAGCTAAGGCGTCAATGGTCACGAAATTATTCAGATATGTTTCAATGACCCGAAATCGGACCCAGTTGCAAGCAGAGTATGTCTTAGCCATATTTTTCAATGATCTGAAAGAAAGATTATACCGGTTTAAGATTATGTAATTAAGCCGGCTAAAAGGTTTAAAAAACACATGATAATGAAGCATGCATAAGTGTTAAAACGGAGATTCAAGATGAGCTAGCGGTGGCTTAAGAGGGGACTAATGGTACCTGGCGGGTTACTATTTCTGAGTTAAACCGCCTACACAGTTATTGAAGTATAGATCTGAGAAGGGCAAAATTGCCAAGTGTTGAAAAGCATATTTCGCAGATTGATGCTATGATTTTGGATCTACGGCGTGTCAGATAAATGAAAAATATTTAGACCTAAAATTGCAGTGCTTGAGCAGTTCATGTGTCCAGATTTGATTTATTATACAATGGAGATGTTTCCAATATCTAAAAGGAATATTACGGTTATTTTTCCGGAGGAAGAGTATAAAGGTTGGATTGAAATCACAGGATGCAGTGAAGATAAGGAACGACCAAGATGAACTCCGACGAACTCGTCCAAACCCTAATGGGATCTATGAGAAAAGGAAGGAGGAGAACTCACCAGAGCTATTGAACAGCGGAGGCACGTGGGCAAACTCTGGTCGACTCAGTTCGATGCACCGACCGTTATTGAAGCAGTGGCGGCAAAGGTCGATGGCGGTGGCGGACCTCGAGTGCTGAAGTGACGCGAGGTAGAAGGCAAACGAGGAGGCAAGGGGGGAAGTGAAAGAGACCCTCGCCCTATTTATAACATCGAGAGGATAAGTGGCATGTGCGGGAATTGAGGAGGCTGGAAAATGGATGTATAATGGTGCGGGCGCCTCGATTTTCGGAGGATCATTAAAAGAGAAGATATGATTAAGATTTGGGCTTTGTAAAATATTAATGACAGGTGACGTCACGGCGGGTTACCACAATCCTAAGAGATGATGTCATGGCAGATTACAGAGCCTCGCGGAAGCAAATGAAGAAGAGTCTTTTCTGAGTATTGAAGATTGATATGAACAAGTTCAAATCAACCTGGGGCCTAATGTTGGGGATATAGCTATTGGGCATAACCCGGCCAGGAGGGGCTGGGTTAGGCCAATGGCGGTTCACTAAGACAGCCCATGAAGATATTGAAGATGGCGGTTCATCAAGCAGTCTTGCCAAGGACCCGAAGCCCAAAGGCGACTTAAGGCCCATAGGTGTAAACCGCCATGTATAAATAACTTGTATTGTAAGGCAAGAATAGTTAGTCACCGAGCCGGACACGTTGTATGAGCCGGCCGGGACTCTATGAACCAACGGGTGTCAACCTGTGTATATAAAGGGACGACCCGGCGGTGGTTAAGGACAAGAAAGAAAGAGATCAAAAGCTAGGTTAAGTGTATTCTCTCCCTAGTAATCCAAACCCACGCAATACCACCTCAAACTGGATTAGGCTTTTACCTTCACCACAAGGGGCCGAACCAGTATAAACTCGTTGTGTCCTTTGTCCCGATTAAGCCCTTTTAGCTAACCCCGGCGTGATGGCTCCACAACTAAGTCCTTGCACTAGGACATCTGTCGTGTTAACCCCACGACAGGAGTCATACATCTTTGAAAGGTAGCAGGTGCATTGCATGAACCAAAAGGCATACGTCTATAAGCAAAAGTACCAAAAGGGCAGGGAAAAGTAGTTTTTTCTTGATCCTCTTGTGATACTGGTATTTGAGAAAACCAGAATATCCATCTACAAAGTAGAAATGTGTATGTTTTGATAGCCTTTCTAGCATTTGATCAATGAATGGCAGAGGATAATGATCTTTCCTAGTAGTTTTGTTTGATTTTCTAAAGTCAGTTACCATTCTATAACCTGTAATAATTCTTTGTGGAATCAATTCATTTTTATCATTAGGAACAACAGTAATACCTCCCTTCTTTGGGACACAATGGACGGGACTTACCCCTTTACTATCAACTATGGGATATATTATACCTGCTTCCAGAAGATTTAATAGTTCGTTTCTTACCACTTCCTTCATCTTAGGATTTAACCGTCACTTATGGTTAACAATTGGTTTAGCATCGGGTTCCGTCTTAATTTTGTGCTGGCATAAAGTGGGACTAACGCCCATAAGATCATCAAGGGTATATCCAATAGCGGCGTGATGCTTCCTCAAAGTTTTCAATAATCTATTTCTTCATGCTCTGAAAGGTTAGCACTAATAATAACAGGATATATCTTCTTTTCATCAAGATAAGCATATTTCAAATTATTAGGTAATTGTTTAAGATCGAACACATGATCACTCTTGGGTGGTAAAGGATCTCCAAGAATTTCAATGGGTAAATTGTATTTCAAAACTAGCATTTGTTTAAGAATATCTCATCTATTTCGCTTCTTTCATCCATAAACATATCTTTTTCATGGTCAAGCAAATACTGTTCTAAAGGATCAGTAGGAGGTACCTCAATAGAAGCAAGACCAATAATTTCATCTTTACTGGATAATTCTTTATCACGTGGTTATCTACGAAATTTGGAGAAATTAAACTCATGAGATACATCACCAAAACTTACACCAACAACTTCTTTCTCGCAATCTATCTTAGCATTAACAGTGCTCAAGAAAGGTCTACCGAATAAAATGGGACAAAAGTAATCTTCTGGGGAACCAAGAACTAGAAAATCAGCGGGATGTTTTATTTTCCCACACAAGACTTCAACATCCATAACAATCCCAAGTGGTGTGATAGTATCTCTATTAGCAAGTTTAATATAGTAACATCAATATCTTTTATCTTAGCACGCGCAATATCATTCATAATTTCTTGATAAAGAGTAAAAGGTATAGCACTCACACTAGCACCCAAATCACATAAGCCATGATAACAATGATCTCCTATTTTAACAGAGACAATAGGCATACCAAGAACAGATCTATGTTTATATTTTTCATCGGGTTTTGCAATGCTAGTAGCCTCTTCACAAAAATAAATAACATGCCCATCAATATTGTCGACCAAGATATCTTTAACCATAGCAACATTAGGTTCCACTTTAATTTGTTCATGGGGTGTAGGTGTTCTAATATTACTCTTTCAAACCACAACTAACGCTTTAGTATGTTCCTTTATCCTAACAGGAAAAAGGTGGTTTCTCAACATAAGCAATAGGAACAACTGGATTGTTATTATAAGTAATGATTTTTTCTTCAGCTTTAATGGGTTCTACTACTTTTACTTCGATGGGAGGATGATATTTAAACCGCTTATCCTTAGGGAGATCAACATGAGTAGCAAATGATTCACAAAAATAAGCTACTATCTCAGAGTCAAGTCCATATTTAGTGCTAAATTCATGAAAAGCATTGGTATCCATGAAAGATTTAACACAATCAAACTCAAGGTTTATACCTGACTCCTTAACTTAGTTGAGTTCCCAATCTTCGGATTTGCATTTAATTATTTCAAAAAGATCCCATCAAAATTCAATAGTCTTCTTCATAAAAGAACATGTACAAGAAGTATCGAGCATGGATTGATCATTACGAGAAAGCCGAGCATAAAAACTATGAATAATAATTTCTATTGAGAACTCATTATTGGGGAATGAATATAACATTGACTTAAGACTCACCCAAGCTTGAGTGATACTTTTTCCTTCATGAGGCCAAAAACATATATATAATTCCAATCACGATGAACCAGATGCATAGGATAAAACTTCTGATGAAATTCCAATTTCAATCGGTTGTAATTCCAAGCTCCAATATCATCACATAGCACATACCATGTCAATGCATTTCCCTTCAAAGATAAAGGGAATACCTTCTTATTGACCTCATCCTCGGGTAAACCTGCAAGCTTGAATAATCCACAAACTTTGTCCACATTGACTAGATACATATCAGGATGTAGTGTTCCATCTCCTGCATAAGGATTAGCTAGTAGTTTATCTACCATACCCGAAGGAATTTCATAATACATATTTTAGTAGGTTTAGTAGGTTGACGAACAACTCTTTGTTCTTTTGTTCGAGGTGAAGATACCCCGAACAAACCCCTCAAGGGATGATTTTCCATAGTGATAGGTAACCGTAAATTTCAGCACGTAATATAATTTTTTTCCTTACCAAATTCCACTCACCAAAGGCGCTTCACTCCCCGAAAACAGTGTCAGAAAAGAGTCTTGATGACCCACAAGTATAGGGGATCTAATGTAGTCCTTTTGATAAGTAAGAGTGTCGAACCCAACGAGGAGTAGAAGGAAATGACAAGCGGTTTTCAGCAAGGTATTTTCGCAGGCACTGAAATTATCGGTAACAAATAGTTTTGTGATAAGATAATTCGTAACCGATAACAAGTAACAAGTGTAACAAAGGTGCAGCAAGGTGGCCCAATCCTTTTTGTAGAAAAGGATAAGCCTGGACAAACTCTGATATAAAGCAAAGTGCTCCCGAGGACACATGGGAATTACTGTCAAGTTAGTTTTCATCATGCTTATATGATTCGTGTTCGCTACTTTGATAATTTGATATGTGGGTGGACCGGTGCTTGGGTGATGTCCTTACTTGGACAAGCCTCCCACTTATTATTAACCCCTCTCGCAAGCATACACAACTATGAAAGAAGAATTAAGATAAATCTAATCATAGCATGAAACATGTGGATCCAAATCAGCCCCTTACGAAGCAACATATAGACTAGGGTTTAAGCTTCTTTCACTCTAGCAACCCATCATCTACTTATTACTTCCCAATGCCTCCCCCTAGCCCAAATAATGGTGAAGTTTCATGTGGTCGACTTCACATAACACCACTAGAGGAAAAACAATATATATATATATTATTAAAATATCGAACGAATACCAAATTCGCACGATTACTTATAACAAGACTTCTCTCATGTCCTCATGAATAAACATGACTAATCACAATGCATATTAATGTTCATAATCAGAGGGGTGTTTAATAGCATCAAGGATCTGAACATATGATCTTCCACCAAGTAAACCAACTAGCATCAACTACAAGGAGTAATCAACACTACTAGCAACCTACATGTACCAATCTGAGGTTTTGAGACAAAGATTGAATACAAGGGATTAACTAGGGTTTGAGAGGAGATGGTGCTGCTGAAGATATTGATGAAGATTGGCCCTCCCTCGATGAGAGGGTCATTGGTGATGACAATGGCTTCGATTTCCCCCTCTCGAAGGGAAGTCTCCCCGGCAAAACAGCTCCGCCGGAGCCCTAGATTGCTTCTGCCCAGGTTCCGCCTCGAGACGGCGACACTTAGTCCCGAAAGCTTTCTTATTATTATTTTTAGGTCAGAACCTCTCACATACCGGAAGATGGGCACCAGACGGTGGGTAGGGGGCCCACAAGCCCTAGGGGCGCCCCCCCCCCCCCAGGCTTGTGCCCACCTGGTGGATCCCCTTCTGTTGTTTCTTCGCCCAGTATTTTTTATATATTCCATAACAATTCTTCGTAAAGTTTCATGACATTTGGAGTTGTGCAGAATTGGTATATCAGATTTGCTCCTTTCCGGTCCAGAATTCCAGCTGTCGGCATTCTCTCTCTTCATGTAAATCTTGTAAAATAAGAGAGAAAAGGCATAAGTATTGTACCATAATGTGAAATAATAGTCCATAATGCAATAAATATTGATGTCTACTATGCACCCTTCTTCTTGTAGACGTTGTTGGGCCGCCAAGTGCAGAGGTTTGTAGGACAGTAGCAAATTTCCCTGAAGTGGATGACCTAAGGTTTATCAATCCATGGGAGGCGTAGGATGAAGATGGTCTCTCTCAAGCAACCCTGCAACCTAATAACAAAGAGTCTCTTGTGTCCCCAACACACCCAATACAATGGTAAATTGTATAGGTGCACTAGTTCGGCGAAGAGATGGTGATACAAGTGCAATATGGATGGTAGATATTGGTTTTTGTAAACTGAAATATAAAAACAGCAAGGTAACTAAAGGTAAACGTGAGAATAAACGGTGTTGCAATGATAGTAGGCAAGGCCTAGGGTTCATACTTTCACTAGTGCAAGTTCTCTCAACAAGGATAACATAATTGGATCATATTACTAGCCCTCAACATGCAACAAAGAGTCACTCCAAATTAACTAATAGCGAAGAACAAATGAAGAGATTATGGTAGGGTACGAAACCACCTCAAAGTTATTCTTTCTGATCGATCTATTCAAGAGTCCACAGTAACGTTCAATCTATCATAGAGTTCGTACTAGAATAACACCTTAAGACACAAATCAATCAAAATCCTAATGTCACCTAGGTACTCCATTGTCACCTCAAGTATCCGTGGGCATGATTATACGATATGCGTCACACAATCTCATAAACATCTATTCAACCAACACAAAGTACTTCAAAGAGTGCCCCAAAGTTTCTACCGGAGAGTCAAGGCGAAAACGTGTGCCAACCCCTATGCATAGATTCCCAAGGTCACGGAACCCGCAAGTTGATCACCAAAACATACATCAAGTGGATCACATGATATCCCATTGTCACCACAGATAAGCACGTGCAAGACATACATCAAGTGTTCTCAAATCCTTAAAGACTCAATCTGATAAGATAACTCCAAAGGGAAAACTCAATCCATTACAAGAGAGTAGAGGGGGAGAAGCATCATAAGATCCAACTATAATAGCAAAGCTCGCGATACATCAAGATCGTGCCATCTCAAGAACACGAGAGAGAGATCAAACACATAGCTACTGATACATACCCTCAGCCCCGAGGGTGGAATACTCCCTCCTCGTCATGGAGAGCGCCGGGATGATAAAGATAGCCACCGGAGAGGGATTCCCCCTCCGGTAGGGTGCCAGAACGGGTGTAGATTGGTTTTTGGTGGATACAGAGGCTTTCAGCGGCGAAACTCCCGATCTAGGTTAATTTCCAAAGGTTTCAGTATTTATATGGAGTCGGGGCCAAGTAAAGGGGAGCTACGGGCCGTCCTCGAGATAGGGGGGCGCACCCCCCCCTTCCCAGTGTGCGCCCTCCATCCTCGAGGGCAGCCCGTGGCTCTCCTGGCCCAACTCTTTTGCTTCGGGGGCTTCTTTTGGTCCAGAAAAAATCATAAAAATTTGGCTCGTCAATTGGACTCCGTTTGATATTACTTTTCTGTAAAACCCTAAACCAGGAGAAAAACAGAAACTGGCACTGGGCTCTGGGTTAATAGGTTAGTCCCAAAAATGATATAAAAGTGAATGATAAAGCCCATTAAACATCCAAGACTTCATAAATAATAGCATGGAACAATAAAAAAGTATAGATACGTTGGAGACGTATCAAGCATCCCCAAGCTTAATTCCTGCTCGTCCTCGGGTAGGTAAATGATAAAGAAAGAATTTTTTATGTGGAATGCTAACCAATATAGTTTTTCAATGTAATTCTCTTAATTGTCGCATGAATGTTCAGATCTGAAAGATTCAAGACACAAGTCTATATTGACATAAGAAATAACAATACTTCAAGCATACTAACAAAGCAATCATGTCTTCTCAAAATACTATGGCTAAAGAAAGTTATCCCTACAAAATCATATAGTCTGGCTATGCTCCCTCTTCATCACACAAAATATTCATATCATGCACAACCCCGATTTGAGCCAAGCATTTGTTTACATACTCTATCTTTTCAAACCTTTCAACTTTCACGCAATACATGAGCGTGAGCCATGGACATAGCACTATGGGTGGAATAGAGAGGTGGTTGTGGAGAAGACAAAAAGGAGGAAGATAGTCTCACATCGACTAGGCGTATCAACGGGCTATGGAGATGCCCATCAATAGATATCAACGTGAGTGAGTAGGGATTGCCATGCAACGGATGCACTAGAGGTAAAAATGTATGAAAGCTCAACAAAATAAACTAAGTGGGTGTGCATCCAACTTGCTTGCTCACGAATACCTAGGGCATTTGAGGAAGCCCATCGTTGGAATATACAAGCCAAGTTCTATAATGAAAATTCCCACTAGTATATGAAAGTGTCTAAACATGAGACTCTCTATCATGAAGAACATGGTGCTACTTTGAAGCACAAGTGTGGAAAAATATAGTAGCAATTGTCCCTTCTCTCTTTTCTCTCATTTTTTTGGCGGGGCTTATCTTCTTTTTTCTTCTTTTTTTAGCCCCCCTCTATATTTTTTTAGGGCCATCTTTTTTTTTTTTGGCCTTTATCTTTTTTTTTGATTTTTTTTTGTTTCCTCACACGAGACAATGCTCTAATAATGATGATCATCACACTTTTATTGATTTACAACTCGATATTACAACTTGATACTAGAACAAGTATGACTCTATATGAATACCTCCGGCGGTGTACCGGGATGGGCAATGAATCAAGAGTGACATGTATGAAAAAATTATGCATGGTGGCTGTGGCACCCCGGCTCAAAGAAACCGGAACGCCCCGTATTCCAGCCTAGAGATCGAGATGAAGTCTTTTGGAATACGGCACTGCTCAGCATAGAACAAACCAACTCTGTATTATAACGCGAATATGGATACAAGGTCTCCGATATTACAAGGGGATTAAATCGGCACAACGACACTACGCCTGCCACGGTTGCTCTATGCAAGCAGAAGAACAACTACTGGCAGCGGAACAACGAACGGCGATGATGGACTCCAATCCGCAGGGACTCTGGCTGGAACGTTTATCCTAGCCCGCGAACACCAGAACCACACCAAAACAAGCAAGCAATCCAGGCATGACCTGCAAACTGGCATGACACGCCAGGTCAGTACATTGAATGTACTTGCAAGCTCACAATAAACCAAAAGCATTCAAGACAAACAACAGCATGGCATTAACATGTTAATTTAATCCATGAACAAGGTACTAACAGAACAACATAGCATGCACAACTGATCATGATCCAACTAGAACAAGCATAGCATGAACATGAAAATACTACATGCAACATGATGATACTATCATGCACCAATTATTTTGTTCGGGTTACCTCGAAATCATCGCATGCACAAACTTACCACCACGGACATCACACGATCATCTCAGGATCAAATCAAGCTTGGTATAAACAATACCGTAGTAATCATTAAATGACCATAAGGAGCTTGATCTTTACCATTGACTCTCGCACAACATCACAAATATCCAACACTTAATATCCTCGATACCACGGTGATCTTTCCGGCTATCACAAACAACTTATCATCGAACCGGGGTTGTTATTAATCAAGTTATTATTATTATTACTGTTGACTCACGGTGTAACCGACACAAACTGGGCCCTTATCCGCGGGCGCGGCTATCGATAGATTTAATATACACTCTGCAGAGGTAGCGCACTGTACCCACACTATGGAACCCATGGACTCGTTCTCCCATTCGGGGTGGACCAACGGCGTTCCGACAAAACCGATCTACTGTCATGACACTCTCCCGGCCACTCCGACTCACTCCCCACTGGGATAGTCCTGGGTGGCCCCGTGTCTACCAAAGACACCAACGGCCACCGTCGTGGCAAAAATAAATAAAAAGTCCCAAACAGGGACAAAAGTGCTTATCATCCAACTACGGGCACACAAGGTTATGACTGCTTACCTGGCCAAGGTACCGCATCGGTGGATCACTGCCCTCTGGTGCCATCGGTGGTTCTCGGTGTCGTGATTGTGACCACGAAGGTGATATTCCCTTTGAAGGTGGATGTGACTCTCCTAGTTCTACAAGGTGTGGAGTAATCGTTGGGCAAGCGGGTGACATTTTCTCTATGCAATCTCGACGATGTGATTCTTTTTGATTGATCTAGCAACACTCCTTGATCTTTTTGGTCTATTTCCATGGTGCTATGTCCTAGGTATAATCTCCTTTTCTTTCATTTTTATCGGTTCAGTGCAATTTCAATCTTCAGCAGACGGGGTACTATTGAAGGAAGAAGATGGTGATGATGATTTTCAAAGTAATTTTATTTTCTGTTGCTAGTGAACCGCCAATTTTTCTGGTCACGGCCAACATTCTAGACATTTGCATCAATATGCCAATCAGAGACATTATTTAGGGTAACATCAACCTCTTTTATCCATAATAAGGCTAAACTGCCACTTATCCATCACCATTTAGATGCACACATCCACTAAAACCCAAACAAGTTTCCTTAAATCTACAACTCCATTACCCTCGACCTTCATCCACACAAAGGGTGGGTGCCTCCAACCTCACTATGTTGTGAAGCTCTCAAAGTGTCTTTGGGTTCCAAAGCCCACGACAGTTCAAACCCAAGAAATTTATTAGTTGTTCTCGGTGATGGTGCACACTTTTTCTTCGAGTCTCTATTATCTCACATATCATTAGAAAACTCATCTTCATTCTTCCTTTTCCTTTTTAGGTACTCCTGGTCTACCAACATCAGTTGAGAAGTACCAACACGTCCCTTTGCATATCAACTCATCGGTATACTTGGTTGTTGTTGTTCCTTCCTCTTCCTCCATTTCTAATATCTCCTCGACCAGCTAGCCACCTCGGACATTGAACTTATACACAACATCCTGAACCACCCCATCCCCTGACTTGATCGATGATGTAGCCTCTTCTCCATCCACTAATTCATTCGGCACACCAACCTTAATTAGCTATTTGCTCCAAAAGTGCCCCTAACTCTTTTGGTTATTGCCCCAACTACACTTAATGATGGGCTACCTTATGTTTTATTTGGACACTATATGCGTCAAAATGCTCAGCATGACTCCTCTGATTTTTACCCCATCTCCACCTAATGATGAGCTACCTTATATTTTCCTTGAACAAAAGACAAGACTGACTATCGTGCTCCGCAGGAGTCACACAATACAAATGGACATGTCCCAATGAGCCACATGAAAAGGAAAATACAACAAGATCATAAAAAGACTATCTCTTTTGTGCGAGCCGATTCCAATTGTACCCACCGCATCAACACATGTACCCACCACTTTGGGCCGCCCAGCAAACGCAAACACTCGCTTGCACGGGCCCCCACCACCCGTGATACGTTAGTTCGATTGACCGTTGAAATGAGACCGTTGACCTTTTTTAAAAGATCATGAAATTTTAAAAATCATTTAAAAAAAGGTTCACAAAAGTATGGGAAAAGCCCACAAATTTGGAAAAGTTCATAAATTTGAAAAAATATTCAAAAAATCAGAAAAACTTCATAATTTTGAGAAAAAGTTCACAAATATTGGAAAAAGTTCATGAATTTAAGAATAGTTCATGGGTTCGAAAACAAGTTCATGAATTCTTGAATAGTTCATGAGTTTGAAAGGGTTTGCGAATCTGAAACACATTTACAAATTTGGAAAAAAAAATGGAAATTAAGAAAACAGAAAGAAGGACAAAGAAAAATGGAAAATAAAAATAAAAACGAAACAGAAAAAAATATGACCTGAAAAAAAAAGGAAGAACGACAAGAAAGGTCTTGAAGCTTCCCAACAACTAAAACTGGTGCATAAGTCGCCAAATAGGAGTTGGCGTTGCCTACTGAATCACCAAGAAGTTTTAAGTGCCCTAATACTGTATTAGCGGGGATAGCTCAGTTGGGAGAGCGTCAGACTGAAGATCTGAAGGTCGCGTGTTCGATCCACGCTCACCGCAAAACAATTTTTGGAATTCCTCGGCCCAGGCGTTTTATTCTTGTATTTTTGAAGCGGATATTTAACTATTAATATCAACAGCGGGGATAGCTTAGTTCGGAGAGCGTCAGACTGAAGATCTGAAGGTCGCGTGTTCGATCCACGCTCATCGCACAATTTTGCTTGTTGGAATCTCTTTGACCGGTCTTTTAAATTTTTATTATTCCTTTGTAACGCAGCCCAACCCAGACTTTTATTATTCCTTTGTGGGCATAGCTATGTCTCGCTCAAAGCGAGACCTAGCGTGCTCTCGTGCCACGCGCCTCCCTAAATGGGCCAGCCTAGGCGCGCAGAATTCCACAGCCTCGTTTTTTTACACGTTTTTTGGATTAAAGTTTATTTTATTTTATTTACGTCCATTTATACTTCGAAAAAAGTATAAATAAATATATTAAAAAACACTTTTCATACAACATTTGATTTTTTTGTTACCTAAGCATTTAAAAAATGTTAAATGTGTATACATAAAATGTTTACCATGTATACAAAACATGCATATAAAATAAAATATGTGTGAAAAAAGTCGATCATGTATTTAAAAACGGTTAGTCAAGTAATTTGAAAAATGTTAAATGTGTATAGAAAAAAATGATGACGGTGCATTAAAAAATTCAAAAACTTGTGTCTGAAAAAAAGTTACAAATGTATATAGACGAAAATTGGCCATGTATTCAAAAAATGTTAATCTTGTTTGAATAAAGTTATTCAACTATTTGAAAAATATGTATAGAAAAATGTTGACCATGTAATAAAAAAACTCTTAAACTTGTATTTGAAATATGTTCATGGAGAAAATGTTTCTAATGAATACAAAATATGTATACGATGTGAGTGAAAAAATTATCACGTATATAGAAAAATACTAATCAAGCATTAAAAAAATGTTGAACAAGCATTTGACAAATGTTAATCAAGCATCTGATTTTTTTAATGCATGTGCAAAAAATGTTGACCATGTATAAAATATGTTAATCTTGTATTTGAGAAACGTCAATCAAGCATTCAAAAATCTTAAAATGTGTAAAGATAAATGTTGACCTGTATTCACAATATCTTAACCTTGTATTCAAAAAATGTTAATTCAGCATTTAAAAAATCATAAATGTGGATAAATTTGTTGATCATGTAATAAAAAAATGTTAAACTTGTATTTGAAAAAACCTGAACTTGTTTTAGCAGAATGTTTTGAACTATAAAAAAATATAGAATGAAAACCAAAAATAAACAAAGGAAACAAAAGAACAATGAAAGCCAAAAAAGAAACAAAAGAAACCATAGAAAAAAATGAAACGGAAAAGAAAATAAACAAGTGTAAAAGTAATAGAAAACTATGAAAACCTGTAAAGAAAGAAAAGGAAAAGTAATGGTTGAAAACTAAGAACGAAACAAAATGAAAAAAATAAAAATGAGAATGAAAATAAAAAACAATAAAAAAACAAAAGAGAACCCGAAGAAAAACATAGATGAAAAGAAAAAGAAAAAGAAAAATAGAAACAAAATAAAATCAAAAGAAACCAATGCAAAAGTGTGAAACCGAGAAGACCAAAGAAAAACAACAAAGAAACAAAGAAAACAGAATAAAATTAACGAAAATAGGAAAGTAAATGAAATAACCAACTAAAATGGAAGAAAACTTTAGTAATAATAATAAAAATAAAAAATCAATAAAACCCAGAAGTAAAATGAGAAAACCGGTTAAAAACAAAGAAAAAAGTGTTAGAATAAATCCAAGGCGCTCCATCGATCTACCGATGACCAAGCAATCACACGAGCACGACACCCATATTTGTTAACGAGGTTCACCATTATGTCTACGTCCCCGAGGCCTGACTATGGGCGTTCCTCCCTATGACACCGTCACAATACCGCACTCCGGCTGCCCTGGCGCCGGCACACGCCACTAGCTCCCCTGCGTGCCCGCGCTATTATGTTGGCATTGGTTACATCGTGTGTCTACCCCCGATATATATGAGAGGCCTAGGATACAAGTGTCCTATTAAAACACAACTCTTACCCTGTCTACACACATTTTAAAACCAAGTCCAACTGTAACCTACCTTGTACAATAATATTCGACACAACTCTAACAAACTCCACCTTGGCGAATACTCTTCACCACCTTGAATTCATCCATGCGTCGAACCTTCATGTACATTGGACTTGAGATATGTCGTGAGCACCGCTGCTACTCCCGAACTCCATGTGACTCCACGGCCCTTCTCGTCTTCTTCACAGTGAACACTCGAGCAAAATTAAGTTCCTCTTTACTCTACTTTGCGCTCCAACTTTCGAAGTATCCGTTCAATGCCATCACACACCGATCACTGACCTGCGTGAAAGTGAACAACTCACATATTGGACACCACATATAAGAGTTACCTGAACTCAACGTCATCGCTCTTTCTTGACTGCTTGTCTGAAACTTGAAGGAATTTCACCGTCGCTCTATGTCACCCTGAGTCAAATTCACAGTTGTCTCACCCTTTTCCCGAATAGTCTCTGACATGTCCCATAGCTATAACACTCCATCTCCTTTTATATTTGTCATCCGCACTTTGTCATATGCACTGAACACCATAGAATATGCAGCCATTTACTCTCTCAGCTTTTGACAATTTCAGACTTTCCGCCACTTTCTCAGATTCTTCATGGTCAACTCCTGTCCACCAACTAGCACCGATAGACCCTGTTACCAACTTGAATATGGTACTCGTCAACACTGCTTTAGCACCTCCTGCACAATTTGTCTGACCACCAGTGCCTTGGCCTGTCGTTGTGTCTTGTGCTTACCGCACGCCTCGCCGCTATCACCGCGTCGAGTCTCTGCTGTCCTGGTCGAGTCTCCCGGGTCGCGAACCCACACCACTCAACCCCCACTACAGAGAACCACCGATCATCACCGACCGATGCTGAGTATCACGCCTCCATCAGACCATTGGTACCCAGTCCGATCCACGTGTCTCTCGCTATCCCGCTGAAATAGGCTTCGACTCTTCATGCATTTACGTCGTAGCCCCTCCATCAGCACAGAGTGAAGTCGTCCATCCGACTCCAGCTCCACCTTCAACATGACTCCATGTAGCTGGCCATGCTACCCCGCGCCCTGTCGACTTCAAGCTCTCATGTGTGCACTGTCTTGAATCAACCCCGCGTCATAGTCTTGTCGAAGCCGCACAAGCCCTCAGGCCTGCACCAAGTGTTTCCACGCCCTAGAAGTCGGCCACCATCAGCATCACGCTCCGATGTCGTCGTCGCTGAAAAATCACCACCGTCTTCTGCTTTTGACCAACATCCATGTCGATCCATCAGACTGTCCAGTCCGACCCAGCCGAACTTGTCCGACTGCAACCATGCTCCACCCTGCATCGTGTCCGCCCCGCAAATCTCCGTGCATTGCTTGACGCCCTGTGTATGCATGATCCTTCCACAACGTGCTCCAGGCTCCTCCAAGACTTATATGCACGTCGTCTCCTTCAATTATGTCCCGGCCACCTTGACATCCCATGGTTCCGATTAACCACATTTAGTCATGTGCAAAAATAGCCTCACGCACACCTGCTCCAATTGCTTCACTGCCTTACGACTTTGACCATGCACGTAACAGACATGTGCATATGTTTCATGCCAAAAGCTTTGGATCCTTGTGCGTGTCTGCTCCTCTCGGGACTTTCAAGACCCTTTTTTTTCAACAAATCTCGTACACTGCGGCACGTTCGGCCCGCCGCTTTTCAGCCCGCAGGCTGTCCCATGGCTCCCTGTTCACATCAGCGTCCTGACCACCTAGCATGCTCGGCTGGGCCTCGATCCGATCTCGCCGAGAACTAGCCTGCTGCACGCTCCGTCACCGCCACGATCGATCGATCGCGCACAAAGACCTCCCACGTACATGTCGTCTGAGCCTCCGAGTCCGATCGGAATCCCGCCGAGTTCCACGCTGACGCCGCCGCGTGCCAGGCGCTCCGTCGATCTACCGAGGACCAAGCAATCACACAAGCACGACATCGATATTTGTTAACGAGGTTCACCATCATGGCTACATCCCCGGGGCCTGACTATGGGCGCTCCTCCCCATGACACCGTCACAATACCGCACTCCGGCCGCCCTGGCGCCAGCACATGCCGCCGGCTCCCCTGCGTGCCCGTGCTATTATGTTGGCATTGGTTACATCGTGTGTCTACCCTCGATATATATATGAGAGGCCTAGGATACAAGTGTCCTATTAGGACACAACTCCTACCCTGTCTACACACAGTCCAAAACCAAGTCCAAATGTAACCTACCTTGTACAATAATATTCGACACAACTCTAACAAAAAGAAACAAGCCAAAGAAACACGTGGAGAAAGAAAAAACCGAGAGAAAAAAGTAAAGAAACAGAACAAAAAACCAGATAAACCGAAGCAATGGTACACACAGAAACAGTCTTTTGTGGGGTCAACTAACTTGCTTACATAGCATGTTTTGATTAGATAGAAATAAAGTGAGGTACCCACCCTGCTGAAATTTAGGGGGGAGAAGATTAGTTTGAAAACAGTCCGTAAAACACTATAAACAACCTGTGTGTTTAGTATTTTTGGGTAAATTGTGCATGCTGTGAATAGTCCATTTGTGTTCCATGGTGGGCATTTCCCCCTTTTTCTGTTCATGGGTTTGGGCTTCTAGCATGCAAAGGCTTCACGAAGAGTTGCCTAACTAGCCAATAACTAAGCTAGCTTGTACACGAATCAATAAAAGCTCCGTATGCTCTCCACCACATCCACGCGATGCTCGTCAACGGCGTCCCCGGCCCGCCAATTCTTCGTGCTTGTGGTCTTCGGCATGGAGACCTCATTTCCCCGATGCTCTTCGTCCTTGTCATCGATGTGCTGAACTCGCTTCTCCAGTAAGCTGTCGATCAAGGCCTCCTTCAGCGGTTGACCACGAGGCACCTAGCATCGAGCGTCTCCCTCTATGTGGACGATGTTGTCATTCTCTACCACCTCGACACACGCGACATCCGCACCATTCGAGGCTTGCTCGGTATTCGGTAAGGCTTCGGGGCTTCGCACAAATTTCGCCAAGTGCTCTGCCTGGCCCATCCGTTGCACCGATGAGCACATCACCACGATCACTGTTGGGATGGCCTGCCCGATTGCCCAATTCCCCGTGAAGTATGTTGGCCTCCCGATGTACATTTGTAAGCCTTCGACATCCGATCTCATGTCGCTCGTCGAGAGACTGAAGAAGAAGCTTTTCACTTGGCTCAGGTCTATGCTCTCCCTTGGGGACCGCCTCACGCTATGTAGGCACGTCCTCTACGCCATGCCCATCCACATCCTCTTCGCCATCGCCGTCAACAGGACCATCCTCACACGGGTTAACAGAATCATTCGGGGCTTCCTATGGGTCGAGTGTAAGGATGCGCGAGGAGGGCAGTGTCGCGTTAATTAGGACCGTGTGTGCCGCCCCACATCTCTTGGCGGAATGAGAATTTGCGGTTTGCAGCGCACTGGTGTCGCTTTGCGCGCACGGTGGTTGTGGCTCTAGCGAACTGACGTCGCCGCTGGAGTCAGCTTCATCTCCCTCACGACCCGACGGCCATGCAGATATTCCGGGCCTCCACCGCATGGGAGGTACGTGATGGTCGAACATGCAAGTTCTGGACCGACCCTTGGATGATGGCAAGGCCACCTCGGAGCTCGCGTCGCTGGTTTTCAACTTGGTTCCTAAACGATGTCACCGCGACCGGACGATGGCAGTGCGCCTGCCTAGGCGCGCTTGGGTGCGCGATATTGCTGGCGCACTTGGCCCGGCCGCCCTTGTGCAATACGTCGACCTATGGCGTATGCTGCAGCACACAACACTTGAGGCCGAGCCGGACGTGCTGCGCTGGAAGTGGACGGAGTTCGGTGCCTACTCTGCCAAGTCCTGCTACCTAGCCCTTTTCCATGGCTCTACGATGGATGCTTCATGGTAGCTTACCTGGAAGACCCAGGCCTCCCTCTACATTAAGGTCTTCATCTGGCTTGCCTTGAAAGATCGATGCTGGATGGCGAACCGCCTTGCTCGCCTGGATTGCCGCACAACGACCGGTATGTACTCTGCAACCAGGCCACCGAGGACATGCACCACCTTTTCGCTGCTTGCCCCTTCTCGCGCCAGGTATGGCACGAGGTCCTATCCTGTGTCGTTCGACTACCACGATCCCGAGTCTGGACACACCATTTGTGTAATGGTGGATTGATGCTTGCTCTTCATCACCCACATCTACGTAAAGGGCTCAACTCCATCATAGCCCTCACTGCATGGGCGATTTGGAGGCACCGGAACGGATGCATCTTCGTTCAACTACAACCCTCCCCTGCGAGACTACTATAGTCCATCAAGAAGACACACGCCTGTGAGCTAGCATCGGCGCCAACGGCTTGGCGATCACGATCCCCGAGAGATTAGTCCGTCTTGATGTCTTGGGAACGAGCAGACACATCCTATCACTCCTCCGGTTACTTGAGCCCGCGCCATACGTGTGGCTACAATAGCCAATATTTGTAAGTTTTCACCTCTACTATCAATGCAATGGTACACAATATTTGTGTATTCGCAAAAAAAAATGTCTCAAAGAAAAAATAGAACTAAGCTAGCAGGTTGTTTCTTAAAAAAAAAGAGGGAGAAGGATTTGACCGTTGGACGCCGGTCTGCCAATCCAACAGCGCTCAAAAGTCAAAACACATGCGCGGTCACCAGCAGGTCGATCCAGTAGTTGAGGGATTCAGTCTCAGATTTCTAAACCGAATGAGTCCTTGACGATCGAACTGGAAACGTTTGAGCTGCGTTAGGTCACGTGCTGCCTACTTCCACAAACAATAAATACGCTCAGTTAATCAGGTACTCCGTATTTCATTAGCGGGGATAGCTCAGTTGGGAGAGCGTCAGACTGAAGATCTGAAGGTCGCGTGTTCGATCCACGCTCACCGCACAAACAATTTTTAAATGTGTCGGCCCAAGTTTTTGTTCCGTTGTATTTTTCTTTTCTTTTGAGAATCATTTCTTTGTATTTTTTAAGGGGGTTTTATACTTTTATTCCCTTGTAACGCAGCCCAACCCAGAGCAGCAGCAACAAGGTGTGGGCCTCCGCACCAAACTAGGCCTCGTCCCTTCGTTCAATCCATCAATCAAATAAACTAAGGATTTAACGGTTGGAGACGTGGGATGTAAATGGCAAATAAAGATGTCCGCAAGTCCCGTTCAGTAAGTTTTACCTAGCTCCACAATTCATTTTCTTAGAAAAAACAAATTTTTAAACTTTTAAACTGTTTGATTATATAATGGGTTTAAACGGGATTAAATGAGAGCCGGTAGATATACCTTCACGTGACCTCAAAAAAGAAGTTTAAAAAAAATGTGGAGGCCTGCGGCGGCGCCGCGTGTAGCGGTCTTGTTCTGCGTGACTACAGACTGAACAAGCAAACGTAGTACTTCTCTGCTAGTGCAACATTTCTGGTAGTTGTCATCGGTTGTGTTTCAAGGTTTCCTGTCGGTCAGTTCTATTTCTACACTCTTCAGTTCCGTCTCTCAACCCGCACAGCTTCTCTTGTTTCCTCTGCACATTTAGATAGAACGAATGAAGGAGTGCCGGCGTGCCAATCTTTGATCAGATAATAAATAAAAAGACGAATGTCTCTGTCATATCTGTGTATAATCTTTTTTTAACAGATATATGTGTATAATATAATCTGGCGGGCGTAAATGTTGAACACTGCAGTATCTGTGAGAACCGAGAAGAAAGATCACCCATTTTCTTACAAGTGTTCTGTAGTGACTGGTACACACCACTGACGCGTTCTTCTGAAGGCAAAATACTGCAGCCTGCGGGTAGGTCACCGTGGCAGCGGCCCTGCTGCGGAGGGGAGTGGAACAAATTCTCATGGAAGCGCGACGTGGATGGCGACCGCACCAACTCTGCGTCATCCAATGTCGATTCAGCGTCGGGAGGCACATCCAGATGGGATGAGGCTGTGAAGCAGAAGCAGCGTGAGATCCAGGAGGGAGGAGTCTGGGTGCAGAAGAACCATGCGTCCTCAGACTCGAGAGGGACTAGTGCAGGGCAGCACGCTCCTCCACCACAGCAGCGACCACATGGAAAGCAGAAACATGTGCCTCCTTCCAAAAACCTTGATCCATGCCCTATTTGCAAGTCACCTGAGCATCTTCCTGTTCGTTGTCCTCAATACTTCTCCGAGCGATGCAATAAGATAGGACACCTAGCCTCTGTATGTGTTGAATTTCTTTCTTGGGAATGTATTGCACCTATGTGCGCCTTCTAATCTAAAGGGCGTTTTTTTTTTACTATATTCATGATTCTTGCACCGCTAGTAAGATGAAAGAGAGGTCTAACAGTATTGTGGTGACAATTGTTGATGGGAAAACTTCCACACGACAAAATGGAGCTTGACCTTAGTGACTACTTGGCCACGGGTTGGCGCTGTTCTGCTCATGCGATTGGCCCGGGGGTTTTTGTTGTGAGATTTCCTAATCCTAGAGCAATAGCACAAATATGCTATGTGGGGAGAGTCACACTTAAGAAGAGTGGAGCAGTGATTCACACTACTCAGTGGTCCTCTGCAGTAGGATCTAAGTGGGTTATGGAAGTTGCTTGGGTCAGAGTGAGTAATGTCCCTTTAGATAAGAGAAGTGAGAAGAATCTAGCCTATGTCACGTCTTTGGTGGGTGTTCCTTTGGAAATTGATGCTGCTACGCTGCATAGACCTAGCTCTGTCTGTGCTAAATTGGGTTGTAGAAATGTGGATGAAATACCTGTTATTGCTAAAGCTGTCCTTGGGGGGCACTTCTATGACTTCTTTTATGAGGTGGAACAGGTTCTGGTGAGGGATCCAGATAGAGAGAAAAGCTATGTTAAGACCTCACAGAACCCTGAAATGAATCCTACAAAAAATGTGACTAAACAAGTGACTTCCGGAGCTAAGTTGGGCAGCTCCTCTTCTGGGCTTGGGAGAGAATTACCTCCCATTCCCCATGAAGAGAAGCGGGACCCCATTCGGGAGTCGCATGAGAGTGTTGAATCTGATGATTCATTGAATACCACTCTATTACCCGAGACCTTGGCGCAAGATCAGAGATCTGATGATGATAGAGTAAGTATCCTTAATAGTGAGAAAAAAAATCTGAATGCTGCTTACTAAACAACACTGATAAGAAAACATATTCTGATGTTGTGATAACATCTCCACAGATGATGGAGGTTACTGCTAGGCTTCTCGCCCCTCGTTGGTTACCCCAAGTGGAAGGTGTGAGATGTAGTGTTGCGGAAGTTTTTCCCTTGGCAAAGATACCAATGATCGAATCCCCAGAGACTCCTAGGTTCAACAAGAAGGTGTCAACTGCTACGGCGCCAGATATTAGCAATCAACGTGGACCTGCACACAGATACAAATAACTTTGCTCCCAACGAGTACAGAGAGGTTGTCAATCCCTCCGGCCTTGTAGTTCACAAAGGATTAAACGCAAGTGATAGTAGTGATAGATATAATTGCAATAGTAAATAATAGCGAAAAGTAAATAACGGATGTGATCAATGATGGTAATATGGACCGGAGTCTCATGATGTTCACTAGTGATGTCTCTCTCCCAAAAGACGATAAAACAGCTATGTGAGGTAAACGAATTACAGCTGGGCAATTGACAGGACCGATGTTGACTAAGTTGCAAGAAAGGTATAGGTTCAAAGCATGAGCGGTACGCCAAAGTAAGTAGACCGAAATCCATCAATATCTACTACTAATCATCCACCTTGAGATATCTATCCAGAACATCTCGCTGGTATTAAGTTGCGAGTCCCACCCATAGTGTAAACTCAATGCAACAGACAACTGCATTAAAAGAACTTTGCGTAAAGTAAACAATCCTTGCACCCGCGGGCACAAGCACCGTTGTTTTCCCCCTTGTGGCAACAGCACATCCCCTAGACTCATGTTTCTGTCACTCAAACTAGTCATCGAGGGGCATGAACCCACAATCAAGCATAACGTTCCCTCTTGGAGTCACTACCTATTACTTGGCCAAAGCAATAAATAACAACGGAGAACATGCAAGAATTACTTACGAACATAAATATAAAAGAGGTAGATCAAATATCTTACTCAAGCACAATCTGAACATAATCTCATAATCCATCGGATCCCAGCAAACTCATCATAGCAACAGCAGAAGGATTACATATGTGCCTCGATCATGTAGGGCAGCTCACGAGGACTAATTAGTGAAGCACAAGAACGGGAGGAGAACATCACATAGCTACTGGTCATGGACTCATGGTCCAAGGGAGACTACTCACAACTCATCCGGGAGGCGTCCATGGTGGTGGAGAGGCTCCCGGTGGTGATCCTCCCCTCCGGTAGGGTGCCGGGAAGAGTTCTCCTGGTGCTCCCGATCTTGGAAGCGGCGGCGGCGGCGGAACAGAGATGAGATCGCGAAAAGAGTTCCTCCCTCGAGGGTTTCGGGAGACGCTTTAAATATATGCCAAAGGGGGGCATCGGAGGAGCCTCGGGGGGCCCAGGCGCCCCCCCGGCGCGGCCCAGGGGGGGCGCGCCGCCAGGGCGCCTGGAGCCCTGGTGGCCCCCCCCCCCCCGGCTGTCCTTCGGGCGCACGGTAGTTTCTGGAATGCTGATTTTTTATATAATTTTTCTGGATTTTTCCTGGCAGTTCTCGTAATGTGAAAACCTGAAATACAAAAACAACCGAAAACAGAAACTGGCACTGGGGTGCACTGAGTTAATAGGTTAGTCCAAATATGATCAAAAGTGTATGGAAGTGTATAAATATCATAGCAATATCACCCAAAAGAGGCATGGAGCAAGCAGAAATTATAGATACGTTTTGGACGTATCAACATCCCCAAGCTTAATTCCTGCTCGTCCTCGAGTAGGTAAATGATAACAAGAATAATTTCTGTGGTGGCATGCTATTAACCATATAGGACTTTTTCATAGTCATATGACAAAAGCTTACTGAGACAATGAATCTATAGTAATTAAGTTGCCTCATGAGAAAATCACAAAGGACTGAAAGTTTTACAATATGATACTGAAACATCAAATAGATTTGCAATGAACATGATGTGCAAGTATGATAAAGTGATATCTAGCTTGCCCCCTTTAGTGAAGCAAAACATAAATGCAGGGGCACCTCCAAGGTTTAAGTGATGACTAGATACAATGGTTTCAGAATAAACGATATCACAATCATGCAAAAGACAATGCTACTTTGGGACAATGCACATTACACACAGAATAACAATCATGCTCTCAGTAGTTGGTGCTTTTAAAAGAAGGTGGAGACTCTTGAACCGTGGCTTTTGTTGGCAAGGTTGAAAACCCGTAGTCGGAAACAAAGACAAAACATGTACCAGAGCTCTTGGCTTTAAAACAGAGGTAATAATTTATTTTAGATCATGCATGTTTCGTTAACGAATGCTAGCAGACAACTCAATCACTTTTCGAGATGGACAAGTTTCGAGGAACGGCTCCCGAATGAGGACGATCACATCCTCTTAATCTCCTTTGTTTATCACTGCCAAAGTTTTCTGATTTCTCATGAACAAAGCGTGAAGGAGGGTTTGTTTGTTATATTATCTTTTTGAGCCGGACGCACTCAATGCTAGTTCCTTCTCGTATTATGGGTTTGCACATTATACATGCAATCCCGGGGTGAAGCTTGTCCAACTTAAAAAGGTCATGAATTAACCACTACTTCCTCATGAACTTACAACAGAGGCACAAAATAAGAATGCTTTTTCTTTGAATAATTTCTAGATGGCACATGCAAGTCTCCGTTAGGAATGGCAGGCAAATACCATGTAGGAAGGTATGGTGGACTCATATGGCATAACTGGATTAAAGGATGTGGATGCACAAGCAGTCAGTCCGCTTAGTACAGGCGAAGGTTAGCAAAAGACTGGGGGCGACCAACTAAGAGAGCAATGACGGTCATAATCTTGCAGAGCGACAAAGCAACATTGAATCAGGCATGGTAGTTATATCGCTACTCAGAAACAAAAGATCATCAAGGCTTGACAGACTTTCTTTACAGTCTTAAATATGCGTGAGCATACGCCAAGTCAATAAAAATGAATTCTCGAAGGAAGATATTACTAAACCATACCACATCATAGGAAAACAAATCATGTTGGTATTCCAATAACACATTGGGAACCCCCCAGTTATTTGAGACTAACCATAAGAAAACATGAACTACTAAGCGCCATCATGCACGTAGCATCTTTATCATAGACATATCAACCAATGCAACGGAAGCAAACTCTCTTAATAAGGTGAGCATGGTAATTAAAGAGAGTTCAAGCAACCAACTAAACAAAAACTCTTGAAAAGATAAGCATGAAAGCTAAGAGCTGAACATGATAGTAGCTATTAAAAGACAAAGAACACACACAACAAGGATAGACATGAAAATTCTATGTTATGTTCTAGGTAGAAGTGGAGCGTGTTTCTCTCCCACATAAAGAAAGCTGAGTTCTGACTCGTTATGAAAAACTAAAGAAAATTAAAAGCAAGACGCTCCAAGCATAGCGCATAACACATGAAGTGATTAAAATATAGTGGAACGAAAGACGAACTGATAATGTTGATGGAGAAGGGGATGCACGGGGGCATCCCCAAGCTTAGACGCTTGAGTCTCCTTGAATATTTCTTGGGGGTGCATGGGGGCATCCCCAAGCTTGAGCGCTTGACACTCCTGAATCTTTTTATCATCTTCCCTCGCACACTTGAAAACTCCCTTCATACATAACTCATCATAATCTGATTAGCGAGGTTAGTACCCATAATAAAATAATTGTACCTTGCTGGAAATAAAGATATTCTTGAAGGTCTACTGTTTCTCAAGATTGCCAAAAGGTTTTTTGCAAAGAAAAAGCAAGCTCTTGGTTTGCAAAATGAAGGAAAAGCAAAACAGGACAGAATCTGTGAAAAACAGAACAGCAGGTAGTAATTGATTTGTTCGGGGCACTTCTGCAACTCAAAAACTCAGAACAGACGCACGAAAGACAATTATATAGAGCACGCTGTCGAAAAAATTCAGACCAAAAAGATGATCTGGTGATTTTATACGAATTTTTCTATCCAAGGACAGAATCTGTTTCCTGGACAGCACATCACAACTTTTGAACTTTCTAGCAATCAGAGGCTACACTTGGCACAAAATTGGAAAGCAAAGATACAATGATGATGCTACAGTAGTAACAACATCAAGACACAACAAAAGCAAAATAAATTTATTCATGTGGGCTGCCTCCCAAAAGCGCTTTCTTTTATGCCTTTAAGCTAGGCATAATGCATATAGATCAAGTTTTATCAAGAGTAAAAGAATAGCTAGCCCGTACAACGGACTCAAAAGGTAACTTGATCTTCTTTCGAGGGAAGTGTTCCATCCCTTTCTTGAGAGGAAACTGAAATTTTATATTCCCCTCTTTCATGTCAATGATAGCACCAACGGTGCGTAAAAAGGGACGTCCCAAAATAATTGGACAAGAAGGATCACATTCAATATCCATAATAGTAAAATCAACGGGAACATAATTATCATTGACAACGATAAGAACATCGTCGATCCTCCCCAAAGGTTTCTTTATGGAAGAATCAACGAGACGAACACCAAAAGAACAAGAATCATAAGGTTTCAATTTAAGCATATCATATATTCTTTTGGGCATAACAGAGGTACTAGCTCCAACATCACATAATGCATAGCAAGAGAAGTCATTCAATTTAATTTTTATCATAGGATCCCAATCATCTTCTAGCTTTCTAGGTATGGAGGCTTCTACTCTAAGTTTCTCCTCCCTAGCTTTGATGAGAGCATTAGTGATATGCTCTGTGAAGGCAAGGTTAAGCGTGCTAGTGCGGGGATCTCTAGACATCTTGTGAAGGAAATCAATAACTTCGGTAAGAGTGCAACTATCAAAATCAAGGTCACTAGCATCAAGTAAAGTGGTAGTGGTGTCCTTTAGATTCACATGTTTGGTAGTTTCTATAGTCATAGCATCACCACTAATAGGTCCAATGGGACCAGGAGTACATTGGGTGCGAAGAGTTTGGATATCCTCAACAACTTGGATAGTAGCAACAGTGTGGTGGGTAGGAAGGCTCTTAATTCTATCCTCTTCCTCCCTTTCTCTAGCCCATCTTTCTTTAAGTTTAGCCATCATCCTAATATTTTCATTAATTTGCACTTGAGTAGCATTAATAGGAGTGACCTTCCTCTCCTCAAGAGGAGAAGTTTTAATTTTAAGCAATTCTATCTCATTGGCTAAATGGTCTACCTTCAAAGAGAGATCATCTAGTTTATGTAGTTTTTCTTCTACACTCTTATTAAAGGCTTTTTGGGTAGTGATGAAATCTTTAAGCATAATCTCTAGTTCAGTATTGGAGTTCATGGTGCTAGGATAAGCATTGTTGTTTCCATAAGAATTAGAGGGGAACGGTCTAGGATTGCTACCAAAATTACTCCTATAAGCATTGTTGTTAAAATTTTCTAGAGATAAAGTTCACATCAACTTGTTCTCGAGCAATCAAAGAATTTAAAGGAACATCACGAGGATCAACAGAGGATTGCTTCGAAAGTAGAGACATGATCAAGTCAACTTTTTCATTAAGGGAGGAAATTTCCTCGACAAAGTTTACCTTCCTACCTGTTGGAGCGCGTTCGGTGTGCCATTGGGAATAGTTGGTCATCATCTCATCGAGAAGCTTCGTGGCAGCACCAAGTGTAGTTGACATAAAGGTTCTTCCCGCGGCCGAATCTAACAAGTTCCGCGAGGTAAAGTTCAAGCCTGCATAAAAAGTTTGGATAACCATCCAAGTAGTCAAACCATGAGTAGGGCAGTTCTTGATAAGAGATTTCATACGTTCCCAAGCTTGGGCAACGTGTTCATTATCCAATTGTTTAAAATTCATTATGTTACTTCTCAGTTGGATAATTTTAGCAGGTGGATAGTATTTTCCAATAAAAGCATCTTTGCACTTGTCCCATGAATCTATGCTATTTCTAGGCAAAGACTGAAACCAAATTTTAGCTCGTCCTCTCAAGGAGAAAGGAAAAAGCTTAAGCTTAACAATATTACCATATATTTCTTGGTACTTTTGTATATCACAAAGTTCAACAAAGTTGTTCAAGTTTAAAGCATCATCATCTCCAGCACCGGAGAATTGATCTTTCATAACTAGATTCAGTAAAGCTGGTTTAATTTCATATGAAGGTGATGAAGTGGCAGGTGTAGTGATAGGTGTGCTGATAAAGTCATCGTTGTTGTGACTAGTGAAGTCACACAACTTGGTGTTCTCGGTGGAACCCATAGTAGCAAGCAAGCAAGATAACTATTTTTGTGATTTTCGATAAAAGATACTAAAGCAGAAACTGAAAGGTAAACTAACAAGACTAAAAGCAAAGGTAAAAGATAGCGTGCAACTACCCTATCTTGAAGAGTTGAGTCCCCGGCAACGGCGCCAGAAAAACTCTTGCTAGGCTTCTCGCCCCTCGTTGGTTACCCCAAGTGGAAGGTGTGAGATGTAGTGTTGCGGAAGTTTTTCCCTTGGCAAAGATACCAAGGATCGAATCCCCAGAGACTCCTAGGTTCAACAAGAAGGTGTCAACTGCTACGGCGCCAGATATTAGCAATCAACGTGGACCTGCACACAGATACAAATAACTTTGCTCCCAACGAGTACAGAGAGGTTGTCAATCCCTCCGGCCTTGTAGTTCACAAAGGATTAAACGCAAGTGATAGTAGTGATAGATATAATTGCAATAGTAAATAACAGCGAAAAGTAAATAGCGGATGTGATCAATGATGGTAATATGGACCGGAGTCTCATGATGTTCACTAGTGATGTCTCTCTCCCAAAAGACGATAAAACAGCTATGTGAGGTAAACGAATTACAGCTGGGCAATTGACAGGACCAATGTTGACTAAGTTGCAAGAAAGGTAGAGGTTCAAAGCATGGGCGGTACGCCAAAGTAAGTAGACCGAAATCCATCAATATCTACTACTAATCATCCAGCTTGAGATATCTATCCAGAACATCTCGCTGGTATTAAGTTGCGAGTCCCACCCATAGTGTAAACTCAATGCAACAGACAACTGCATTAAAAGAACTTTGTGTAAAGTAAACAATCCTTGCACCCGCGGGCACAAGCACCGTTGTTTTCCCCCTTGTGGCAACAACACATCCCCTAGACTCATGTTTCTGTCACTCAAACTAGTCATCGAGGGGCATGAACCCACAATCAAGCATAACGTTCCCTCTTGGAGTCACTACCTATTACTTGGCCAAAGCAATAAATAACAACGGAGAACATGCAAGAATTACTTATGAACATAAATATAAAAGAGGTAGATCAAATATATTACTCAAGCACAATCTGAACATAATCTCATAATCCATCGGATCCCAGCAAACTCATCATAGCAACAGCAGAAGGATTACATATGTGCCTCGATCATGTAGGGCAGCTCACGAGGACTAATTAGTGAAGCACAAAAACGGGAGGAGAACATCACATAGCTACTGGTCATGGACTCATGGTCCAAGGGAGACTACCCACAACTCATCCGGGAGGCGTCCATGGTGGTGGAGAGGCTCCCGGTGGTGATCCTTCCCTCCGGCAGGGTGCCGGGAAGAGTTCTCCTGGTGCTCCCGATCTTGGAAGCGGCGGCGGCGGCGGAACAGAGATGAGATCGCGAAAAGAGTTCCTCCCTCGAGGGTTTCGGGAGACGCTTTAAATATATGCCAAAGGGGGGCATCGGAGGAGCCTCGGAGGGCCCAGGCGCCCCCCCGGCGCGGCCCAGGGGGGGGGGGGGCGCCGCCAGGGCGCCTGGAGCCCTGGTGGCCCCCCCGGCTGTCCTTCGGGCGCACGGTAGTTTCATGAACGCTGATTTTTTATATATTTTTTCTGGATTTTTCCTGACAGTTCTCGTAATGTGAAAACCTGAAATACAAAAACAGCCGAAAACAGAAACTGGCACTGGGGTGCACTGAGTTAATAGGTTAGTCCAAATATGATCAAAAGTGTATGGAAGTGTATAAATATCATAGCAATATCACCCAAAAGAGGCATGGAGCAAGCAGAAATTATAGATACGTTTTGGACGTATCAATTACTCAATATGGGAAATCTGCTATGGGCGGCAACCAGGAATACAAGGTTGAGTCGCCAGATGAGAATATGACTGTTGAGGTGATACCTATCCCTCCTTTGGTCACTGAAGAAAACCTGTGCTTTAGCCCTCATAATGTGCAGAGTAAAATGGAAAGAGTGGACGACAAGGCTGTAGGTGAAATGAAGAAAAGGGACATGGAAGGTACATTGGATAATCCCAACTCCTTTGATACTCTAGATAATCATGAATTAATTCTTAGAGCTGCTAAAATGGGGGTTAATATTCCGGATGCTGATTTTGATAGTATTGATGTGCTTAGAGAGCTTGAAAAATGTCACAATAAAGAATCACTAGAGGAACCTACAAACCATGATGTGGTGGTAGAGGAAACTATGGTCATAACCAATGCCAAAGGGGACCAAACACCTATGAGTTTGAAATGGGATGAGGAAAATGACGTAGAGGAAGATAAATTTACTGTTGTTAAATCTAAGAAGAAGAGAGAGAGAAAAGTGAATGTGGTTATCTGCAAACCTGTTACCAGAAGTCAAAAAAATAATGTCCCCTTGAGAGAAAGTAAAGGTAACCATACGCTGCCTCCTAGTATGGTTACCAAGAGAGGAAAAAATAAAGGATTTAAATGAATGGCATATTTTGGAATTGTAGGGGGGCAGGTAAGAAGGGAATGACTACATGCTTCTCAGATCTTAGTAAAGATCATTCCCTCTATTTTATAGGTCTTCAAGAGACCATGAAAAAGAAGTTCCCCTTAAAGTTCCTTAGAAAGATAGATCCATTCAATAATTTAGAATGGAATTGGGTTCCTTCTACGGGTAAGTCAGGGGGCATCCTATGCAGAGTGAAAAAAAGAAACCCTTGAGATCATATCATGGGTGCCTGGTAACTTCCTGTTACAAGCTAATGTTTATGATGTGAATCGTAAATGTGTTTGGGCTCTCATAGTGGTCTATGGAGCAGCTCAAGATGATGGGAAAGATGATTTCTTAGCAGAACTGGTGTCGGTGTGCTCTCAGATCCGTGTCCCCTATATAGTGGGCGGTGACTATAATATTCTACGAAATAGTGATGCGAAAAATAAGAATATGGCACACTCCCACTTTGTAGATAAATTCAATTTGGGCATTCAGACTCTGAATTTGAGAGAAATCCATATGGGAGGGGGAAAGTACACCTGGACAAATAAACAAAAGCACCCCACATTAGAAAAGCTGGATCGGATCCTTATGAGTTTCGAATGGGAAGATCTGTTTCCTCTAGTTATTGTGAGAAAATTGGTTAGAGATGTTTCGGATCATAACCCCTTATTGTTAGCCCCGGGCCCGGAGAAAAAAGGCCCATCCCACCAACGTGAGTTCAGATTCAATTTGAGCTGGCTTAAAAATGAGGATTTCTACATAAAAGTTAATAAAATCTGGGAGCAACCTATAATAGTAGAGGATCCTATTGGTATTCTTAACATTAAGCTTAAACGTATTAAAAAATACTTCAAAGGATGGGGTTCCCATTCCTTTGGACATGCCAAGAAGAGGAAAAAAATGCATTAAAGAAGGGTTGGAAGAGATTGAGAGATTAGAGGAAAAGGAACTGCTTGACCCAGAACTATATGAAAAAAGGACGACCCTTAATTCGGTGCTCAATGAGCTCCTGATTATGGCAGTTTTTTTTGGTTACAACACTCCAATGAGAGCTTGTTGCTCAAAGGAGATCATAACACTGCCTTTTATCACCGAGTAGCGAATGACAGAAAGCGTAAAAACACGATCCACTCCCTCACGGTAGGTGAGGTGACTCTGGAAGGCACAAAAGATCTCTTAGCATATGCAACCGCATTCTATAGAGATCTATTCGGACCGGCTAGGGGAAACATGTTTCATCTTTCTCCTGAAACATGGACCGAGGAGTAAAAACTTAGTGAAGGGGATAACATACTTCTCACTAGTGAATTCATCGTAGAGGAGGTAAAAAAGGCCCTGTTCAACATGGCCTGTAACAGAGCACCTGGGCCGAATAACATACCAGGAGAATTTTATATTCATTGCCGGGATTTTGTCAAAAATGACATTATGTGACTGTTTGAGGTCTTTCATAACAACTCCTTGGATGTGGCTCGACTGAATTATGGGGTTATTACCTTGATCCCTAAGATGAATGGGGCTAAAAAGATTCAACAATAGCGCCCCATATGCCTCTTGAGATGTCCTTATAAGCTTATAACTAAAGTGTTAGATAATCGGGTAGCTGTTTTTGCTGATAAGGTGATTAGTAGACATCAAAATGCATTCATCAAGCATAGAAATATCATGGATGGCATCCTCATGCTGCATGAGGTGATGCACCATACTGATCATAAGAAAAAGGTGGGTATTGTCTTGAAAACTAGACTTTGAAAAGGCCTATGATAAAATCAATTGGGACTTTCCCCTTGATTGTCACCGAGATCGTGGATTTGGACCTACTTGGTGTGGTGGATTAAAAATGTTCTCTGCAATGGGACGGTTAGTATTATGCTCAATAACGAGGTGGGCCTATATTTTCAGAGCTATAAAGGGGTGCGACAAGGCGATCCATTCTCACCTTTCCTGTTTAACCTGGCTGTGGAAGTGCTTTCTATAATGGTTCGCAACGCTCAAAAAGAGAAGCTCATTACTGGGCTGACACCAGACCTCATTGAGGATGGGGTGGCTATTCTACATTATGCTGATGATACAGTGATATGCTTTGAACATAATATGGAGGCTGGTGTTAATCTGAAACTTCTCCTGTATATGTTCGAACTTATGTCGGGGCTCAAAATTAACTTCCTAAAAAGTGAGATTCTTTGCATTGGGGGGGGCAATGATACATTGAGCTTTTATGCTGAGCTTTTTAATTGCCAAATAGGACACTTCCCAATGAAATATCTGGGAGTGCTAGTCAGTTACTCGACCCTTCGTAACCTAAATTGGATCTTTGTGGATGAGAGATTCCTAAAATGTTGTGAATCTTGGATTGGCAATGCAGCCTCTTCGGGTGGGAGACTAATTCTCCTTAACTCATCCCTTACCAGCATTATATACTTCTATATGTCCATGTTTCTGATTCCTAAGATGATTATTGACAAATTAGATAAGCACCGCAAATGTTTCTTTTGGCAAGACCATGAAGGGCGCAAAAGATACCATTTGGTGAAATGGTCCAGGATCTATAGATCCAAGAATAAAGGGGGGCTGGGGGTGAAAGATCTTCATAAACAAAATATCAGCTTGCTCACCAAATGGTGGTGGAAGCTTGAGACACCACATGGCCTGTGGCAAGATGTGATTAGAGCCAAATACTTTGAAAAAGACACCATTGCCTCGGTTAGATGCAAATTTGGTGACTCCCCAATATGGAAAGCTATTATGAAAGTCAAGGATTATTATATGACTGGTAGGGGTGTGGTCCTGAACTCGGGGAATATTGCTAGAGTGTGGAATGATCCCTTGAATAATAGTCCACCTCTTTGCTCTAAATACCCTATGCTCTACACTATCTGTAATGAACAAGAAATTACAGTGGCTGAATTCAAAAAAGGGATGGGAAATGATTTCTCCCGAAGAAGACTCCATGCTCAGCTGAGTGAGCAGTGGGAGGATATGCGAGCCACTGTTGATGCGTGGCCTTGGTTACAACTATAGATGGACTTGGAGAGCAAAAATACCCCTGAAAATTCAAATCTTCTTATGGCAACTCTCTCAGGACTCTGTCTTGACTAGAGATGTCATGAAAAGGCAAAAGTGGGCTGGCAACTCACAGTGTTCGTTCTGTAGAGGGAGAGAAACCTCTCAACTTCTGTTTTTTACATGCCCAGTTGCTAGAGTGATTTGGAGGACAGTAGGGTGTGTCCTGGGCACTGATCTTTTCCCAAACAACATTTGGCAAAACTTCTCTTGGTGCTACATATTCCTTCCTGATGGTGCTAAATTTTAGACATTTGGGTTGTCGGCTATTTGTTGGGCAATCTGGAATTGCCGTAACCAAGCCACCTTTGAAGGGAAAACACTGAGAACCCCCTTTGACATCGTGTATTCTACCTGTGGTTATTTATCATATTGGGCATGTATGATGAATGGCGCTGATCGGGAGGCTATGGAACACGGAGCAAAGATGCCGAGGACCAACGTTTCGACAATGATGAGGATGTGTGCAGCGCCAAGTGGGGAGACAGAGGGCTGATGCGAGCTTGTCATTTGAGCTTTTATATACTTGTTGGGCTGCTGGTTTGATCTTGCGAGAGCTTGTTTCTGCTCTGTTGTGAGCTTTTGGTCTATCTTAATGTGGTAGTTTGAACTATTTCCCTTTTGGTTGGTTAGTTCTTTGGTGTCTTTGGGTTTTCGCCCCACGGTAAGCTGCTCGATGACGAGTGCTTACAGTGGGTTTCCCAAAGATGTGTTGAACTCGCTATCCCCTTTCTAGTTTCCTTTCAAAACTCTGCTGGAACTGATGTATTTCCGTTATGATGAGTAATGAAAAGGGGTTATGCCCGGTTCAAAAAAAAGTAGGTCATCATGCTTCCGTTGTTGCAAAATGCGAACGATCCACATGATTATAGGAGAACAGACCCCCATTCCTTGCTCGGAGGATTTGGAGGCACTCATTTCAATAAACATAAGGGAATGTGTATATGCACCATGTTCACATATTGAATATTTAAAATTTCTCTGGTATTTCGGAATCTCTGAAAACACTTTTGCTTTATTCATGGATATTCACACTTTACTATTTGAACATGTGTCAGAACTAGAAACCAATCTGCTAGGTATTTCACAATTAGTATATGTTCCAAAATTTTGAAAGATGAACCCTCAAACATATTGGCTATCAAAAACATGGATCATGGATTCTAGAAAGAAAAAAAGATCAACACGTCATAATTTCTCGTGTTCTAGTCTTCCAAATATTCAATGACAACTTTTAGACTAATTTGACATAACGTTCCAACAAGTCTGATTTAGAAATCTGAACCTCTAGAAAATCACATGACAACTTTCCTATTAACGCTTCTCTTGATCTGATGCCCCTAGTCATCTTTGCCAAAACCGAAGGCTTCTTTTTATACGGGAACTCGCTACCGGGTAGTTGCCTGATTTTAGGATTTGGATCAATCGATTTCTAACAAATCGACTGAACCAAAACATGCTTCGGTCAATTTCAGTGTTACAGCACAACTTAAGCCTTTTTTCCATACAATACCAATAGAAGCCCTCAACACTTCTTGGGCCAGCGCAAAACAACAACATGTTGAAGAGCAGAAAAAAATATGAAGTTTTCTAATTAAAAATGAAATAGTTAATGCACAAAATAATAAAAAATATTGCACACAATTTACACCAAATTGCGCATTTATGCAAGAGTACGCATATAGGAGTGGAATTTAAGAAAAAAAAATGAAGTTTTCTAAGTACGAAAGAATTAGTGGCATTCATATTTAAGAAGAAAGAAAAGAAAATATAAAAAAACTGCGAAAAAAATTCCCAGAATTTACACATAAAATGTTTTATTATAATATGCAAAAAATAAGAATTTAATAGTGAAATTATGCAAAAAAGATGTTTTCTTCCATGCAGAATATTATGCAAGGGTAAGGCCATCTAGAAATTCCCTAACCCAGATCCACCTTGTGTGAGAGATTTCAGCACTATGTACGCCTAATGGATCAGTGACATCGGTATTACCCTTACAAGAAAATGGGAACTAAAACAAAATAAGAAAATGAAATAAAATCTAATATTAAATAAAGGAATGAAATATTCCAAAAAAGAGTGAATTTGTGACATTGGTGTTACCATTTTAGAAGGAAAAACATAAAACTAATACAGAATAAAATAATGTAGTTTTTCAAGAAAGAATGAAATCATTTAAGAAGATATAAAAAAAAAACAAATCTTGCACACAACATTGCACTCAAATTATTTTTTCTGAAATATAAAAATAATAAGCATATGATAGTGCAAATTTTGCATTCTACTATAACTTACAAACATATTATTTAGTACGTGCATTTATACTTACACACACAAAAATAAAAATAATTATGTTTTCTAAGAAGGAATGAATTAGTGGCATTTATATTACCATTAAATGAGAAAGAAAGTGAAAATAAAATAAAATAATGATAAAAATTGCACAGTATGTACACAAAATAGGTTTTCCTATAATATGCCTGAATAAGCACATAATAGTAAAATTTCACAAAAAAGATGATTAATAAGAAGTAATGAAAATTAGTTACATTGGTACTACCCTGTAAGAAAATGAAAATTTAAATTTTCGAAATAAGATTGAATTAGTGACATTGATATTATAATTTAAGAAGAAAGAAAATGAAAATAAATATTAATTAAACAATGACAATTTTTTCACAAAATATACATAACAATTGTGGATTGTTAGATATGCAAATAAACATATAAATCTGTTTTCTTTCTTTCAAAAAGACAATACCGAAGTACAAATGAATTATTGGCATTGGTATTTACTCTTAAAGTTGAAGGGAATGAATTAAAAACTATTTTTAAAATAATAATAATAAAATTTTGTAATAAATAATGAATTAGTGGCGTTGGTAAATCCATTTAAGAATAAATAAATAATAAATAAAATTTTGCACTAAAATTGTACTTTCTTTAGTATGCAGAGAATAATCATATAATATAGAAATTTCGGTACATATTATATAGTATTTGTATGTATATATTTATGCTCACCCAGCATCCTAAAAACCCCACAAAGAAAATAAAGACCAACTAATAAAGAAATGAAAAATAAGAAAAATGCATAAAAACAGGAAAAACAAAGCAGGAAAAGGAGCTATTTTTTAATAATACATTTTATTATTATTAATTTGCAGAAATATTACGCCATTTTTTAATAATACATAGCCGGCCTACTATTGGTCGATTGGACCTAATCATCCTACAATTAGCTGATAGGTACCATATCGGCCAGTAGGAGGCGATGGACAAATCGGCCCAAGCTCCAGTCGGCCTACAGTTGGACAATAAGTCCCAGTCGGCCAATTGCTAGTCGGCAAGAGGTAAAACCAGCGGACGATAGCCCTACCGGCCTCCTACCGGCTGTCAGGGTACCTATCGGCTAACTGTAGGACGATTATTCAGGTGTTAAATATTATGCCAACGTTTTTTAAATAATACATTTTTAAATAATAAAAATAATAATTTGTAGAAATATTGTGCTAATTTTTTTAAAAATAATACATAGTCGGCCTACTATTGGCACCTGGGTGTCTTTGGTTTATGCCCAAGGTTGCCCCACCAAAATGTTGGCTAGCCAAAATTTTGGTTGAGGTTTTGGTTGCCCATGATTTGGCCAGCATTGGCAAGAAAAATGAACTAGAGTTGGCTAAAGTTCATTGGCATGCCAAAAAATTGACAACAATCCAAACAAAGACCAATCTTTAGGTCATGACCAAAAATTTGGTAGGGTGCAGTTTGGCCGCAATCCAAACACACCCCTAATCATGTTACAGTTAGCCGATAGGCACTCTATCGGCCAGTAGGAGGCCGGTAGGGCTATCGGCGGCCGCTGGTTTTACCTCGGTCGGCTGGGACTTGTTATCCAACTGTAGGCCGACTGGGACTTATTGTCCAACTGTAGGACGACTGGAGCTAATTAACTGCCTGTGGGACGATTTGTCCATCCCCATATGTTTCCCACTTTGTAGTTCCCACCTCATTTTGCAACATCACACATCTCGGCTCACCTAATATTTTCCCAACAACCACAATCAACTATTGAGAAGCATGACATGTATATATATTATGAAACATTATTGAAGCAACTAAAAAAATTCACACACCTACAAGCTTGAACTCTAAATATATTACGTAACATTATCAGAGCAACTAAAAAAATTCAGACACCTACAAACTTGAACTCTAAATATATTACGAACATTACATGAGCAACTAAAAAAATTCACACACCTACAAATTTGAACTCTAGCGGAGGAACTACAAATATTGACAAAACTAAATATTTAACACCTGAATAAATTATGGATATTACCGGAGCAACTACAAATACTGACACACCTAAATATTTGACATCCACATATAGTATCGAATACTACCCGGAGCAACTACGATAGATAAAATGTGTGTTGCAATATCTTATAGTTGGACATATAGTATCGAACACTACCCGGAGCAACTATAGTACCGAATACTACCCGAGCAACCTAAATGTGTGTTGACATATAGTACAAATCGGCCCACGGGCAAATCGGCCCACATGCAGCTAATTAGCTCCAGTCGGCCTACAATTGGACAATAAGTCCCAGTCGGCCTACAGTTGGACAATAAGTCCCAGTCGGCTAACTGCTAGCCAACATGAGGTAAAACTAGCGGCCGATAGCCCTATCGGCCTCCTACTGGCCGACAGGGTACCTATCGGCTAACTGTAGGACGATTAGGTCCAGTCGGCCAATAGTAGGCCGACTATGTATTATTAAAAAAATTGGCATAATATTTCTGCAATTTTTTTTTTTGAAAAATGGCCAAAAGCTTAGTGCACAAGAGCTGGAAAAGAAGACATTGCATGGGTTTCCAAGAGGAGCAGTAAAAAATGATGTGCAACCTTCTATTGCAACAATTGTTACAAAAGTGAAAAAAGAGAAGGATGGAAACCAAAAACAATTAAGCCGAAGGTTTGCATCACCCCATCAAAATCTTCGGTTAGCACATCATCCATATTTGCCAAACATTTCATTGATGTCTTTGCCATGGAATTCATCCCCAGGTACGATCGGTCACCCTCCATGGGTTTATTTAGATCCATAGATGCAATATAATTTCTTATATCCTGAAAGGGTATTACCAAATGACCATACATTTGATTAGCTACAAGTTTTTTGCTAATCCAAAGGGCCGAAATACTTGATTTGTCATTTCAATTGTTTATTTCGACTATATGTGCTTTGGTGGATGGATTTTGCATGGACCTTATGGTAATGGCCAATATTTATCTATCGCCCTAAGAATATGTCAAAGCATGGCCTATGTAGTATCCTAACATCGTCCTTAGCTCGTTTGGAGAGTGAGATAAGACATGTCAATTGGAGGGCAAATGAGTTGGCACAACAAGCATCTGATTAGCGTGTTGATCATGGTGTATTGCATATCTATCAATAGCTGATGATTGATCTCATCAACATAGGTAAGGCCGAACCAAAGCCCACCGCTTCGTCCACTAATGAAATTGGTGTGCAGGGGAAAGACAGGATTGGAGGAAATTCATTCTTGATATCTGCAAAATCCCAGCTAAAGGGTGAACAATATGGTTCAGAGGATGGCTTTGAGATACATATCTATGGAACTTTATCACCAAATTATTAATGAAATTGAGAAGGTTTCACCCAAGTTTGCATCAAGGATTCAAAACAAGTAATGGCCGATATATACTTATCGCCCTAAGCACATGCAAAATGGCCGATAGAGTGTTGACATCGTCCTTAGAACCAACATGGTTCAAGTTATTTTTCGGCACGCTTGCTTTGCCGAAAAATAGGGGGGCATATGTTGACGCTCAAAAGTGGCACAATCATAAAATTAGCTTAGATTATATCAAGACTAATTCAAACTTATGATAGGATGTCACCATGGAATGGATCTCTTCGAGAAGATCAAGATGGATATGAAGAAGGTATAAAACAGAGCTCGGATGCAAAAGTTATGACAAGTTCAGAGATGCTCGTGTTGACACCAGATTAAAGAATGGCACAAAACTCAATTAAGATGGCTTCTGATGAAAAATGTTTCAACACAATAGTTGCGCGTATCGTCGAAACAATTGAATTTGATATAAAAACTGTCTTAATCCGGGTCGTATGCTACCTGTGGAAGCAAAACAAGGTCAAAATAGAAGCTGTAGAGTCATTTCAGACCGATCGAGTTGATTTGAATCGGTGAGACCGAGTTGATCTAGGAAATTACAGAAGGATACAGAGAGTTGGCAAAGTTCACTTAGTGGTACCAAAGCAAACCAATCGGTGAGACCGAGTTGATCCGGAAAATTACAGAAGGATACATAGAGTTGGCAACGTTCACTCGGTGAGACCGAAACGAACCACTCGGTGGCTCCGAGTTGATCCGAAAAATTACCAAAGATATCTGTCCGAGTTAGGTTAGAGTTTTTTATGTTTTGGATGGAAGTTTTAGTACTTTTCCTTGCACGGGAAGTCCAGCTGCCTCTTATATACCTAAGGGGTGACGGTGGATTGAACAACACACAATCGAACAAATCGATATACTACTTTTTCGTGTTCATCTACTTTTTATCCCTCTCCCTTGTATCTTCTTCTCGTTCTTCATTTTTTCTTTGTGAAGGAGGGCAGCGATCCACGAGGCCGACGATCAGGTCGACCTAGGGCAGCCCGTAGCCGTCGTGCGCCCAGACGGGGTCCCTCCCGGGCATGTGGGGTTTCGGGTGTACAAAAGCGCCCGCCAGATTGTCTTGCGTACCGCGCTACCGGTGGATCTCCTTTGAAGTGAGCTGCGGTGCATCACCCCCGATGTCGAGGGTACATGGCGACGTGTTCGTGTGCGAACAGATCCTTGAAAAAAGCTATCACAACCCTAATGTGACAATGACAACTAATGGAGATAGAGTTCATATATAATGCATCGACAATATAGATGTGTTATTCACGTAGTGTGACATTTAGATACACACAATTGTATTTAAGTAGAATGAATACTTTGTCCTATTTACCCAACAATGCCTCGACAATTAGTCCTAGATGGTGTTACTTTCATAGCCGATTTGTTGATTGAAGACCAAATGTGGTTCAACAAATCAACCGACTATTTTCATCTTTCGCACTCAGTCATCAAGTACTTAAGCATATGAAAGATAAGAATTATCATGTATCCCCCCGTTTCAAAATACTTAACATGATTTTAGTTAAAATTTGCACTAAAATCACACAAGTATTTTGAAACAGAGGGAGTACTAAACAAAACAGAGCCACTTGAATGTTGAAATTATTTGCAAAATATACTTTAAATGAGAAGACAAGGTTGAAGAGGAGGTACAAGTCCTTGAAGTTAACACTTCAACACATACTACCTGACTTATGGAAGGAATGCTCTTTCTAGAAGTACAATTCTTGTATCACCAACACTAGCTTATCTACAAGTCGTTCGTATGCAATATTTTGCAAACACGAGCATGCCATATTCGGATCTCTAGGGAGTAGTAATGTATTTCTCTTATTGTACTTGAGTGCCGAGGGAGTCCTGTATTCAGGGGTCCTCAGGCATCCGGACCGATGAAGCTGGGCCGTATTAATGGGCCACAAAAGAAGAAGCAGAAGACTCACCCCCGTATTCTGTCAGGGCTCCTATGTACGTAGAAAGGCAGGCGTAGAGTCCGAATGTATCTATTACTTCCTCCCCAAGTCACCCTTGTAACCCTCTCTGGCGTGTATATAAGCCAGGAGGTTTAGTCTATAGAGGGGATCATCAACATCAAAATATCCTCATAGGCTTGACTTTAGGGTGTAGCCATTACGATCTCGAGGTAGATCAACTCTTGTAATCTTATTCATCCATATTAATATAGTAGGAAGTAGGGTATTATCTCGATCTAGAGGCCCTGAACCTGGGTAAACATCGTGTCCCCAGCCTCCTGTTACCATCGATCATATGAACGCATAACTTGGGCCCCCCTACCCGATATCTGGCGGTTTTGACACCGACAATGGTGCTTTCATTGAGAGCTCCGCTGTGCGCTCGCGGTGAGCGATCGATGGCTCGTCTCGTCATCAACGACGGGATCAGCCTCGGAAACAACTTGGCCATCGGTCAGGTTCTCCAGCTCGGCGGTTTCGCTGTATGCGCCCGCGCGGCCTCAGGGCCAGCCGCACTCCCCGCGGTCATCGAGCACCATCCTTAGGTTGACTCCGGCCACTCCGATGACGCAACCTCGGCAGATCTCCCGCCTTTAAACGAGCTACCGGATTGCATCGCCGCCATGGGGCTTTCGTTGCGAGGAGATCGGATCAGAGCTAAATCTGGTCATGATGAGATCGATCCTACCCCGATCGCTTATCTAGTGGCAGCAGTTGAGGACGGAGCTGAAGAGACTCCCCCTCTCGAGGCGGAGACCGTCACAGTTCGGATCTCTGAACCCACCGAGCCGAACACGCCCCTGTCGGGAGGCACTTTGTGTTTTTTGAGCTCTAAGATCGGCTCCAGGCTCCCGGAACATTCAGGTCCCATTGAGCCCGGATCATCCACATCGGAGGTTGTCAAAACCCCGAATACCTCTCGAACAGTCCGTATTTGGACAACACAATCTCAAGGCTAAACGGACATACTCTAGCAGGTCATCCGATAATATGCCTATTGGCAAGAAGAATAAACCCTTCTTAAGACGCAGGTCCATACTAGGCGAACTGCTCGATAAACCTTGCCAAATACACACAACCCTGGACAATATCCCAAACCACTGCCTTAGAGCATGTTGGGTACTCCGGCAGGTAGCTAAGAGCGGTGCGGAAATCCTTGCCACCGCCTTATCAGGGGAGAAAGACGTCGGTGTCTTTATTGTCTTCGAGACGTTCTCCTCAAATAGCCGACGCAAGAGAGCGAATCGCGAACTTGCCGAGGTTTACCAAATTAGCTCTGCAAGCCCATGGAGCGACACAACAATTAGTTTTTCCGCCAAGGACGCACCCCGAGTCAGGATGATCCGAGCAACAACAGCTCTTGTACTAGACCCAATAGTGGATAGTTTTCGCCTCACTAAAGTACTTATGGATGGAGGAAGCAGACTAAACCTCATATATGAGGAAACGCTTGCAAAAATGCAGGTCGACAAATCCCGCATTGAGCACACTAACACAACCTTTAGATGAATTATACCCAGCCGCGAAGCCTAGTGTTCGGGAAGCATTAAGTTCGATGTAGTATTCGGCACATCCGATAACTATAGGTCGGAGGAACTGCTCTTCCACATCGTTCCCTTTCATAGCGGATACCACGCCCTTCTAGGACGGGACGCCTTTTCACGCTTTCAAGCTATACCCCATTACGGGTACATGAAGCTTAAAATGCCAGGGCCTAATGGAGTGATCACATTAACAAGTGATCCGGATAGAGTGCTCCACACCGAGAACAAGACATCATCCTTAGCCTTAGAGGCATTATCCAAAGCTCTCGCGGCCGAATAATTAACTACCTTACGATCAACAGTGGACAAGGACGATGTAAATCCTTGTCAAAAGATCGAAATCTACCTCCTTCAAGCCAGCAGATGAAATCATAAAATTCCAAGTGCACCCAACGAACCTTAACAAGATAGCGTCTATCAGGGCACAGCTAGATCCGGTGGTAAAAAGCGTGTTATGCGCCCACCTTTGAGAAAATTAGGATATATTCGCCTGGCACCCTTCAGATACGCCGGGAATCCCACGCAGGCTGGCCGAACACAACCTCAGTATTATCAAAGGGTTCAAACCAGTCAAGCAGTCACTGCGACAGTTTTCCGAACCCAAAAGACAAGCAATGGGAGAAGAGCTAGCCAAGCTATTGGAAGCCGGATTCATCAGAGAAATTAAACATTCGGATTGGCTAGCCAACTTAGTCATGGTGCCGAAGAAGGATAAATACTGGCACCTCTGCGTCGACTTTACAGACCTAAATAAGGCCTGCCCCAAGGATCCCTTTCCTTTGCCCCGCATTGATCAAATTATCGATGAAACGCCCGGACACGACTCGTTGTGCTTCCTTGATGCTTACTCCGGATACCATCAGATAAAAATGAAGGAATCTGATCAGGCCGCAACGACATTTATCACCCCGTACGGTCATTTCTGTTTCAACACTATGCCCTTTGGACTTAAAAACGTGGGCGCCACATATCAACGCATGATTCAAACATGCTTAGAAAAACAAATTGGCAAGATAGTGGAGGCATATGTTGATGACGTAGTCGTTAAGACCAAACACGTCGAGACTTTGGTGGAAGATCTCCGCCTTACGTTTGCCAACCTTTGAGAATATGACATAAAGCTCAATCCGGAAAAATGTGTTTTCGGCGTTCTAGCCGGAAAGCTACTAGGGTTCATCGTATCTGATATGTCTCCAACGTATTTATAATTTATGAAGTATTCATGCTATTATATTATCCATCTTAGATGTTTTATATACATTTATATGCTATTTTATATGATTTTCTGGACTAACCTATTAACCTAGAGCCCAGTGCCAGTTTATGTTTTTCCTTGTTTTTGAGTTTTACAGAAAAGGAATACCAAACGGAGTCCAATTGACGTGGCAATTTTTGATGAGTTTTTATGAACCAAAAGAAGCCCCCAGAGTGAAAGAGTTGGGCCATAAGAGTCCCGGGCTGCCCACGAGGGTGGGGGGTGCGCCCACACCCAGGGCTCGCCCCCCTATCTCGTGGACAGCCCGAAGACCCCATGGACGTGAGACCGATGCCAAAAATTCCTATAAATACATAAACCTCCAGAAAATAACCTAGATCGGAAGTTCCACTGCCGCAAGCCTCTGTAACCACGAGAAATCAATCTAGGCCCTCTCTGGCACCCTGCCGGAGGGGGCCATCATCACCGGAGGCCATGGAGGAGGATCCCGGAGGGGCCATCATCGCCATGAAGACCAAGGACCATAGGGAGAACCTCTCCCCATCTAGGGGGAAGGCCATGGATGAGGAAGCACAAGGGGGATAACCTCGTCTCCTCTCTCTCAATGGCGCCGGAGTGCCATCGGGAGGAGAATCATCGCCGTGGTGATCGTCTTCATCAACATCACCATCCTCATCTCTTTTACGCGGTCCACTCTCCCGCACCCCGTTGTAATCCCTACTTGAACATGGTGCTTTATGCCACATATTATGATCCAATGATGTGTTGCCATCCTATGATGTTTTGAGTAGATATCCTTTGTCTTTGGGTTGATTGATGATCTAGATTGATACGAGTTGTATGTTTTATTTTGGTGCTGTCCTATGGTGCCCTCCGTGTCGCACAAGCGTGAGGGATTCCCGCTGTAGGGTGTTGCAATACGTTCATGATTCGCTTATAGTGGGTTGTTTGAGTGACAGAAGCATAAACCCGAGTAAGGGGATTGTTGCGTATGGGACAAAGGGGACTTGATGTTTTAATGCTATGATTGGGTTTTACCTTAATGATCTTTAGTAGTTGCGGATGCTTGCTAGAGTTCCAATCATAAGTGCATATGATCCAAGAAGAGAAAGTATGTTAGCTTATGCCTCTCCCTCATATGAAATTGCAATGACGACTACCGGTCTTGTTAACAATTGCCTAGGACAATTTCGCACACCGATCCATCATTAGTCAACACTCGCTATTTATAATATTTAGTAATATATTCTAACTTTATGATGACAGGACCTACTTTTATATTTTATCTCTCCGATATCATGCAAAGTTATCCTCTTCATACCCACAACATAGTTTTATTTCCCGTTTCTAGTTGGAAGCAAACGTTCGATGTACGTAGAGTCGTATCAGTGGCAGATAGGACTTGAGAGAATATTGATCTTACCTTTAGCTCCATGTGGGTTCGACACTCCATACTTATCACTTCCACCATTGGGAATTTCTACGATGATTCCCTACACTTGGGGACCATCAAGCTCTTTTCTGGCGCCGTTGTCGGGGAGCAATAGTGTGGGATTGATATTCTTGTGTGTGCTTGTTTGCTTTCTTCACTAAGTAGATTTTGTTTTTCCTTTTGTTTCTGCTTAGTTGTGGGTGAAACATACATTTTTTTAAAGAATGAAAATACAAAAAAATTACTTGCCTCTTATGCCTAAAAAGTTTTTCAAAAAGAGAAGTGATTGGAAAGTTATGCATTGAAGAAGTAAGGGTTGACCTTGAGCACTTGTGTTCATGCTCATGGAAACAATGTAGAATTTTTCATGGAAGCTTTGGTTTTAGGATAATTAGATTGCTTGTTTTCTATGTGCAGAACAAAAAACAGAAACTTTGGCTGTAGCGCGTGATTTTACCTTTTTTACTGGAAGGTCAAATGGGTCTGAAATTTTTTGCACATTACTTTTGTACAAATTGTTCAAATTTTCATATTTTCTTAGATTTTTTTTAGAGTTACAGAAGTTTACTAAACTTTCAGATTACTACGGACTGTCCTGTTTTTGACAGATTCTGTTTTCTTTGTGTTGATCGCTTATTTTGATGAATCTATGGGTAGTATCGGGGGGTATGAACCATGGTAAAGTTGGAATACAGTATATAAAGTGCTAATATGAAATTGTAATAAGTTTGCAACAGTACCTAAAGGTAGTGATTTGCTTTATTATACTAACATATCTCACAAAGTTTTTGTTAAAGTTTTGTGTGGATGAAGTGTTCGAAGATTGTGGAGCTATCAATATAAAGAATAAAGAGAGACAAGAGTTCAATCTTGGGGATGCCCAAGGCACCCCAAGTAAATATTTCAAGGATACTCAAGCATCTAAGCTTGGGGATGCCCCGGTCGGCATTCCATCTTTCTTCTCCAACAATTATCGGTATACCTAGGTTTTTGTTTTGTCCACATGATTTGTGTCCCTTGTGTTTTTTTTTACTTTAAGAACCATGCTAGTATGAGATAGCCCTTCCTTGATTTATATAATTCTTCATCTGCTTCACTTATATCTTTTGAGTATGATCTTATAGAATGATCTTTGTGCTTCACTTAAATCTTTTGAATATGGTTTTATAGAATGCTTCGTGTGCTTCACTTATATATTTTGAGCTTGGATATTTGCTAGTCGATATTAATCCTAGAATACTCCATGAACTTCACTTATATATTTTGGAGTATGAATAATACTATCATCTAAAGTAGATTTGGAAGAGTGTCGACTTTAGTTAGTAATGATTCCACTATTTCAAGTTTGCTCCCACTATTCCGAATGAGAAGAATTTTGCTTATGTGGAGATTAGTAAAATTTCTATGCTTGTAGATCATGAAAAGAATGCTTTATGTGATGGTTATATTTCTGAACACATTCATGATGCTACTGAATTTTTTTATGATGGAGGAATACATGCTTGTAGAAGTTGCAATAATATCAAGTTTCCTCTCTATGTGCTTAAAGTTTTGAAGTTATACCTGTCTTGCCTTCCTATGCTAGTTGATTCTTGTTCCTATAAATTATGTGCTCACAAAACCCTAGGCATAGGAAGTGGGTTAGATTTAAATATGATAGTCATATTCTTCATGATGCTCTCTTTATGTTTCAATTCTTATCTTTTATGTGAGCATCATTGAAATCATCATGCCTAGCTAAAAGGCATGAAAGAAAAGCGCTTGTTGGGAGACAACCCAACATTTACCCTTACTATTTTTGTGTGTTTACATGATTAAGCTAATGTAGTAATCATGTTTTATAGCTTTTGTTTCAATAAAGTGCCAAGTAAGACCTTTGGGAAGACTTGGGTGAAAGTTAATGTGATCTTGATGTAAAAAAAACAGAAACTTTGCGCTCACGGGATTAGCTGCCATTTTTTTTACAGAAGAGTGCTTTTGAGTTGATTCTTTTTAAGAAGATTAATAGACAAATTCCTCACGTCCACCAGTTTATTTCATAATTTTTAGAGTAGCAGAAGTATGATTGTTGTTCAGTTCATTACAGATTGTTCTGTTTCTAACAGATACTGTTTTCATTGCATAGTTTGCTTGTTTTCTAGTTTCTATGGCTTATATTTCTCAATATAAATTGTAGAAATGATATGGTACAGTGGGCATTGTGTGAGAACAATTACGAACCTTGTCTTTGACACTACCAAAGTGAATGGTTTACTCTTTATCATACTAACCTATCTCACGAAGTTACGTTAAGTTTTGTGTGGTTGAAGTTTTGAAGCTTTGGGTGAGATACCAATATGAGGAGAATAAGGAGTGGAAAGACCCTAAGCTTGGGGATGCCCAAGGCACCCCAAGGTAATATTCAAGGAAGACTCAAGCCTTACTCAGAGCTATATTTTTATTCATCACATAATATGTGTTTTGCTTGGAGCGTATTTTCAATTTTACTTGCTATTTGAATAAAATCATTGGATCTGAAATCTTGAACGAAAAATAATCCTCCCATGGCTAGTTATTTATTTGACTACTCAGTGTCCTTCACTTATATCTTTTGGAGTAGTTTGTCATTTACTCACATGCTTCACGTACATCCTATGAGTAAATGTTTGAATGAATTGAATATCATAAATCTGAATTTATATATGTTTCATATGCTTACACCATGGGGAGTAATGACTTCACACAGAATAAGTATAGGTAGTAAACTTATTGAAAGTTAGCAAACGTAGAATTGGTCACTTGAACAATTCATGAAAGAATATTGAAGGAAGAGAGATTTCACATATAAATATACTATATTGTACATGTTTTGTAATTGTGACCACTCATTAAAATATGACATGATAAAAGGTTGATGTTGGACAAGGAAGACAACTTAATGGGTTATGTTTTCCTATATCCGAAACATTATATTCTCTTGGATCATCCAACATGTTGGGCTTGCCTTTCCCTCTCATGCTAGCCAAATTCTTTGCACCAAGTAGAAATACTACTTGTGCTTCCAAACATCCCTTAAACCAGTTTTGCCATGAGAGTTCATCATACCTACCTAAGGATTGAGTAAGATCCTTCAAGTAAGTTGTCATCGGTGCATGCAATAAAAATTGCTTTCTAAATATGTATGATCTATTAGTGTGAAGAAAATAAGCTTTATACGAACTTGTGATAGGGAAGAAATAAAAGAGACGGACTTCATAATAAAGGTCTTTATCACAAGCGGCAATATAAAGTGACGTTCTTTTGCATTAAGATTTTGTGCATCCAACCATAAAAGCGCATGACAACCTCTGCTTCCCTGTGTGAAGGGCCTATCTTTTACTTTTATCTTCTACCCTTATACAAGAGTCATGGTGATCATCACCTTTCCTTTTTACACTTTTTCCTTTGGCAAGCACTTTGTGTTGGAGTGATACGTCCAAAATGCATCACTATTTTGTATCATAATTTATCCTTATTCATTGATATATTTCACGTTACGGTGATGTTCTTATGTTGTTTTGGTATATTTTACACAGTTTGCAAACTCTCCGATGCCGGAACAGCAGACGCAGGATTCAGCAGTAAAAAGTGGACGCTGAGTTTCTGAAGAAGAATACCTCCAAATTACCTGAAAATTGACGGGAGATATTTTTCAGATGAATCACGAAGACACGCAAAAGGGGAGCCAGAGGGGGGCCACAGGGTGCCTAGGCGGCCTGGGGGCGCCCCCCTGGCCGCGCCGGGGGGGGGGGGGCGCCTGGAGCCCCTGGCCCACCTCCGGATGCCCCCTTTTGCCTATATACTATCCGTTCTCCGAAAACCCTAAAAAGAAGACTTTTTACGGAGTTCCGCCGCCGCTCCGAGGCGGAAACCTACAGAGAAGAAAAGGGCATCTCCGGCGGGCATATTCCGCCGGGGAGATCACCTCCCGGAAGGGGAGATCGTCGCCATCGTCATCACCATCGTCACGGGCATCATCGAGATCATCATCAACATCATCCCCAACACCAGCACCATCTCCATCTTCATCCAAATCTCATCTTACAATCGCAACTCGTGTTGTAACTCGTACTACCTATCCTCTCTACTCCATCGGTGTTGATTACTACTTTGTGGTGAATGCTATTGAGTTTTGTTGGAGAAATATTATTATGTCCAGATTGTTTATCACATATTTATCCCCACTGATCATGATCTCTTTTATGTCTCGTGAGTAGTTACCTTAGTTCTTGAGGACATGGGGAAAGTCTTGTTGTTAGTAGTCATATGCTGTTGAAGTAATATGTGTTGTTTGATACTTAAGTTGTGTTGTCATTCTACTAGTGGTGTTGTGTGAGTCAAACACCCAACACTTCGCCTTATTAAGGACCTAGGAGAATACATTGTGTATAAAGAATGCTTATGGTGGGTTGCCGGAGTGACAGAAACCTGAACCCCAGTTCGCACGCTTTTGCATAAGGGAATAATGGATCCTCGATCGTATTGCTATGGTTAGGCTTTTGCCTTAAATTCTATCTTGTATTTGCGGATGCTTGCAAGGTGTTTAATCATAAGAGTGCATTCATCTTAGTCTAGAGAGTGCACTAGCATAGATCCACCCACTCAACACTTATCAACACATAACATAGTATCGATACGGAATATGGTGAAAGCACATGACTACCTCTCCCGTGTGTCCTCAGGAACGCTTTAGTCTTTATAAGTTCAGTTGCTAGGCCTCTCCTTTGCTAAGAAAGGATTGGGCCACTTGTTACTCTCAGTACCTTTTACATTACTTGCTTTTACTTTCTTGTTGCTTATACCGAGAAAACCCCTAAAAGTTATCTTTCAGTGCTTGCAGTAAATTCTTGCTCAGAATCGCTTATCAATACCTTCTGCTCCTCGTTGGGTTCGACACTCTTACTTATCGAAAACGCTGCAATAGATCCCTTACGGTTGTGGGTCATCAAGTAACGTTTTCTGGCGCCGTTGCCGGGGAGCGTAGCGCTATTGGTAAAGTGAAACTGGTAAGAAAGTTTTTTATAATTCTGTTTTTATTTTTGCTATTTGCTGCTCCTTGTCCTTATGGACAACCCTATTATTGGATCGTTGCTTGCGGGAAGACGCCCCACACCTGTGGTGGTTGATCCTCCCCCTACTGAAATTGTGCCTTATAAAATACCAGCTGGTATTATCGATTATGTTTTGGCTAATCGTTACGCAGGAGACAGACATCCCGGTGAACACTTGCTATATCTGTCACAACTATGTTCATTATTTAAGCTTGCAGGTGTATCGAGGGAGTTTGTCATGAGGAAATTGTTTGTCGTATCACTTATAGATAAAGCTTCAGATTGGTATGGGCTTCTCGATAACTCACACTTGCTGGACTGGCAGGAGCTTATGTCTCTCTTTTACACTAAGTTTTATCCTCTTCATGAAATTCATCGAGACAGGAATTATATCTATAACTTTAGGTCTCGTGACGGAGAAAGCATTGCTCAAGCTTGGGGGAGATTGAAGTCCCTAATGCTCAAATGCCCTATTCATAAGCTTCCCAAGGAAATTATACTTACAAATTTTTATGCCAGGCTTTCTCGTCAGGATAAGGAGATGCTGGATGCCTCCTCTAGTGGGGTGTTTCAGAAGAAGAGTGTTGAAGAAAGGTGGGATCTCCTTGAAAGAATCCAGAGGAATACCGAAGATTGGGAAATTGATAAAGGTATTGAACCCGCTATAAATTATGAACATGATTATATTGAGAGCTATGTGGAAACTGATTACTTCAATACTTTTTGCTCTAAGATTGGTCTTGATTCCCATCTAGTGATTGATTTGTGTAAGAATTTTGCCTCTCACGTTGATTCTTTTAAAAAGAAGAGAGACCAGCACCATGAACCTTTTAAAGAACCACCTATTGATATTTTTGTTGCTGACCCTATTTTGCCTGCAGTTATATATGAAAAGCCTCCTTTTCCCACGAGGATAAGGGAGCACTCTCTTGTGACAGGCATAATAAATAAAAGTGAGAGAAGAGTTGATGAGCCTGAGGACCAGATCAGGGTCGATCCTGAGGTTGCATTGATTAAAGACCTTGCTACTAATGATGTTTTGGATTCCAATATAAATTTTTGTGCTGTTGCCACTAACCTTGTCACAGCCAAGAATAAAGGCCCACTTTCAGGTACTCCAGTGGTATCTGTTAAAATAGGAGATCACAATTATTATGGGCTATGCGATTTGGGATCGAGTGCAAGTGCTATCCCCTATTCACTTTATGAAGAGATCATCGGTGAGATTTCCCCTTGTGAACTTGAAGAAGTTGATGTTACTATTAATCTTGCAAATAGAACAACTATCTCTCCTATCGGAATTGTGAGGGACGTTGAAGTCCTATGTGGAAAGGTAAAATACCCTACCGACTTTCTAGTACTTGGTTCAGAGAGGGACAATTTTTGTCCAATTATTTTTGGTAGACCTTTTCTTAGAACTTGTGGAGCTATAATAGATGGCAAGAAAGGTAAAGTTTCTGTTGAATTCGATGGTGAGCCATATGAATTTAATTTTTCTAAGTTCTCTAAGCAGCCTCGTGGTACTGAGTTACCTAGTGATGATAAAATTATTGAAAGTATTGCCTCTATTGCTATTCCCCCTAATGATCCTTTGCAGCAATACATGGAGGACCACGAGAATGATTTGCATATGCAGGAAAGAAATGAACTAGATGAAATATTCTTGAGGCAGCCTGCTATCCTGAAGCACAACCTTCCGGTTGAACCTTTGGGAATTTTATCAAAACCGAAAGAAGACCCGGTGTTCGATCTTAAACCTCTTCCCGATACGCTCAAATATGCTTATTTAGATGAAAAGAAAGTATATCCTGTTATTATCAATTCTAACCTTTCAGGATATGAAGAGGAGCGATTATTGGAAGTACTTCGTAAACACCGAGGCGCAATTGGATATACCCTTGATGACCTTAAGGGGATTAGTCCATCTATCTGTCAACATACTATCAACCTTGAGCCTGATGCTAAACCAGTTATTGATCATCAATGACGGTTGAACCCGAAGATGATGGATGTCGTGAGAACTGAGATTCTCAAGCTTCTAGCCGCAGGTATTATCTACCCTATAGCTGATAGTAAGTGGGTAAGTCTGGTACATTGTGTTCCTAAGAAAGGAGGTACAACTGTGGTTCCTAATGATAAAAATGAATTGATACCTCAGAGAATTATTATTGGATATAGAATGTGTATTGATTACAGGAAGTTGAACAAGGCAACTAGGAAGGATCACTACCCGTTGCCGTTCATCGACCAAATGCTTGAAAGGTTATCCAAAAATACCCACTTTTGTTATCTCGATGGTTATTCTGGCTTCTCTCAAATTCATGTTAACACTGTCGATCAAGAGAAGACCACTTTTACTTGTCCCTTTGGTACTTATGCTTACAGGCGTATGCCTTTTGGTTTATGTAATGCCCCTGCTACTTTTCAAAGGTGTATGTCTGCTATCTTTCATGGTTTCTGCGGGGATATTACGGAAGTCTTCATGGACGATTTCTCCGTCTATGGAACTTCTTTTGAGCATTGTCTTCACAACCTTAATAAAGTTTTGCAGAGATGCGAGGAGACAAACTTGGTACTCAACTGGGAAAAGTGCCACTTTATGGTTAATGAAGGAATTGTTCTTGGTCACAAGATTTCCAAAAGGGGAATTGAAGTGGACAAGGCCAAGATCAAAGCTATTGAGAGGATGCCCTATCCAAGGGACATCAAAGGTATTCGCAGTTTTCTCGGTCATGCAGGTTTTTATAGAAGATTTATTAAAGACTTTTCTAAAACCTCGAGACCCCTCACTAATCTTCTCCAGAAGGATGTTCCTTTTGTATTTGATGAAAATTGTAAGGAAGCTTTTGAAGTCCTTAAGAATGCTTTAATAACTGCTCCTATAGTACAACCACCTGACTGGAATTTACCTTTTGAGATTATGTGTGATGCAAGTGATTTTGCTGTTGGAGCTGTTTTAGGACAAAGAGTTGATAAGAAATTAAATGTTATACATTATGCTAGTAAAACCCTTGATAGTGCTCAATGAAACTATGCTACTACTGAGAAGGAATTCTTAGTTGTAGTTTTTGCTTGTGATAAGTTTAGGCAGTATATTGTTGATTCCAAAGTTATTGTTCATACTGATCCTGCTGCCATCAAGTATCTTATGACAAAGAAGGATGCCAAGCCAAGGCTTATCAGATGGGTACTCCTTCTTCAAGAATTTGATTTGCAGATTGTTGATAGGAAAGGGGAAGACAATCCGGTGGCGGACAATCTTTCAAGGATGGAAGATATACCGCATGACCCCATCCCAGTTAACGATAGTTTTCCAGACGAGCAACTTGCCGTTGTAAAAGTACAATCTCTTTCCGATCCTTGGTATGCAGATTATGCTAATTTTATTGTTGCAAAGTATTTGCCTCCAGGTCTAACATTTCAGCAAAGGAAGAAGTTCTTTCATGATTTGAGGCACTACTTTTGGGATGACCCACATCTTTTCAAAGAAGGTCCCGACGGGATCGTGAGAAGATGCATTCCGGAACATGAGCAGAAGGACATTCTCAGACGGTGTCATGATAGTCCCTATGGAGGACATCATGCCGGTGAGAGGACTGCACATAAGGTTCTTCAATCAGGTTTTTATTGGCCTACTCTCTTTAAAGATGCTAGAAATTATGTTTTAGCCTGTGATAAATGTCAGAGAGTTGGTAACATTAGTAGAAGGAATGAGATGCCTATGAATTACTCACTAGTGATTGAACCTTTCGATTGTTGGGGTTTTGATTTTATGGGTCCTTCTTTGCACAAGTACACTCACATTTTAGTAGCTGTTGATTATGTGACCAAGTGGGTTGAAGCAATCCCCACTGAAAGTGCTGATCACAAGACATCTTTGAAAATGCTTAAAGATGTAATATTTCCCAGGTTTGGTGTACCAAGGTATCTCATGACTGATGGGGGGTCACACTTCACGCACGGAGCTTTTAGAAAAGCTTTGGCCAAATACGATGTTAACCATAGAATTGCTTCACCATATCATCCTCAAACTAGTGGGCAAGTTGAGCTCACCAATAGAGAGATTAAGTTGATCTTGCAGAAAACAGTAAACAGAAATCGGAAGGATTGGTCAAACAAGTTAGGAGATGCTTTGTGGGCATATAGAACTGCTTAGAAAAACCCCATGGTCATGTCTCCCTATAAGATGGTGTATGGCAAGGCTTGCCATTTGCCATTAGAGTTAGAGCACAAGGATTTCTGGGCTGTTAGAGAGCTTAACGCTGACCCAAAACTAGCTGGTGAGAAGCGTCTCATGAACTTGACTTCTCTAGATGAATGGAGAAGTGAAGCTTACGAGAGCGCTAAAATGTTCAAGGAAAAGGTAAAAAAGTGGCATGATAGGAAGATTCTGAAACGTGAATTTAATGTTGGCGATAAAGTTTTGTTGTTTGGATCCCGTTTCAGGTTTTCTCCAGGTAAACTACTTTCCAGGTGGGAAGGACCATTTCATATTGAAGAAGTTTATCGGTCTGGTGCAATTAAGATTAACAATTTTGAAGGCACCAAACCTCAAGTTGTGAATGGGCAAAGACTTAAACATTACATAGCAGGAGACCCTGTCAATGTTGATGTGAATATAATATACACAACAACTCACGAAGAACATGTTGCAGCCCTGTTTCAGACGCCAGCAGAAGCAGAATAAAGAAAAGGTATGTAGTACGGTAAGGAAACACCGCAAACCATCATAAAAGTTCCGTATTACGAGTTTTTGCAAAATTAGTAAAATTCTGAGTCTAAGTGGAGCCGGAGACGACCTCCAGGGAGTCCAGGCGCCCCCCTGGCGCGCCCCCCCGGGCCGCGCCGGCAGGCCGCCTGGACACCTGGGAGCCCGTCTCCGACCCCGCTTTGGTCCGTTACCTTCCTTTCTGTGCATAATTTTTTCCTATATATTTGCCCGGATTGTTCCGGCAACGTATCTTGCGATTTCGCATGTTTTCTCTTTGATCTGTTTCTGCCAGGGAATCTTTCAGCTGAATTTAGGTGCCATGGCTTCTCCAAGTTCCCCCAAGGACAAGTTCGTCGTCAACGTCATCAACCCTTACCTCGCTGAGGTGAAGAAGCACCCTCAGGTTGTTCGGATGGAGGACGATGTCCTTCATCAAGAAGATCTGAAGGGACCTATCAAGGAAGGGAGCATCCAGGCCAGGCTGGAAGAAGTGGAGCAAGAAGTCTTCGAGTACAAGAAGATGATCGAGCGTGGTGTTGAAGCTAACTTTAACATCACCAACGAGCTGAAGAAGTACTTCCTCAAGGAGATGAAGGAGATGTGGGAAAGAATCACCGCATCTGAAGAAAGAATTATAGAGCTCCAAGGGCAAATTAATGACCTACATAACCAGAACTGTGAGTATGAACTAAGGTTTATGCGCATGAGTATGGGTGCTGAATGCAGGATTCAGGAGATGAGCCTCTCATATGAGACTTTAGCAAGATATCCATGGAAGCGTTTCGCCAAGGACTACGTGATTAACGCCAACAAGCATGATGGGTGAAATCTCCTTGGGTAATGGCATTCCCTTGGCTTGTTCCAAGCTTGGGGGAGTGCCCGGTATCTTTATCTTTACCTTTTGTCTTTTAGAGTCAAGTAGGGTCGTATCATATCTAGGGAGGTTATCATATGAGATAGGTGTGTGCATTGAGGTCTATCACTCCTTCGGTGAAGAATTGTATCCGTGAGTGTGGAGTCGTCTATGATGGAATATTAATGAGAAGTTTATTGGTTCCTTTTGCTGCACTCGGTATACTCTTCACGCAATCGACCTTATATGATGATTCTTATGGGGAGTATTGACCTTATGTCAGGTATGGCTATGAAACTTTATTTAATCTTGGCAAATATAGCTTTGGTCATAACAACAAGCATGATTTTCTTAAATTATCAACATAGCCAAAACTTTATGTTATTATGCTTGAAGTGTTATGCTGACAAGGAAGACAACTTGATGTGTTATGCTTATTTCAATGTTCATGCTTTATATTGCTTTGCATCTTAGTCATCATCAATTGTCTGTTCTCTCAAAACCTTTGCTCGCCTAACTCTGTACTAAGCGGAATTATGCTTGTGCATCCATACCCTTAAGCCAATACCTTCCATATGAGTCCACCATACCTACCTACTCGTGGTATTCCACTACCACCTCCTAAAAGTATATAATTTATGTGTTATCCTTAAATGTTCAAAATCTTTTATTTTGTGCCTCTGTTTTAGCTCATGAGGAAGTAATAGCTAATTCAAAGTCTTTTTGAATTGGACAAGCTTCACCCCGGGATTGCATGTCTAATGTGCAAACCCATAATACGAGAAGGAACTGGCAAGGAGTGCGCCCGGCTTAAAAATAATATAACAAACAAACCCTCCTTCACGCTTTGTTCATGAGAAATCAGAAAACTTTGGCAGTGATAAACAAAGGAGAATAAAAGGATGTTATCATCCTCGTGCGGGAGCCGTTCCTCAAAACTTGTCCAGCTCAAAAAGCAATTGAGTTATCTATTAGCATTCGTTGACAAATCATGCACCCCTAAAAACTTGTTTTCATTCTGTTTGATTTGAGGATAGCACATGAGTTTTCCCTACTACCCTAGAGCAGGGCCTATCTTCTAATTTTAAGTTGAGTCAGTTACTTCTACTTCCTTCTATTTCTCAAAGAGAGCAGACGTTTGATGTTGATAAGGATTCATTCATATAAAGCTGCATTAAGATTTGTCATATCATATCCTTGTTGACATTATCATTCGATAAGTAAGTTGTTTGTGATGCCCAGCTAAGGCAAACATTTTCCTTTGTGTTAACACTTTCACTTCTTGCCTATTAACATGTTATTTTCAAAAAGCTTCAATTGATCTCATGAAATATAAGAGCAAAAGTTAAATCTATTGTTGTTCTTTGACCAAAGGACATGTTTGCCATGATATAATGAGTTTCCTTAGCCCTACTTTCGAATATAAGTGTTATCACTCTTTCATAAGGGCCTTATGAATTGAAGATTTCTGTTAAGGATATTTGAGTTGGTAAAGAAACTATGATGCTTCTTGTCCGTATTCTATTTATCGACACTTCACTCTCTAAACTTGTGGACAGGTTTACCGAGTTCATATTCGCTTGGGGACAAGCGAGGTCTAAGCTTGGGGGTGTTGATACGTCCAAAATGCATCACTATTTTGTATCATAATTTATCCTTATTCATTGATATATTTCACGTTACGGTGATGTTCTTATGTTGTTTTGGTCTATTTTACACAGTTTGCAAACTCTCCGATGTCGGAACAGCAAACGTAGGATTCAGCAGTAAAAAGTGGACGCTGAGTTGCTGAAGAAGAATACCTCCAAATTACCTGAAAAATTGACGGGAGATATTTTTCAGATGAATCACGAAGACACGCAAAAGGGGAGCCAGAGGGGGGCCACAGGGTGCCCAGGCGGCCTGGGGGCGCTCCCCCCTGGCTGCGCC
>LR738715.1:121321818-121361089 GCA_902687465.1 Secale cereale | reverse complement strand
GGGGGCGCCTGGAGCCCCTGGCCCACCTCCGGATGCCCCCTTTTGCCTATATACTCTCCGTTCTCCGAAAACCCTAAAAAGAAGACTTTTTACGGAGTTCCGCCGCCGCTCCGAGGCGGAAACCTACAGAGAAGAAAAGGGCATCTCCAGCGGGCAGATTCCGCCGGGGAGATCACCTCCCGGAAGGGGAGATCGTCACCATCATCATCACCATCGTCACGGCATCATCGAGATCATCATCAACATCATCCCCAACACCAGCACCATCTCCATCTTCATCCAAATCTCATCTTACAATCGCAACTCGTGTTGTAACTCGTACTACCTATCCTCTCTACTCCATCGGTGTTGATTACTACTTTGTGGTGAATGCTATTGAGTTTTGTTGGAGAAATATTATTATGTCCAGATTGTTTATCACATATTTATCCCCACTGATCATGATCTCTTTTATGTCTCGTGAGTAGTTACCTTAGTTCTTGAGGACATGGGGAAAGTGTAACACCCCAAAAATTTTGGTTTGGGTTTTTCCAAATGCTTTATTTGATTTAAAGGAGGTTATTGAAATTTTCCTTTGAGAGACCCTCCTTCCCAAATTTTTGCTTCTGACAAATCTTTTTGAGCCCTTCTCAATTTTTGATTCTGGTCTTGAGGGTCTTTCAACTTGTGTTGGTTCAACACAATTACTTTTGGATCATTTTACTATTTCTTTGTTTAAAAGAACTCTTTTAAATCCTTGGATTTATCCCTACCTATTCAAAAGAATACCCTCTTGCCATGACTTGGTGGGTAACTTTCTTCCAAAAATCTTCTTCCCTATCTTGGGCCAAGTTAAGCATCATTTCCAACAGGTTTCAACTCCTTATAGATTTTAATTCTATTTATTTAAACCACAAAATATTTTTCTGTCATTTATTTGGACCCTAGTGGTTTACAAAGGAACTACTAGTTCCTTTTGAATCTTTGCTCCAAACAAATTTCCTAGGGCTAGTCCTTAGTAACCTCAACTCATATCCATCAAGACCTACTGGTCATCAGTTCAAAATTTTCAAAATATACTTGCTGCAAATTTGGAGCAGATTTGTCATTTTTGGTGAAATTCATTCTTTCTTCCTTCCAAAAATTCTGAGGAAATTCATACAGCCTCCAGATGCATCAAGAGACCCCCACACCAAGCCCCAGCTCAAGGAAAATTCCCCACATGCATCAAACATTTCATCAAACACCTTTCTTGCACTGTTACTGTGGAGTTTCAGAAAATTCAGTGTTGAGCTTCAGTCTTCAGTGTCGTTTCTTCAGTCGCCGTCGCCCATCTCGCCAGTGACTCGCTTGGCCACTTGTGCACTGCTCCCTCTTCTTATCCGTGCGCCGCATGGTCGGTTGGCTGGACGCGGGCGTCGGTGCTGAGCTGTCCCGTCGTCTCCGGCGAGTGCAGCGGCGACAGTACCGCCCGTGGCGGCCAACAGGGATGAGCCCTGCAACACGGCGCCGCTCCGCACCGCCCAAACCACCGGTGGCCTCCGCGTGTCCCTCTTCTCTCTCAGAGCGCGCTGCAGAACCGTCGCCGTGGCCTGAGTAGCGCAGAGCGCGCTCTCTGCCGCCGACGAGCCCGTGATGCGCCGTTCCGTTGAAACAGCGGAGCAAGCCGATTACGATCAAACTTAGACGCGGAATGGAACCAGTAGACCACACTGAAGATGCTCAGCCACCTAAACTACCTGTCCGACCCCTGCCTCGCCGTAATCCCCCGCCGGAGATACTCCGTCCGCGGCACCTCCCTCGCCAGCCTATAAATAGAGCTCCAGAGGCGTTGTGAAGCCACCGCGCCCACCACACCTCTCCATAACCTCGCCAAAACCACTCAAGGGGCCTCGGGAGGGCCTTCTTCCCCGACTCCGGCCGCCCCGATCCGCTTCGGGCTCCGGCAAGTCCCGCTCTGCCAGAAGCCCCGTCCGGTGAGATCCACCATCGCCCGACGCCGCCGTCCGCCGTCGAGGAAGTCGCCGTCGTTGTGGTGCCTCCCTTCGGTCGCTTCCACCACCCACCGACGCGGAAGAGCCTCCTGAACACGCCGATACCGACGGAGGTGACGGAGCCGCAAACTTCGCCGAACTAGACTCCGACTACTCCGAACCAGGCAAGCATGTTTGAACTTTTGATATGATGAGTGTTTTTCATGTTTGCTTGAGAGGCTTTTCTTATGGCATGTTTATATAGGCATTGTTGAATGTTATATTTCATGCATGGTAAGTGGCAAGTGAGATACAAACTTGATGAGACCGTGATATGGAGAGACAACCTAGTCATGTTGTGGCATGACAGGTTGTAAGCTGGTATTGTTGGGGCATGCCAGTTCTCTAACATCTGTTTAACTCCGGTGTCGACGTGGGTCAAGTCTCGATCCCGTTCAATCCTTTTTTTTTGTGCTGCCACATGTTTTCTTTAAAGAATGCGGTTTAGTAAGTTGCAAACCTCTTTCTCGGTACACACCAAATAGAGAGGCCGTGATGAAGGTTCCATGGCCCTGGATTAAAGCCGTCATCCGGTCAGGGGGCATGGGTGTTTCCGGTTGGGACCGAGAGGGGGGCACCCCTTAGAGCGCGCGAATATAAATTTGATCCCATGCTATTCGAGGAGTGGCCTCCCCGCCTCAGGAGTTTTATTGAACGTTGTCTAGGGTGATTCCTAGCAACGGAATGTGGAATGGGTGTGTACCGGTTAGATGTGTTTTCATCTGAAACATCGTGAACGGAATTAGTCTTTAGTGACTACCGAAATCCGTTGGCTGTGGTAAAGTACAAGCTCTGCAGAGTCAAAACCATTCGTGTAACCAAGTCCTTGGTCGAGGATGTTGGTTAGCTGATCCGTGTCAGTCTCAGTGTCAGGGTAAACCCGGTTGAATGATACTTCTGTGAATGGACTAACCTGTTTACTTTTATGTGCTGAGTATTTCCTTAGGATGGTACTACCTCCAGGAACTACTCGAATATTTACTTTTGATATAAGCCCTTTATGTGATGTCGCTCAGACGTCCGACTGTGGCATTCTTGTTATTTACTTTTAATATAAGCCCTTTATGTGATGTCGCTCAGACGTCCGACTGTGGCATTCTTGTTATTTACTTTTGATATAAGCCCTTTATGTGATGTCGCTCAGACGTCCGACTGTGGCATTCTTGTTGTTTACTTTTGATATAAGCCCTTTATGTGATGTCGCTCAGACGTCCGACTGTGGCATTCTCGTTATTTACTTTTGATATAAGCCCTTTCTGCGGTGTCGCCCCGACGCCCGACTGCGGCATGTTGTTCTATTTTACCTTTCGAGGCGTCGCTTCAGACACCCGATCGGTCTTTAGCTGTTCTTATATATTGTAGTGCTAATTGAATTACTCACGTGTGCATTATTGCTCGTATGCATCATGTTTGCATTTGTTATATCTTATGTCCGAACTGTCTTGCGAGTACATTCAAAGTACTCACCTGGCTTGTTGATTTGGCCAGATGTTGACGAAGGCGATCTTATGGATGAAGAGTTCGATAGCGAGTCCGACGCCTAGAGGAGTCCCAGTCAGTCCCTTGCGATCCTGGAGTTGGTCACTTGTATTATATACGCTTCCGCCACCATAAATAAATCATCAAGCCTCACTCCGACGCTTGATGAGTGTAAGATATTGGAGTTACGTCACCCACACCACTGTGATATATCCACTACCACTATATCCACGAGTTAGTAGTTATGCCACCATTTCCAGTTGTGTCATATCCGCCCCTATGTATAATATTGGCGTGCTTGTAATAAATTGTTGAGCAGCCTCAGCTCAACCCTGTATAATATTTAGCACTTCTGGAATTCTGTATCAAGGATTTGTCTGCCAGTATGGAGGATTTCTCTATACTAGTTTGATGAAAGGGGCGATTTTTCAATAAATGTTTTATTGGAAAACCGGTCCTGACAACCTTGGTATCAGAGCCAGGCTGACTGTAGGAAGCCACTAGGTGCGCTCGCTAATCGGTTATTAGCGTGATAGGTGCTGTTTTAGCATATTGCAATTGTAGCAATTTTTCTGTTAGTCATCATAAATTTATGATTTGACTATCTGGAATTTTTGTCTACTTTTGTAGATGGCCGGCCGCGACTGCGAATCGTAGGTGTTCGCCAACGTGCCTGAGGGGTTTATCAAACTCCTCGCCTCCATCGTCAAGATCGCGATCGGGCCATCGACTCGTCCAGAGTTCACACTCTACGAGCACAAAATCAGCGACAGCGTGTCTATGCACCAGGCTGCGGTGCAATTCAAGGGAGGGCGTTCTGAATTACGCCGCTTCCGATTTGTTGGGAGGGCCATGCCTACAGAGAAGCATGCCATGCAGATGGCGGCCCGTGAGGCAATAGCACGTCTCCGGGATGCTCTTCCTTCGATGAAGGCTCGTCGCTACCGCTACCTCCCCTGCCACGTGCCGTACACTTGTCACTATGCATTCGCTTGCACTAGGGGAGAACGAGATGATGCTATTGAGATGCTTGTTGAGTATCTCAAGGCTCTTGAGGCAGCTTTTGATAACCTCGTGGACGACTTGGTGGCTGCCCGTATGGATTCAGTTCAGGGCTGTGTTGCCAACAGGAGGGAGCTGCTCCATACAGCACCACCACTGTCATACATCTCGTCCTCGTCATCCTATGCACCTGCCATCCGAGCCACCGCTCGCCGCCTACCTACCACTGAGGAGTTTGACCAAGTCATTGCTCCTACCCCAGTTCGTGCTGCACTACCTACCACTCCCATTTCAACCGCACGACCTAGTACCCCGCGCCTGGAGCCTATTAGTGAGGAAGAAGTTGAGTCCCCAGCAGCACTGGGACTTACCCTCGGCAGGTCGAAGGAAGTATTTACCATCTCCGACTGAGTGCGCCGAGCAGCCGTGCGATGTACCTGCTTGAATGATATGTTTTATATGTACGTAGGCTTGGTGAGAAGTAGTTTGTGTGCGCATCATGTAGGAACCGGAGAAGTGCACTAGCCTAAATAACAGGTCAGGAATGTGTACACACATCCTGAGTGAAGTATTGTATAATTATGGCTTGCTTGTAAGATACTGAGCGGTCCTTCTCCTTGCGCAATCAAGTGTTTTCTTGAAAAATCTTGGAGTTTTAAAATTTCTGCCTTCGCTATGTTAATTGTTTTTACTACTCGGTTTTTTCTCATGAGTTCTGCAAAATACCCCAGAGTGGAAAATGCATCGTCCCTGGACTCGTTCCATGCGAAGCCCTCCGGAAGAAAATAATGGTACCCAGGCAAGTAACGATTTCACACAGGGGCAGTCAAGTCAGCAAAACAGTGAAGCAGCACTTTCTCAAGTATGCCGCCTTTACGAGCAAAGCCAGCAGCAACATCAAGAAATGATGAACCATATTATCAACATGAGAAATCACCGTGAACCATACCAGCAGCATTCCAAGTTGGCTGAACTACAAAAGACGCGTCCCCCGACGTTCTCCCACACGGATAAACCCCTTGAGGCTGATGACTGGCTTCGAGACATTGAGAGGAAATTAATTATCGCACAATGTTCAGACCGTGAGAAAGTACTTTATGCACCTCACTACCTTACTGGAGCAGCTGCATCGTGGTGGGAAAATTTTCTACATATGCACCCCAATGAAAACAACATCACCTGGGAGGAGTTTAAGGAAAATTTTCGTGGGGCGCACATTCCCAGAAGTATTATGAAGATCAAAAAAAGGGAGTTTGATGACCTCAAGCAGAGAAGCATGTCAGTGACTGAGTACAACAGTCAGTTTACTCAACTATCTCGCTACGCCAACGAAGAACATATGACTGAAAATAAAAAGATGGAAAAATTTCTGGACGGCCTGGCACCAGCACTTAAATGCCAACTGGTCGTGCACACCTTTCCGGATTTCAAAACACTTGTGGACAAAGCTATTACCTTGGAGAATGAACGCCGTAGCTTGGAGGATTTTCGCAAGCGCAAGCGGGACAAGACTTCTCAATCTCGCGACAACCGGAACAAGATTGATTCTCGGAAAAATGGGGCGAACAAATCCGCAACCAATGTTCCCCGCTCAAACAAGAATTTTCATGCAAGGGATAAAGATTTTACGTATCACCCGGGGGTTACTTGCTTCGCTTGTGGAGAGGAAGGACACTATGCCAAGCAATGCCCAAAGCCAAGAAACTCGGCCCCCAAGACAAATAATGGTGGAAATAATTCAGCCCCCAAGCGTAACAACTTCAATCCCAGCAACAATCACAAGAAGGGTCACGTGAACCTTGTGACCAAGGAAGAAGCGCAGAATGCTCCGGATATCGTACTCGGTACGTTTCCTGTCAACACAATACCTGCCACGGTTTTGTTTGATTCTGGAGCTTCTCATTCGTTCATTTCAAAGAAATTTGCTTTACAACATAATTTTTCAATTCTCCCCTTGGAAAATTCTATGACCATCAAGTCCCCCGGGATTAAGCAAATCACCCAGAGTTATTGCCAAGGTGTGATTATTGAGCTCGAGGGATTAAAGTTTCAAGCAAACCTCATTGTTTTGGAAAATAAAGGATTGGATGTTATCCTAGGAATGGACTGGTTAACTACCAACAAGGGATTTATCGACTGTTTCAATCGAACTGTGATCCTCACTCATCACCAAGGGAAGACGATAAAAATTGCAGCTCAAGTAAGACCAGTATCATTGCGACCAAGATTGAACAAGGTGGATATATCAGATTTAAATGAAGTTCCAGTGGTATGTGAGTTTCCTGATGTATTTCCTGAAGAGCTACCAGGCATGCCACCAGATCGAGAAATAGAATTCACTATTGAACTAGCACCTGGAACCACTCCCATTTACAAGAAACCTTATAGAATGGCACCGTCCGAGTTGGTAGAATTGAAGAAGCAAATAAAAGAATTACTGGACAAAGGATTTATCCGGGCCAGCTCCTCACCTTGGGGTTCGCCAGTATTATTTGCCAAGAAAAAGGATGGAACACTGAGATTATGTATAGACTATCGAGCACTCAACATGGTTACCATCAAAAACAAATATCCGCTGCCACGGATCAATGATTTATTTGACCAGCTTGCACAAGCCAAGGTCTTCTCGAAGATTGATTTAAGATCGGGATATCATCAGTTAAAAGTACGGGCAGAAGATATCCCTAAAACAGCTTTCACTTCCAGATACGGATTGTATGAATTTACAGTAATGCCGTTCGGACTGACGAACGCCCCCGCATATTTTGTTCACCTCATGAACAAAGTATTCATGAAATTTATGGACAAATTTGTTGTGGTGTTCATTGACGATATTTTGGTATATTCTAAAACACCAGAAGAACATGCTGAACATCTCAGAATTGTGCTGGGAGAATTAAGGAAGCATCAATTGTACGCCAAATTCAGTAAGTGTGAATTTTGGCTGAAACAGGTTGGTTTTCTGGGCCACGTATTAACCCAAGAAGGTGTTGCCGTAGACCCAGAAAAAGTCAAGGCTGTACTCGACTGGAAACCGCCAGCCAATGTAACCGACGTACGAAGCTTTCTGGGAATGGCTGGATATTACAGAAGATTTATTGAAGGATTCTCCACCGTAGCAAAGCCTATGACACAGCTACTCAAGAAGGATAAGAAATTTGTGTGGACTGAGGATTGCGAGAAAAGTTTCCAAGAACTCAAAAAGAGATTAACCACAGCACCAGTATTGGTCGTACCAGACATACACAAAAATTTTGAAGTATATTGCGACGCGTCCCGGAAAGGCCTCGGATGCGTGTTAATGCAAGAAGGCAAAGTAGTCGCATATGCTTCCAGACAACTGCGAAAGCATGAAGAGAACTATCCCACTCATGACTTGGAATTAGCAGCAGTTATTCATGCGCTCAAAGAATGGAGGCACTTTTTGCTTGGAAACCGTTGTGAAATATATACAGACCATAAAAGCCTCCAATATATTTTCACACAACCAGAACTCAATTTGCGACAACGACGCTGGTTGGAACTAGTAAAAGACTATGATGTCGGCATTCACTACCATCCAGGAAAGGCAAATGTAGTGGCAGATGCTCTCAGCCGTAATCCAAGCTCCAGCAACGACAGTTCACAAAACTTAAGACCAGAATTTCAAAGGGAGTTTGCCAAACTCAACATGGTGTTGGTCACTGAAGGCTCTATATCAAATTTAGAAATACAACCCACCCTGATGGAACAAATTAAGAAAGCCCAGCATGGACACCCCAGCATCGAAGGCATAAAAAGAAAAGTGTGTATGGGCAAAGCCTCGGAATTTGTCGTAGACAGTGAGGGGATATTATGGTACGGAGACAGGCTTTGCGTGCCAAATATAGAAGACCTCAAACAGCAAATTTTGACCGAAGGCCATACCGCTCCATATTCCATCCACCCTGGAGGAACAAAAATGTACAAGGACATTCAGGAAAGATTTTGGTGGCACGGTATGAAGAGGGATATAGCCACATTCATTGCCTGTTGTGATTCATGTCAGCGCATTAAAGCCGAGCACCAAAAACCAGCAGGACTATTACAGCCAAACAAGATACCTGAATGGAAATGGGACGAGATTGGAATGGATTTTATTGTCGGACTACCACGGTCACGACACGGAAATGATGCCATATGGGTCATCACAGACAGGTTGACCAAGGTGGCACATTTTATTCCGGTAAAGACAACCTACACCACTCAGAAGCTTGCCAAGCTTTATCTTTCCCGTATTGTTTGTCTGCATGGAGTCCCAAAGACCATAATATCCGACAGAGGCACTCAATTCGTCTCTAAATTTTGGGATCATTTGCAACAAGCTCTGGGAACCCAACTAGTATTCAGCACAGCATATCACCCACAGACTGGAGGACAGACTGAGCGTATAAACCAAATTTTAGAGGACATGCTGAGAGCATGTGTTCTCACTTATGGAACCAGCTGGGAAGAAAGTTTACCATATGCCGAGTTCGCATACAACAACAGTTACCAATCCAGTCTACAGATGGCACCTTTTGAAGCTTTGTATGGGCGAAGATGCCGTACCCCATTAAATTGGTCAGAGACAGGAGACAGCCGTATCTTCGGCCCAGACATGCTCAAAGAAGCTGAGGAGAAGGTTAAATTAATCAGGGACCAACTCAAGACAGCCCAGAGCAGACAAAAGAGTTATTATGACCAGAAACATCGTGAAGTCAGTTTTGAACCCGGTGACTATGTGTATCTAAGAGTATCCCCTATGCGGGGCCTGCAGCGATTCAAAATCAAGGGAAAGCTAGCACCACGTTTTATTGGACCTTTCCGTGTGACTGCACGAAGAGGCACAGTAGCCTACCAGCTAGACCTACCCAAAGAACTATCTGACGTCCATGACGTGTTCCACATATCACAATTGAGGAAGTGTGTAAGCAACCCAGAAAAGCGTGTATCTCATGAGAACATTGACGTGCAACCGGACCTCACATACAGGGAACGTCCAGTAAAAATATTGGAGGAGTCTGAAAGGAGGACCCGTCAGAAGACAATTAAATTCTTCAAGGTTCAGTGGAGCAACCACACCGAAGATGAAGCAACTTGGGAGAGAGAGGATTTTCTTCGAACAGAGTACCCACACCTATTTGAGGATCAGCCGGAATCTCGGGGACGAGATTTTTCCTAAGGGGGTGGGTGTTGTAACACCCCAAAAATTTTGGTTTGGGTTTTTCCAAATGCTTTATTTGATTTAAAGGAGGTTATTGAAATTTTCCTTTGAGAGACCCTCCTTCCCAAATTTTTGCTTCTGACAAATCTTTTTGAGCCCTTCTCAATTTTTGATTCTGGTCTTGAGGGTCTTTCAACTTGTGTTGGTTCAACACAATTACTTTTGGATCATTTTACTATTTCTTTGTTTAAAAGAACTCTTTTAAATCCTTGGATTTATCCCTACCTATTCAAAAGAATACCCTCTTGCCATGACCTTGGTGGGTAACTTTCTTCCAAAATCTTCTTCCCTATCTTGGGCCAAGTTAAGCATCATTTCCAACAGGTTTCAACTTCTTATAGATTTTATTTCTATTTATTTAAACCACAAAATATTTTTCTGTCATTTATTTGGACCCTAGTGGTTTACAAAGGAACTACTAGTTTCCTTTTGAATCTTTGCTCCAAACAAATTCCTAGGGCTAGTCCTTAGTAACCTCAACTCATATCCATCTAGACCTACTGGTCATCAGTTCAAAATTTTCAAAATACACTTGCTGCAAATTTGGAGCAGATTTGTTATTTTTGGTGAAATTCATTCTTTCTTCCTTCCAAAAATTCTGAGGAAATTCATACAGCCTCCAGATGCATCAAGAGACCCCCACACCAAGCCCCAGCTCAAGGAAAATTCCCCACATGCATCAAACATTTCATCAAACACCTTTCTTGCACTGTTACTGTGGAGTTTCAGAAATTCAGTGTTGAGCTTCAGTCTTCAGTGTCGTTTCTTCAGTCGCCGTCGCCCATCTCGCCAGTGACTCGCTTGGCCACTTGTGCACTGCTCCCTCTTCTTATCCGTGCGCCGCATGGTCGGTTGGCTGGACGCGGGCGTCGGTGCTGAGCTGTCCCGTCGTCTCCGGCGAGTGCAGCGGCGACAGTACCGCCCGTGGCGGCCAACAGGGATGAGCCCTGCAACACGGCGCCGCTCCGCACCGCCCAAACCACCGGTGGCCTCCGCGTGTCCCTCTTCTCTCTCAGAGCGCGCTGCAGAACCGTCGCCGTGGCCTGAGTAGCGCAGAGCGCGCTCTCTGCCGCCGACGAGCCCGTGATGCGCCGTTCCGTTGAAACAGCGGAGCAAGCCGATTACGATCAAACTTAGACGCGGAATGGAACCAGTAGACCACACTGAAGATGCTCAGCCACCTAAACTACCTGTCCGACCCCTGCCTCGCCGTAATCCCCCGCCGGAGATACTCCGTCCGCGGCACCTCCCTCGCCAGCCTATAAATAGAGCTCCAGAGGCGTTGTGAAGCCACCGCGCCCACCACACCTCTCCATAACCTCGCCAAAACCACTCAAGGGGCCTCGGGAGGGCCTTCTTCCCCGACTCCGGCCGCCCCGATCCGCTTCGGGCTCCGGCAAGTCCCGCTCTGCCAGAAGCCCCGTCCGGTGAGATCCACCATCGCCCGACGCCGCCGTCCGCCGTCGAGGAAGTCGCCGTCGTTGTGGTGCCTCCCTTCGGTCGCTTCCACCACCCACCGACGCGGAAGAGCCTCCTGAACACGCCGATACCGACGGAGGTGACGGAGCCGCAAACTTCGCCGAACTAGACTCCGACTACTCCGAACCAGGCAAGCATGTTTGAACTTTTGATATGATGAGTGTTTTTCATGTTTGCTTGAGAGGCTTTTCTTATGGCATGTTTATATAGGCATTGTTGAATGTTATATTTCATGCATGGTAAGTGGCAAGTGAGATACAAACTTGATGAGACCGTGATATGGAGAGACAACCTAGTCATGTTGTGGCATGACAGGTTGTAAGCTGGTATTGTTGGGGCATGCCAGTTCTCTAACATCTGTTTAACTCCGGTGTCGACGTGGGTCAAGTCTCGATCCCGTTCAATCCTTTTTTTTGTGCTGCCACATGTTTTCTTTAAAGAATGCGGTTTAGTAAGTTGCAAACCTCTTTCTCGGTACACACCAAATAGAGAGGCCGTGATGAAGGTTCCATGGCCCTGGATTAAAGCCGTCATCCGGTCAGGGGGCATGGGTGTTTCCGGTTGGGACCGAGAGGGGGGCACCCCTTAGAGCGCGCGAATATAAATTTGATCCCATGCTATTCGAGGAGTGGCCTCCCCGCCTCAGGAGTTTTATTGAACGTTGTCTAGGGTGATTCCTAGCAACGGAATGTGGAATGGGTGTGTACCGGTTAGATGTGTTTTCATCTGAAACATCGTGAACGGAATTAGTCTTTAGTGACTACCGAAATCCGTTGGCTGTGGTAAAGTACAAGCTCTGCAGAGTCAAAACCATTCGTGTAACCAAGTCCTTGGTCGAGGATGTTGGTTAGCTGATCCGTGTCAGTCTCAGTGTCAGGGTAAACCCGGTTGAATGATACTTCTGTGAATGGACTAACCTGTTTACTTTTATGTGCTGAGTATTTCCTTAGGATGGTACTACCTCCAGGAACTACTCGAATATTTACTTTGATATAAGCCCTTTATGTGATGTCGCTCAGACGTCCGACTGTGGCACTCTTGTTGTTTACTTTTGATATAAGCCCTTTATGTGATGTCGCTCAGACGTCCGACTGTGGCATTCTTGTTATTTACTTTTAATATAAGCCCTTTATGTGATGTCGCTCAGACGTCCGACTGTGGCATTCTTGTTATTTACTTTTGATATAAGCCCTTTATGTGATGTCGCTCAGACGTCCGACTGTGGCATTCTTGTTGTTTACTTTTGATATAAGCCCTTTATGTGATGTCGCTCAGACGTCCGACTGTGGCATTCTCGTTATTTACTTTTGATATAAGCCCTTTCTGCGGTGTCGCCCCGACGCCCGACTGCGGCATGTTGTTCTATTTTACCTTTCGAGGCGTCGCTTCAGACACCCGATCGGTCTTTAGCTGTTCTTATATATTGTAGTGCTAATTGAATTACTCACGTGTGCATTATTGCTCGTATGCATCATGTTTGCATTTGTTATATCTTATGTCCGAACTGTCTTGCGAGTACATTCAAAGTACTCACCTGGCTTGTTGATTTGGCCAGATGTTGACGAAGGCGATCTTATGGATGAAGAGTTCGATAGCGAGTCCGACGCCTAGAGGAGTCCCAGTCAGTCCCTTGCGATCCTGGAGTTGGTCACTTGTATTATATACGCTTCCGCCACCATAAATAAATCATCAAGCCTCACTCCGACGCTTGATGAGTGTAAGATATTGGAGTTACGCCACCCACACCACTGTGATATATCCACTACCACTATATCCACGAGTTAGTAGTTATGCCACCATTTCCAGTTGTGTCATATCCGCCTCTATGTATAATATTGGCGTGCTTGTAATAAATTGTTGAGCAGCCTCAGCTCAACCCTGTATAATATTTAGCACTTCTGGAATTCTGTATCAAGGATTTGTCTGCCAGTATGGAGGATTTCTCTATACTAGTTTGATGAAAGGGGCGATTTTTCAATAAATGTTTTATTGGAAAACCGGTCCTGACAGAAAGTCTTGTTGTTAGTAGTCATATGCTGTTGAAGTAATATGTGTTGTTTGATACTTAAGTTGTGTTGTCATTCTACTAGTGGTGTTGTGTGAGTCGAACACCCAACACTTACCCTTATTAAGGACCTAGGAGAATACATTGTGTATAAAGAATGCTTATGGTGGGTTGCCGGAGTGACAGAAACCTGAACCCCAGTTCGCACGCTTTTGCATAAGGGAATAATGGATCCTCGATCGTATTGCTATGGTTAGGCTTTTGCCTTAAATTCTATCTTGTATTTGCGGATGCTTGCAAGGTGTTTAATCATAAGAGTGCATTCATCTTAGTCTAGAGAGTGCACTAGCATAGATCCACCCACTCAACACTTATCAACACATAACATAGTATCGATACGGAATATGGTGAAAGCACATGACTACCTCTCCCGTGTGTCCTCAGGAACGCTTTAGTCTTTATAAGTTCAGTTGCTAGGCCTCTCCTTTGCTAAGAAAGGATTGGGCCACTTGTTACTCTCAGTACCTTTTACATTACTTGCTTTTACTTTCCTGTTGCTTATACCGAGAAAACCCCTAAAAGTTATCTTTCAGTGCTTGCAGTAAATTCTTGCTCAGAATCGCTTATCAATACCTTCTGCTCCTCGTTGGGTTCGACACTCTTACTTATCGAAAACGCTGCAATAGATCCCTTATGGTTGTGGGTCATCATGGAGCGATCCAGATATATATATCCACTTGGATGTAGGTTTTCATAAATTATTATTGTTGACATTACCCTTGAGGTAAAAAGTTGGGAGGCGAAACTATAAGACCCTATCTTTCTCTGTGTCCGATTAAAACTTTGAACCCATAAATATCACATGAGTGTTAGCAATTGTGAAAGATAGTTGAGTATGTGGAGTTTGCTGAATCAAAGCTCTTACATAGACCCTTCCCGAAAATAAGATGAATTGCAATTGTTTGATGACTAAGAACACTGTTTGTTAGTTTTCAAGAAAGTTTATGATCTATACTTTAACATGTGAATAGCTTGTTACTTGATCATGAAAAGTTTTATGAGATGAGCTACTGTTATGACATATAATGATGCTAGAAAAGGTGACTGAAATGATCATTGATCAAACTTGTGCACCTGCTAGCATTCACACTTCATAAATTATTTCTTTTATCATTTACCTACTCGAGGACGAGTAGGAATTAAGCTTGGGGATGCTGATACGTCTCCAATGTATCTATAATTTATGAAGTATTCATTGTCGGTGTCAAAACCGGCGGCTCTCGGGTAGGGGGTCCTAAACTATGCGTCTGAGGATCGATGGTAATAGGAGGCAGGGGACACGATGTTTACCCAAGTTTAGGCCCTCTCGATCGAGGTAAACCCCTACTTCCTGCTATATTAGTATGAGTGAATATGTGTACAAGAGTTGATCCACCTCAAGGTCATAATGGCTAAACTCTAGGTCTAGCCTATGAGGATATTATGATTCTTCTCTAGCCTCTATGTACTAAACCCTCCGGTTTATATACACACCGGAGGGGCCTAGGGTTTGTACATATCATCTTGCAGAGGAAGGAAAATCTACAACCGTGCCTAAAACTTGCCATTACAAGAATCCAGGAGTCCTATCCGGATACGAGAGATGATCTTCTATAATAATATTCACGGCCCACTAGGAGTTTGTCCGGCCACCTAGGGACCCCCCCCGATCCAGGACTCCCTCAGTAGCCCCTGAACCTATCTTCGATGACGATGAGTTCGGCTTCCGTATTGTCTTCGACATTGCAAGGTGGGTTCCTCCGCCCGAATATATCTTCTTCAAATAGACGGATTGTGTTCGGCTCTGTAAGATTAGTACAACCCTTAGCCTCGAAGGCAAGGCTCTTAAAGAAAATGAATAATGTGTCTCTACTAACAACTTTTGGGTGAAGCATCGCGTCCAACCCACTAACATATCGGACCATTTTATTTGGTCCTAGTTTCGCGTTTAGAGGTATATACTCATTGACACGTCTCGTCAGAATAGAGATCATGCCCACTTATTGTGGAATTCTTATCATTGTGACGTGAGCACCCACGCCGCGCATTACGCACGACCTCTTTGGGAACCGACGAGTTTTATGGCTAAGGTGAAGGGACGCTTTGTATTCGCAGCATTATAAAAGGACACCAATCCCTTTCATCAGCCCCACGCCTTCCTCAAGCTCGAGCTCTCCAATCTCCCTTGCCCCCATATACTCATCTCCTGCGCCCATAACTCCTCGTTCCTCAACCACCACTCCTTTTCCCAGCAATGGATTGATCCGGTGCCAGAGGCAAGTGGGAGGCTTCCACGGTCACCGAAAAGACCGTGGAGGATCTACGGAGCGTGGGGTATCTCGCCGGCGACATTGCACACCGAGTCCCCCCTAAGGGCTGTAACACTCCAAAATTTGGATTGGTTTTTATCAAATTCTTTATTCTCTTGGAAGGAGGTTATTTAATTTTTTTAAAACCCCTTCTTCTCAAATCTTTTATGACAAAAGATTATTGTGTCCTTCTCAACCTTGATCTTTGGTCTTGAGAGTTTTCACCTTGTGTTGGCTCAGCACAAATAATTTCTGAAAGGTTTTGACAATTTCTTTTTACTAAAAAGCATTCCTATAAAACCATGGGCTTATTCTCTCCCATTAAAATTTTTTCTTTTGCCATGACACCTATTGAAAAACTTTCTTCCAAAACCCACATTCCCACCTTGGGTCAAGTCTAGCATCAAATTCCAGTAGGTTTCAACCTCCTTTAGATTTTATTTCTAATTATTTTGCACTCAAAACATTTTCTATCTTTTAATTCGAACCTTGGTGATTTACAAAGGAACTACTGGATTCCCTTTGAGTTTTGATTCCAAATAAACTCCCCTGACTAGTCCTTAGTACCCTCAACCTAGATCCATCAAGATCTGCTGGTCCATAGTTCAAAATTTTCAAAATTTACTTGCTGCAAGTTTGGACCAGATTTGCCATTTTTGGTGAAATTCATACTTTTTCTCTTCCTAAAAATCTGTGGAAATTCAGGCAGCCTCTAGATGCATCAAGAGACCACCTCACCAAAGATCAGCTCCAGAAAAATTTTCCAAGTGCCTGAATCATTTCATCAAACAGTTGGCATGCACTGTTGCTGTTCAAATTCAGTAAAATTCAGAGTTCAGTGTTAGGTTCAGTCGACAGTGTCGTTTTCTTCAGACAGCCGCGCCAATCTCGCCAGTGCCTGCATTGGCGCCTTGCTCACTGCTCCCCTTCCTTATCCCGTGCGCCGCATGGTTGCTTGACCGGTTGCGAGCGTCGGTGGCGACGTGTCCCGCCTGCGCCGGCGTCCTCCACGGTGGCAGAGCCACCCGTGGCAGCCAACAGGGGCCAGCCCTGCAGAACGGCGCTGTTCGGCACCGCCCAAACCACTAGAAGGCTCCGTGTAGCCGTCCCCTCCCCTGTGCACGCTGCAGCACCGTCGTTGTGGCCTGAGAGGCGCAGAGCGCGCTCTCTGCCGTCGACGTGCCCGCGCAGCCGTTCCGTAGAGAACGTGAAGTTTCGCCCAAGTCTTGCAAGCTTAGCATCGGGATGGAACCAGTAGACCATCACGTTGATGCCCAGTCGCTTAAACCGCCTGTTCGGCCACGACCTTGCCGTAATCAACCACATGAGTTATCCCGTTTGTTGCAACCGCCTCGGGCCAGCTATAAATAGCGGCCCCGAGCTCGGCTTCGACCCTGCGCCTCTCCTCCACCTCACCAGACCACGCCCAGCCACTAGAAGGACCTCGAGGAGTCCTTCTTCCCCAGCTCCGGCCGCCCCGATCCGCTTCGGGCTCCGACAAGTTTCTCTCTGGTGAGAGCACCTCCGCCTCCCTATTCGTGCGAGTAGCCCCATAGTTCACCTAAACACATAACCCATGCTTCAATTTGGCCTCTGCATCCCTCCCCGGCGAGATCCACCACCGCCCGAACCACCGTCCGCCGGAGTGAAGGCCGCCGTCGACGTGGTGCTCGTCGACGTCCAACTCCACCACCCACAGACGCGGAAGAGCACCGTGAGTCCTTAGGTACCATCCCCTCCCCCTACCTCGCCGTGGATCGGCGCCGGCGACCATCGCAGTTCTCGGGCGCCGGCGTACTCTGTTTTTCCTGTTCAAATTTTTAAACCTGACGGGTGGGACCCCCTCGTCAGCCTCTCTTTTCTATTCGAACCGTTTTCCTGGGAAAATGCCTTCGGGCAAAGTACGCTTTCTCTTTTGAGCTGGAGTATTTCTTACCAAAACGTTTTCTGTTTTTATAAACAAACCCCTGGAAACTTTCTGTTTTATTACAGACAAGTCCCTGGGCAAAAACCTTAATAACTTTTAAACAAAAGATGATTTTGAGTTGATTCTTTTTCTGTCATCTTTATTTTCCTGTCTAGTTTTTTTTATCATATTGATTTGAAAAATATTTGGGACAACTTTTATGTGCGCATGGTATTTATGATAGTATCCGATTTATTGTATCCGTAGATACCGAAGGAGGTGACGAAGCCGCGAACTACTCCGAACCAGGCAAGCATGTTTGAACCTTTGATATGATGAGTGCTTTGCATGTTTTCTTGAGTAGTTTTCTCATGGCATGTTTTTATAAGCATTTGTGGGTGTTATATTACATGCAAGACAAGCTTTGTGTGAGCTTCGAAAGTTGATGGTGAGCCAACCTGATCATGTGGTGACATGATAGGTTGTAAGCTGGTATTGTTGAAGCATGCCAGTCAACCGTTTAACTCCAGGGCTAATGTGGATCAAGTCATGTTCCCGTTCGTCCCCTTTTTGTTGTGCTGCCACATGTCTTCTACAAAGAAAACGGTCTGGTCGGTTGTAAACCTCTTTCCTTGTGCACACCAAATAGAGGGGCCGGGATGAGGGTTCCATGGCCCTGGATTAAAGCCCGTCATCCGGTCAGGGGGCATGGGTGTTTCCGGTTGGGACCGAGAGGGGGGCACCCCTTAGAGCGCGCGATATAAATTTGATCCCATGCTATTCGAGGTTGTAGCCTCCCCGTCTTAAAGTTTTTCGTGAACGTTGCCTAGGGTGATTCCTGGCAGCGGGATGTGGAATGGGTGTGTACTGATTAGTTGTGTTTTCTGCTAAAATACCGTAAACGGAACTAGTCCTTTGTGACTACTGAAATCCATTGGCTGTGGTTAAAGAGTACAAAATCTGCAGAGTTAAAACCATTCGAGTAGCCATGTCTATGGCCAAGCGCCAGTCGCTGTGTCAGTCTCTGTGACGGTCCCTGGTGATTAAATATAGCGCTAAGAGTAGTAAACCGGCCGAATGTTATCCCGGTAAACGAACTAACTAGTTTATTCTGTACTGAGTATTTCCTTGAGATGATTTACCTTCACAAGCTACTTGGGCTTGAATGATTATATAAGCCCTTTATGTGATGTCGCTCAGACGTCCGACTGAGGCATTGTTGTTATTTACTTTTGATATAAGCCCTTTATGTGATGTCGCTCAGACGTCCGACTGAGGCATTATTGTTATTTACTTTTGATATAAGCCCTTTATGTGATGTCGCTCAGACGTCCGACGGTGGCATTATCGTTATTTACTTTTGATATAAGCCCTTTATGTGATGTCGCTCAGATGTCGAGGCATTAATGCTATTAACTTTTGATATAAGCCCTTTATGTGATGTCGCTCAGACGTCTGACTGTGGCATTATCGTCATTTACTTTTGATATAAGCCCTTTATGTGATGTTGCTTAGACGTCCGACTGTGGCATTCTCGTTATTTACTTTTGATATAAGCCCTTTATGTGGTGTCGCCCAGACGCCCGACTGTGGCATATTTATTCATTTTACCCTTCGAGGCATCGCTTCAGACACCCGATCGGTCTTCTGTTATTTTATCGGGATCTCGGGAGGACTACCGCCTGACTTCCTTTTTATTCAGCATGCAGTGCAAGTTCATTATCTGAGTGCGCATTACTAGTCTGCTCATATGCATCATATTTGCATTTGTTATATCTTATGTCCGAACTGTCTTGCGAGTACATTCAAAGTACTCACCTGGCTTGTTGATTTGGCCAGATGTTGACGAAGGCGATCTCCTGGATTAAGAGTTTGATAGCGAGTCCGACGCCTAGAGGAGTCCCAGTCCGTCTCTTGCGATCCTGGAGTTGGTCACCTGTATTATATACGCTTCCGCCACCCAAATAATTCGTCGAGCCTCACTCCGATGCTCGATGAGCTGTAAGATAATGGAGTCATGTCACCCACTACACTGTGACATATCCACCACCACTTTTATTACGAGTTAGTAGTTATGCCACCATACCCTTGTGCCATACCCGCCTTTATGTATAATATCGGCGTGCTTGTAATAAATTGTTGAGCAGCCTCAGCTCAACCTTGTATAATATTTACTACTCTGGAATTCTGTATCAAGGATTTGTCTACCAGTAAGAAGGATTCTTCTACACTGGTCCGATAAAAAGGTCGGTTTCTCAGTAAATATTTAATTGGAAAACCGGTCCTGACAACCTTGGTATCAGAGCCAGGCTGACTGTAGGAAGCCACTAGGTGCGATCGCTAATCGGTTATTAGCCTATTGAATGTTATTTTAGCATTTTACATTTGTAGCAATTTTCTGTTGGTCATCATAAATTTATGATTTGACTATTCGGATTTTTTGTCTACTTTTGTAGATGGCCGGCAGCGAGTGTGAGTCATAGGTGTTCGCCAATATACCTGAGGGGTTTATCAAGCTCCTCGTCTCCATCACCATGGTTGCGATCGGGCCATCGACTCGTCCGGAGTTCACACTCTACCAGCACAAGATCAGCGACAGCGTGTCGATGCACCAGGCCGCGGTGCAATTTAAGGGAGGGCGTTCTGATTCACGCCGCTTCCGATTTGTGGGAAGGGCCATGCCTACGGAGAGGCATTCCAATGCAGATGGCTGCCCGTGAGGCGATAGCTCGTCTCCGGGATGCCCTTCCTTCGATGAAGACTCGTCGCTACCGCTACCTCCCATGCCACGTGCTTTACACATGTCACTATGCGTTCGCTTGCCCAAGGGGAGAGCGAGATGAGGCTATCGAAATGTTGGTTGAGTATCTCAAGGCTCTTGAGGCAGCTTTTGATAACCTTGTGGACGACTTGGTGGCTGCTCGTATGGACTTTGTTCAGAGCGGTTCCGCCAACAGGAGGGAGATCCTCCATACAGCACCACCACTGACTTACCTCTTGTCCTCAGCATCCTATGCACCTGCCATCTTAGCCACCGCTCGCCACCTGCCTACCACTGAGGAGTTTGACCAAGTTATTGCTCCTACTCCAATCAGAGCTGCACCACCTGCCGCGCCCGCACCAACTCCTCAACGCAGTACTTCGCGCCTGGAACCTATTAGTGAGGAGGAGGTTGAGTCTCCATTACCACTGGGTCTTACCCTCGGCAGGCCAAGGGAAGTTTTCACCATCTCCGACTAAGTACGCCTATCCGCCGCGCGATGTGTCCGCTTGTATGATATGTTTATATCTATATAGGTTTGGTGAGAAGTAGTTTGTGTGCGCATCATGTAGGAACTCAGAGAAGTGCACTAGCCTAAATAACATGTCAGGAATGTGTACGCACATCCTGAGTAATGTATTGTATAATTACGACTTGCGTGTATGGTATGTACTGAGCGGTCCTTCTCCATGCGTAATCGAGTATTTTCTTGAAAAATCTTTGGAGTTCTAAATTTTTCTGCATTTGCAAAACTATTTATTTTTGCCACGCAGTTATTCTCATGAGTTCTGCAAAAATACCCCAGAGTGGAAAATGACTTGTCCCTGGACTCGTTTCATGCCAAGTCTGCCGGAAGAAAATTTTGGTACCCAGACAAGTAACAATATCGCGCAGGGGAAGTCAAGTCAGCAAGGCAGTGAAACAACATTTTCTCAAGTATGCCGCCTTTATGAGCAAAGCCAGCAGCAGCATCAAGAAATGATGAACCATGTTATCAATATGGGAAATCACCGTGAACCATATCAGCAACATTCAAAATTGTCCGAACTACAGAAGACACGTCCGCCAACATTCTCTCACACTGACAGACCTCTTGAGGCCGATGATTGGCTTCGAGACATTGAAAGGAAATTAATTATTGCACAATGTTCGGACCATGAGAAAGTACTTTATGCACCGCACTACCTCACTGGAGCAGCTGCATCATGGTGGGAAAATTTTCTACACATGCACCCCAATGAAAATAATATCACCTGGGAAGAATTTAAAGAAGGTTTTCGGGGGGCGCACATTCCCAGAAGCATTATGAAGATCAAGAAAAGGGAGTTTGATGACCTCAAGCATAGAAGACTGACAATGACTGAGTACAATAGTCAGTTTACTCAATTATCTCGTTATGCCAACGAAGAGCGTATGACTGAAAATAAAAAGATCGAAAAATTCCTGGACGGTCTGGCACCAGCACTTAAATGCCAACTGGTCGGACACACCTTTCCGGATTTCAAAACACTTGTGGACAAAGCTATTACCTTGGAAAATGAGCGCCGCAGCTTGGAGGATATTCGCAAGCGCAAAAGGGACAAGACTACACATACTCGCAACAACCGGAACAAGACTGAGTTTCAGAAAAATGGAACAAACAAAGCCACGGCCAATGACCCGTGCCCGAACAAAAAATTTCATGCAAGGGACAAGGATTTTTCATATCGCCCAGGTGTTACTTTCTACGCTTGTGGAGAAGAGGGACACTATGCCAAACAGTGCCCAAAACCCAGAAACTCGGCTCCAGAGCCGAACAACAGTGGAAACAATTCAGCACCCAAGCGTAACAACTTCAACCCCAATAACAACCACAGGAAAGGTCACTTGAACCTTGTGACCAAGGAGGAAGCACAGGATGCCCCGGATATCGTACTCGGTATGTTCCCTGTCAACACAATACCTGCCACGGTTTTGTTTGATTTTGGAGCTTCTCATTCGTTCATTTCAAAGAACTTTGCTTTGCAACATGATTTTTTGATGCTTCCTTTGGGAAAATCAATGACCATCAAGTTCCATGGGATTAAACAAATCACTCAAAGTTACTGCCAAGGTGTGATTATTGAGATTGAAGGACTAAAGTTTCAGGCAAACCTCATCGTATTGGAAAATAAGGGACTGGATATTATCCTAGGGATGGACTGGTTAACCACCAACAAAGGATTTATCGACTGCTTCAATCGGACTGTAATTCTTACTCATCATCACGGGAAGACGATAAGAGTTGCAGCTCAAGAAAGACTAGTATCACGGCAACTAAGATTGAACAAGGTAGACACTTCAGAGTTAAGCAAAGTTCCAGTAGTGTGTGAGTTCCCGGACGTATTTCCCGAAGAACTACCAGGCATGCCACCAGACCGGGAAATTGAGTTCATTATTGAGCTAGCACCTGGAACCACCCCTATTTACAAGAAACCATACATAATGGCACCCTTCGAATTGGTAGAATTAAAGAAGCAAATAAAAGAATTACTGGACAAAGGATTTATACGGGCCAGCTCCTCACCTTGGGGTTCACCAGTATTATTTGCCAAGAAAAAGGATGGGACATTGAGATTATGTATAGCCTATCGAGCACTCAACATGGTCACCATCAAAAACAAATATCCGATGCCACGGAGAAATGATTTATTTGACCAGCTCGCACAAGCCAAGGTTTTCTCAAAAATTGATTTAAGGTCGGGATACCATCAATTAAAGGTACGGACAGAAGATATCCCTACAACAACATTCAAATCCAGATACGGATTATATGAATTTACAGTGATGCCGTTTGGACTGACAAATGCCCCCGCATATTTTGTCCACCTCATGAACGAAGTGTTTATGTAATTTATGGACAAATTTGTTGTGGTGTTTAGTGATGATATCCTGGTATATTCTAAGACGCCAGAAGAACATGCTGAACATCTCCGAATTGTACTGGGAGAATTAAGGAAACATCAACTATACGCCAAATTCAGCAAATGTGAATTTTGGTTAAGACAGGTTGGTTTTCTAGGCCACGTATTGACACAAGAAGGTGTTGCTGTGGACCAAGAAAAAGTCAAGGCCGTACTTGGCTGGAAATCACCGACCAACGTAACAGATGTACGAAGTTTCCTCGGAATGGCTGGATATTATCGAAGGTTTATTGAAGGGTTCTCCACCATAGCAAAACCAATGACACAGTTACTTAAGAAGGATAAGAAGTTTGTGTGGACTGAGGCTTGTGAGAAAAGCTTCCAAGAACTCAAAAGGAAATTAACAACATCACCAGTATTGGTTGTACCAGACATACACAAAAGTTTTGAAGTATATTGTGACGCATCCCGAAAGGGCCTCGGATGCGTACTAATGCAAGAAGGCAAGGTGGTCGCATACGCCTCCAGGCAACTACGAAAGCATGAGGAAAATTATCCTACCCATGACTTAGAATTGGCAACAGTCATTCATGCACTCAAGGATTGGAGGCACTTTTTACTGGGAAATCGTTGTGAAATATATACGGACCATAAAAAGCCTCAAATATATTTTTCACGCAACCAGAACTCAATTTACGACAACGGCGCTGGTTGGAATTAGTGAAAGACTATGATGTTGGCATTCACTACCATCCAGGAAAGGTGAATGTAGTGGCAGATGCTCTTAGTCAAAACCCCAGCTCAGACAATGACAATCTACAAAACTTGAGACCCGAGTTTCAGTAGGAATTTGCCAAACTCAATTTGGTGATGGTCACCGAAGGCAATGTGTCAAATTTGGAAATACAACCACCCTAATGGAACCAATTAAGAAGGCTCAGCATGGACACCCCAGCATCGAAGGCATAAAAAGAAAAGTGAGTCTGGGCAAGGCCTCAGAATTCGTCATAGACGATAAGGGAATATTATGGTTTGGAGACAGGCTTTGCGTACCCAATATAAAAGACCTCAAATAGCAAATTCTAGCAGAAGGCCACATCGCTCTATATTCAATTCACCCTGGAGGGACCAAAATGTACAAGGACATTCAGGAAATTTTTTGGTGGCACGGTATGAAGAGGGATATAGCCACATTCATTGCATGCTGTGATTCATGTCAACGCATTAAAGCCGAGCACCAAAAACCAGCAGGACTTTTACAGCCAAACAAGATACCTGAGTGGAAATGGGACGAAATTGGGATGGATTTTATTGTCGGACTACCTCGGTCACATCACGGAAATGATGCCATATGGGTCATCACAGATAGATTAACTAAGGTGGCACACTTCATCCCAGTCAAGACAACCCACACCACTCAGAAGCTTGCCAAACTTTACCTCTCCCGTATAGTTTGCCTGCATGGAGTTCCGAAGACTATAATATCTGACAGAGGCACTCAATCCGTCTCTAAATTTTGGGATCATTTACAGCAGGCTCTGGGAAATCAACTAGTATTCAGTACATCATATCACCCCCAGACGGGAGGACAAACTAAACGTGTAAACCAAATTCTAGAAGACATGCTGAGGGCATGTGTTCTCACCTATGGAACCAGCTGGGAAGAAAGCTTGCCGTATGCCGAGTTCGCATACAACATCAGTTACCAAGCCAGTCTACAAATGGCACCTTTTGAAGCCTTGTACGGCCGAAGATGCCGTACCCCATTAAATTGGTCAGAAACAGGGGACAGTCGTATCTTCGGCCCAGGCATGCTCAAGGAAGTTGAGGAGAAGGTTAGGCTCATCAGGGACCGACTCAAGACAGCCCAGAGCCGACAAAAGAGTTATTACGATCAAAAACATCGTTAAGTCAGCTTTGAACCCGGTGAAAATGTGTATCTACGTGTATCTCCTATGAGGGGCCTGCAACGATTCAAAGTCAAAGGAAAGCTAGCACCACGATTTATTGGACCCTTCTGTGTGGTTGCACGGAGAGGCACAGTAGCCTACCAGCTAGACCTACCCAAAGAGCTGTCAGACGTCCACGACATGTTCCACGTCTCATAGTTGAGGAAATGTGTAAGCAACCCAGAGAAGCATGTATCTCATGAAAGCATTGATGTGCAACCAGACCTCACCTACAGGGAACGTCCAATAAAAATATTGGAGGAGTCTGAAAGAAGGACCCGTCAGAAGACAATTAAGTTTCCCAAGGTTCAGTGGAGCAATCACACCAAGGATGAAGCAGCATGGGAAAGAGAGGATTTTCTTCGGACAGAGTACCCACACCTATTTGAGGATCAGCTGAAATCTCGGGGACGAGATTTTCCCTAAGGGGGTAGGTGTTGTAACACTCCAAAATTTGGATTGGTTTTTATCAAATTCTTTATTCTCTTGGAAGGAGATTATTTTTTTAAACCCCTTCTTCTCAAATCTTTTATGACAAAAGATTTTTGTGTCCTTCTCAACCTTGATCTTTGGTCTTGAGAGTTTTCACCTTGTGTTGGCTCAACACAAATAATTTCTGAAAGGTTTTGACAATTTCTTTTTACTAAAAAGCATTCCTATAAAACCATGGGCTTATTCTCTCCCATTCAAAAGTTTTCTTTTTCCATGACACCTATTGAAAAACTTTCTTCCAAAACCCACATTCCCACCTTGGGTCAAGTCTAGCATCAAATTCTAGTAGGTTTCAACCTCCTTTAGATTTTATTTCTAATCATTTTGCACTCAAAACATTTTCTGTCTTTTAATTTGAACCTTGGTGATTTACAAAGGAACTACTGGATTCCCTTTGAGTTTTGATTCCAAATAAACTTCCCTGACTAGTCCTTAGTACCCTCAACCTAGATCCATCAAGATCTGCTGGTCCATAGTTTAAAATTTTCAAAATTTGCTTGCTGCAAGTTTGGACCAGATTTGCCATTTTTGGTGAAATTAATACTTTTTCTCTTCCTAAAAATCTGTGGAAATTCAGGCAGCCTCTAGATGCATCAAGAGACCACCTCACCAAAGATCAGCTCCAGAAATTTTTTCCAAGTGCCTAAATCAATTCATCGAACAGTTGGCATGCACTGTTGCTGTTCAAATTTAGTAAAATTCAGAGTTCAGTGTTAGGTTCAGTCGATAGTGTCGATTCTTCAGACAGCCACGCCAATCTCGCCAGTGCCTGCGTTGGCACCTTGCTCACTGCTCCCCTTCCTTATCCCGTGCGCCGTATGGTTGCTTTGCCGGTTGTGAGCGTCGGTGGCGACGTGTCCCGCCTGCGCCGGCGTCCTCCACGGTGGCAGAGCCACCCGTAGCGGCCAACAGGGGACAGCCCTGCAGAACGGCGCCGTTCGGCACCGCCCAAACCACCAGAGGGCTCCGCATAGCCGTCCCCTCCCCTGTGCACGCTGCAGCACCGTCGCCGTGGCCTGAGAGGCGCAGAGTGCGCTCTTTGCCGCCGACGTGCCCGCGCAGCCATTCCGTAGAGAACGTGAAGTATCGCACTAGTCTTGCCAAGCTTAGCATTGGGATGAAACCAGTAGACCATCACGTTGATGCCCAGTCGCTTAAACCGCCTGTTCGGCCACGGCCTCGCCGTAATCAACCGCCGGAGTTATCCAGTTTGCGCCAACCGCCTCGGGCCGGCTATAAATAGCGGCCCCGAGCTCGCCTTCGACCCTGCGCCTCTCCTCCACCTCACCAGACCACGCCCAGCCACTAGAAGGACGTTGAGGAGTCCTTCTTCCCCAGCTCCGGCCGCCCCGATCCGCTTCGGGCTCCGGCAAGTTTCTCTCTGGTGAGAGCACCTCCGCCTCCCTATTCGTGCCAGTAGCCCCATAGTACACCTAAACACATAACCCATGCTTCAATTTGGCCTCTGCAGCCCTCCCCGGCGAGATCCACCACAGCCCGAACCACCATCCACCGGAGTGAAGGCCGCCGTCGACGTGGTGCTCGCCGACATCCAACTCCACCACCCACAGACGCGGAAGATCACCGTGAGTCCGTAGGTACCATCCCCTCCCCTACCTTGCCGTGGATCGGCGCCGGCGACCACCGCGGTTCTCGGGCGTCGGCGTACTCTGTTTTTCCTGTTCAAATTTTTAAACCTGACGGGTGGGACCCCCTCGCCAGCCTCTCTTTTCTATTCGAACCGTTTACCTGGGAAAACGCCTTCGGGCAAAGTACGCTTTCTCTTTTGAGCTGGCGTATTTCTTACCGAAATGTTTTCTGTTTTTATAAACAAACCCCTAGAAACTTTCTGTTTCATTACACACAAGTCCCTGGGCAAAAACGTTAATAACTTTTTAAAAAAAGATGATTTTGAGTTGATTCTTTTTCTGTCATCTTTATTTTTCTGTCTAGTTTTTTATCATATTTATTTGAAAAATATTTGGTACAACTTTTATGCGCGCACGATATTTATGTTAGTATCCGAATTATTGTATCCGTAGATACCGAAGGAGGTGACGGAGCCGCGAACTTCACCGAGCTAGACTCCGACTATTCCGAACAGGGCAAGCATGTTTGAACCTTTGATATGATGAGTGCTTTGCATGTTTGCTTGAGTAGTTTTCTCATGGCATGTTTTTATAAGCATTTATGGGTGTTATATTACATGCAAGACAAGCTTCGTGTGAGCTTCAAAAGTTGATGGTGAGCCAACCTGATCATGTGGTGACATGATAGGTTGTAAGCTGGTATTGTTGAAGCATGCCAGTCCACCGTTTAACTCTAGGGCTAATGTGGATCAAGTCATGTTCCCGTTCGTCCCCTTTTTGTTGTGCTGCCACATGTCTTCTGCAAAGAATACGGTCTGGTCGGTTGTAAACCTCTTTCCTTGTACACACCAAATATAGGGGCCGGGATGAGGGTTCCATGGCCCTGGATTAAAGCCCGTCATCCGGTCAGGGGGCATGGGTGTTTCCGGTTGGGACCGAGAGGGGGGCACCCCTTAGAGTGCGCGATATAAATTTGATCCCATGCTATTCGAGGTTGTAGCCTCCCCGTCTTAAAGTTTTTCGTGAACGTTGCCTAGGGTGATTCCTGGCAGCGGGATGTTGAATGGGTGTGTACTGGTTAGTTATGTTTTCTACTAAAATACCGTGAACGGAACTAGTCCTTTGTGACTACTGAAATCCGTTGGCTGTGGTTAAAGAGTACAAAATCTGCAGAGTTAAAACCATTCAAGTAGCCATGTCTATGGCCAAGCATCAGTCTCTGTGTCAGTCTCAGTGACGGTCTCTGGTGATTAAATACAGCGCTAAGAGTGGTAAACCGGCCGAATGTTATCCCGATGAACGAACTAACCAGTTTATTCTGTACTGAGTATTTCCTTGAGATGATTTACCTTCACAAGCTACTTGGGCTCGATATATAAGCCCTTTATGTGATGTCGCTCAGACGTCCGACTGAGGCATTATTGTTATTTACTTTTGATATAAGCCCTTTATGTGATGTCGCTCAGACGTCCGATTGAGGCATTATTGTTTTTTACTTTTGATATAAGCCCTTTATGTGATGTCGCTCAGACGTCCGACTGTGGCATTATTGTAATTTGCTTTTGATATAAGCCCTTTATGTGATGTCGCTCAGATGTCCGACTGAGGCATTAATGCTATTCACTTTTGATATAAGCCCTTTATGTGATGTCGCTCAGACGTCCGAATGTGGCATTATCGTCATTTAATTTTGATATGAGGCCCTTTATGTGATGTCGCTCAGACGTCCGACTATGGCATTCTCGTTATTTACTTTTGATATAAGCCCTTTATGTGGTGTCGCCCAGATGCCCGACTGTGGCATATTTATTCATTTTACCCTTCGAGGCGTCGCTTCAGACACCTGATCGGTCTTCTGTTATTTTATAGGGATCTCGAGAGGACTACCGCCTGACTTCCTTTTTATTCAGCATGCAGTGCAAGTTCATTATCTGAGTGCGCATTACTAGTCTGCTCATATGCATCATATTTGCATTTGTTATATCTTATGTCCGAACTGTCTTGCGAGTACATTCAAAGTACTCACCTGGCTTGTTGATTTGTCCAGATGTTGACGAAGGCGATCTCATGGATGAAGAGTTCGATAGCGAGTCCGATGCCTAGAGGAGTCCCAGTCAGTCTCTTGCGATCCTGGAGTTGGTCACCTGTATTATATACGCTTCTGCCACCCAAATAATTCATCGAGCCTCACTCCGACGCTCGATGAGCTGTAAGATAATGGAGTCATGTCACCCACTACACTGTGACATATCCACCACCACTTTTATTACGAGTCAGTAGTTATGCCACCGTACCCTTGTGCCATACCCGCCTTTATGTATAATATCGGCATGCTTGTAATAAATTGTTGATCAGCCTCAGCTCAACCTTGTATAATATTTAGTACTCTGGAATTCTGTATCAAGGATTTGTCTACCAGTAAGAAGGATTCTTCTACACTGGTCCGATAAAAAGGTCGGTTTCTCAGTAAATACTTAATTGGAAAACCGGTCCTGACAAGGGCCAGGTGATCCCTTTTCCTAAGGCGGGCGAGAGGGTAGTTTTCACCTCTCATTTTGTTAGGGGGCTAGGGTTTCCACTCCACCCGTTTGTTCGGGGTCTTTTGTTCTTCTACGGGCTAGATTTCCATGATCTAGCCCTGAACTCAATTCTTCACATATCCGCTTTCATAGTGATGTGTGAAGCCTTTCTACGCATCCCCCCACACTTTGGCCTGTGGCTTAAGACCTTCAACATGAAGCCGAAGGTGGTTAACGGGGAGCACGCGGAGTGCGGGGGCGCCATGATCAGCAGACTCCCAAACGCAACTTGGCCCATGGGCTCGTTCGTGGAGACGAACTAGGTCTGGCAGCAGGAATGGTACTATATCACTGAACCCCGTGACACCAAGTGGGCGGCGGAACCTGCTTTTAGATCCGGACCCCCAATGAGGTTGACCTCCTGGACCAAGAAGGGTCTGGAATGGGGGTCGCACACTGAGGTAACGACTCTCGTGGGTCGTGTGTCTGGCGTGATCTCCAAGGAGCACCTGCTCTCCTCCGCGATCCAGGTGATGCTGACCCGACTTGTTCTCCCTTGCCAAAGCCGGGATTCCTCCCTATGGGAGTTCGATCCGGCTGGAGACAAGTCGCTGAAGCATCTCTTTGGCTTTACGCACAAAGAGATCTGGAAGCACCTCTTCAAGAGCCAGAAGGAATGTCCCGAAGAGGACGAGGATGCGGGCTTCAACACTAAGTTTCCGCCACAGAGGTAATAATGATCCTTGCCGAACACATACCCTTTCCCTTATTTAATGATAATAGGAGTTGGAATTTTTATGTGATATACAGGGCTGGACGAAGAAGGCGACCCAGATTAAGTGTCCGGCGCCTTTGCCCGAAGAGCCAGCACTGCCTCTACTGACGGCGATGCTGGTTCCGGCGTCGTACAAGGCGCCGACCAAGAAGCCCAAGAAGTCAAAGAGCAAGGGGGTCGGAGATATCCCACGTCCTGCGGGCAAGAAGCCCGAGGACCTCCACACATTCTCTCCTCCGACAAGGCGGAGGAAGATGATGAGGAGGAAGAGGAGGAAGACGAAATGCCCCCTGCGCAAGGCAGGGGGAGGAAGAGGGGGGTTGTCGCTGACACGGGTACGGCCGTGCCCCAGAGGAAACTAAACCTCGGAGCTAGTTCGAGTACATCCGAACATAGCTATGTGATGCAGCCCAGGGAAAAACCCGTGCCCACGATGTAAGTCAGTCCGGACTCAAGTGCTGCATCTTTGTTTAATCAGTTTTTATGGCATTTTACTTAATATTTTTCTCCTGTTGACCTACGGCCCTCCCGGTGTAAACCCCACTGTTACATCATCGGAGGGGAACTCTCTGGCACCAAGGGAGACGAAGAGTGACCCGCCAGTCCAGGCTCCATCGCCTGTAATCGGTGGGGACACCGAAGTGTCGTCCCAGCGGGTTCTCTCCGTCAAAGGAGATGAGGCCGATCGGGGTAGGAGACATGGCGGCCGAGGGTAATACCTCGGCGACCGCTGACCCTGGGGAAACGGCTGTTGTCAATATGCCCTAGAGGCAATAATAAAATGGTTATTATTATATTTCCTTGTTCATGATAATTGTCTGTTATTCATGCTTGAATTGTATTGTACGGAAACAACGATACATGTGTGAATACATAGACCACAACGTATCCCTGGTAAGCCTCTAGTTACTAGCTCATTGATCAATAGATGGTCACGGTTTCCTGGCCATGGACATTGGATGTCATTGATAATGGGATCACATCATTAGGAGAATGATGTGATGGAAAAGACCCAATCCTAAGCCTAGCACAAGATCGTGTAGTTCGTAATGCTAAAGCTTTTCCAATGTTAAGTATCTGTTCCTTAGACCATGAGGTTGTGCAACTCCCGGATATCGTAGGAATGCTTTGGGTGTGCCAAACGTCACAATGTAACTGGGTGGCTATAAAGGTACGCAACGTGTATCTTCGAAAGTGTCTGTTGAGTTGGCACGAACCAAGACTGGGATTTGTCACTTCGTATGACGGAGAGGTATCTCTGGGCCCACTCGGTAAGACATCATCATAATGAGCTCAATGTGACTAAGGAGTTAGTCACATGATGATGTATTACGGAACGAGTAAAGAGACTTGCCATGACAAGATTGAACTAGGTATCGGTATACCGACGATCGAATCTCAGGCAAGTACTATACCGATAGACAAAGGGAATTGCATACGGGATTAAGTGAATCCTTGACATCGTGGTTCATCCGATGAGATCATCGAGGAACACGTAGGAACCAACATGGGTATCCAGATCCCGCTGTTGGTTATTGACCGGAGAGTCATCTCGGTCATGTCTACGTGTCTCCCGAACCCGTAGGGTATACACACTTAAGGTTCGGTGACGCTAGGGTTGTAGAGATATATGCACGCGGTAAACCGAATGTTGTTTGGAGTCCCGGATGAGATCCCGAACGTCACGAGGAGTTCCGGAATGGTCCGGAGGTAAAGAATTATATATAGGAAGTCCAGTTTCGGCCATCGAGAGAATTCCGGGGGTCACGGGTAGTGTACCGGGACCACCGGAAGGGTCCCGGGGTCCATGGGGTGGGGCCACCCATCCCGGAGGGCCCCATGGGCCTTAGGGGGAGGGAGACCATCCCATAGTGGGCTGGCGCTCCCCCTTGGGCCTCCCCCCTGCGCCTAGGGTTGGGAACCCTAGGGGTGGGGGGCGCCACCCTTGCCTTGGGGGGCAAGTCTCCCCCCTGGCCGCCGCCCCCCTAGGAGATCCCATCTCCTAGGGCCGGCGCCCCCCTGGCCCCTATATATAGTGGGGGGGGGGAGAGGGCAGCCGCACCTCAGCCCGTGGCGTCTCTCCCCCCCGTTACACCACTTCCTCCTCCCGCAAGACCTTAGCGAAGCCCTGCAGCATTTCTTGTTGCATCCACCACCACGCCGTCGTGCTGCTGGATCTCCATCAACCTCTACTCCCCCTTGCTGGATCAAGAAGGAGGAGACATCGCTGTACCGTACGTGTGTTGAACGCGGAGGTGCCGTCCGTTCGGCACTGGGATCATCGGTGATAGGGATCACGACGAGTACGACTCCATCATCCACGTTCTCTTGAACGCTTTCGCTCGTGATCTAAAAAGGGTATGTAGATGCACTCTTTTATGCTCGTTGCTAGATGACTCCTTAGATTGATCTTGGTGAAGCATAGGAAATTTTTTGAATTCTGCTGCGTTCCCCGACAGTGGCATCTGAGCTAGGTCTTTGCATTGCATCTTGCACGAGTAGAACACAAACAAGTTGTGGGCGTTGATTTTGTTCAATTCTCTTGCCGCTACTAGTCCAATCTTGATTCAGCGGCATCGTGGGATGAAGCGGCCCGGACCGACCTTACACGTACGCTTACGTGAGACAGGTTCCACCGACTGACATGCACTAGTTGCATAAGGTGGCTAGCGGGTGTTTGTCTCTCCCACTTTAGTCGGATCGGATTCGATGAAAAGGGTCCTTATGAAGGGTAAATAGAAATTGACATATCACGTTGTGGTTTTGGCGTAGGTAAGAAACGTTCTTGCTAGAAACCTATAGCAACCATGTAAAAACTTGCAACAACAATTAGAGGACGTCTAACTTGTTCTTGCAGCATGTGCTATGTGATGTGATATGGCCAAGAAGATGTGATGAACGATATATGTGATGTGTGAGATTGATCATGTTCTTGTAATAGGGAATCACGACTTGCATGTCGATGAGTATGACAACCGGCAGGAGCCATAGGAGTTGTCTTATTTTATTGTATGACCTGCGTGTCACTGAATAACGCCATGTAATTACTTTACTTTATTGCTAAACGTTAGCCATAGTAGTAGAAGTAATGATTGGCGAGACGACTTCATGAAGACACGATGATGGAGATCATGGTGTCATGCCGGTGACAAGGATGATCATGGTGCCCCAAAGATGAAGATCAAAGGAGCAAAATGATATTGGCCATATCATGTCACTTTATTTGATTGCATGTGATGTTTATCATGCTTATGCATCTTATTTGCTTAGAACGACGGTAGTAAATAAGATGATCTCTCACTAAAATTTCAAGAATTGTGTTCCCCCTAACTGTGCACCGTTGCTAAGGATCGTTGTTCCGAAGCACCACATGATGATCGGTTGTGATAGGCTCTAACGTTCACATACAACGGGTGTAAGCCATATTTACACACGCAATACACTTAGGATTCACTTGACGAGCCTAGCATGTGCAGACATGGCCTCGGAACACAGAAGACCAAAAGGTCGAACATGAGTCGTATAGAAGATACGATCAACATGAAGATGTTCACCGTTGATGACTAGTCCGTCTCACGTGATGATCGGACACGGGCTAGTCGATTCGGATCATGTATCACTTAGATGACTAGAGAGATGTCAATGTGAGTGGGAGTTCATTAATTTTGATTAGATGAACTTAATTGTCATGAACTTAGTCTAAAATCTTTACAATATGTCTTGTAGATCAAATGGCCCACGCTCATGTTTCCCTCAACTTCAACGCCTTCCTAGAGAAAACCAAGCTGAAAGACGATGGTAGCAACTATACGGATTGGGTCCGTAACCTGAGGATTATCCTCATAGCTGCCAAGAAATCATATGTCCTTGAAGCACCGCTAGGTGATGCACCCGTTTTCCCGGCAGCCCAAGACGTTATGAACGCCTGGCAGTCACGTTGTGATGATTACTCCTTGGTTCAGTGCGGCATGCTTTACAGCTTAGAATCGGGGCTCCAAAAGCGTTTTGAGCACCACGGAGCATATGAGATGTTCCAAGAGCTGAAAATGGTTTTCCAAGCTCATGCCCGAGTCGAGAGATATGACGTCTCCGACGTATTCTACAGTTGTAAGATGGAGGAGAATAGTTCTGTCAGCGAGCACATACTCAAATTGTCTGGGCTGCACAATCGCTTGTCTCAGTTGGGAATTAATCTCCCAGACGAAGCGGTCGTTGACAGAATCCTTCAGTCGCTCCCAGCTAGCTACAAGAGCTTCATGATGAAGTTCAATATGCAAGGGATGGAGAAGTCCATTCCCGAGGTGTATTCAATGCTGAAATCAGCGGAGGTGGATATCAAGTAAGAACATCAAGTGTTGATGGTCAATAAAACCACTAAGTTCAAGAAAGGCAAGAGTAAGAAGAACTTCAAGAAGGACGGCAAAGGAGTTGCCGCGTCCGGTAAGCCAGTTGCCGGGAAGAAGTCAAAGAATGGACCCAAGCCTGAAACTGAGTGCTTTCATTGCAAGGGAATGGGTCACTGGAAGCGGAACTGCCCCAAATACTTAGCAGATAAGAAGGCCGGCAATGTCAAAGGTATATATGATATACATGTTATTGATGTGTACCTTAACAACGCTCGTAGTAGCTCCTGGGTATTTGATACCGGTGAAGTTGCTCACATTTGTAACTCAAAGCAGGAGCTGCGGAATAAGCGGAGACTGGCGAAGGATGAGGTGACAATGCGCGTCGGGAATGGTTCCAAGGTTGATGTGATCGCCGTCGGCACGCTACCTCTACATCTACCCTCGGAATTAGTTTTAAACCTTAACAATTGTTATTTAGTACCAGCTTTGAGCATAAACATTGTATCTGGATCTCGTTTAATGCGAGATGGCTACTCATTTAAATCTGAGAATAATGGTTGTTCTATTTATATGAGAGATATGTTTTATGTTCATGCCCCGCTGGTCAATGGTTTATTATTGATGAATCTCGAACGTGATGTTAGACATATTCATAGTGTGAATGCCAAAAGATGTAAAGTTGATAATGATAGTCCCACATACTTGTGGCATTGCCGCCTTAGTCATATTGGCGTCAAACGTATGAGGAAGCTCCATGCAGATGGACTTCTAGAGTCTCTTGATTATGAATCATTTGACACATGCGAACCATGCCTCTTGGGCAAGATGACCAAGACTCCGTTCTCCGGAAGAATGGAGTGAGCGACCAACTTATTGGAGATCATACATACCGATGTGTGCGGTCCAATGAGTGTTGAAGCTCGCGGAGGCTATCGTTATGTTCTCACCCTCACAGATGACTTGAGTAGATATGGGTATGTCTACTTGATGAAACACAAGTCTGAGAACTTTGAAAAGTTGAAGGAATTTCAGAATGAGGTCGAGAATCAACGTGACAGAAAAATAAAGTTCTTACGATTGGATCGTGGGGGTGAATATTTAAGTCACGAATTTGGCACACACTTAAGGAACTGTGGAATTGTTTCACAATTGACACCGCCCGGAACACCTCAGCGTAATGGTGTGTCCGAACGTCGAAATCGTACTTTGTTGGACATGGTGCGATCTATGATGTCTCTCACCGACTTACCGCTATCTTTTTGGGGATATGCTTTAGAGACTGCCACATTCACTTTAAAGAGGGCTCCGTCATAATCCGTTGAGACGACACCGTATGAACTTTGGTTTGGCAAGAAACCTAAGCTGTCGTTTCTAAAAGTTTGGGGTTGCGATGCTTATGTCAAGAAACTTCAACCTGAAAAGCTCGAACCCAAATCGGAAAAATGCGTCTTCATAGGATACCCAAAGGAAACAATTGGGTACACCTTCTACCTCAGATCCGAAGGCAAGATCTTCGTTGCCAAGAATGGATCCTTTCTGGAGAAAGAGTTTCTCTCGAAAGAAGTAAGTGGGAGGAAAGTAGAACTTGATGAGGTGACAGTCACCCCTTCCAAGCCGGAAAGTAGCGCAGCATAGGAAATTGTTCCTGAGGTGCCTGCACCAACTAGGGAGGAAGATAATGATGATGATCATGAAGATTCAGATCAAATTACTACTGAACTTCGAAGGTCCACAAGGACACGTTCCGCACCATAATGGTACGGCAACCCTGTCATGGAAATCATGTTGTTAGACAACGGTGAACCTTCGAAGTATGAAAAAGCAATGGCGGGCCCGGATTCCAACAAATGGCTCGAAGGCATGAAATCCGAGATAGGATCCATGTATGAAAACAAAGTATGGACTTTGGTGGACTTTCCCGATGATCGGCACGCCATAGAAAATAAATGGATATTTAAGAACAAGACTGACGCGGATGGTAATGTGACCATCTATAAGGCTCGGCTTGTCGCTAAAGGTTATCGACAAGTTCAAGGGATTGACTACGGCGAGACTTTCTCCCTTGTAGCGATGCTGAAGTCCGTCCGAATCATGTTAGCAATTGCCGCATACTATGATTATGAGATATGGCAAATGGACGTCAAAACGACATTCCTTAATGGCTTCCTCAAGGAAGAACTGTATATGATGCAGCCGGAAGGTTTTGTCGATCCTGAGAATGCTAACAAGGTATGCAAGCTCCAACGCTCTATCTATGGGCTGGTGCAAGAATCTCGGAGTTGGAATATTCGCTTTAATGATGTGATCAAAGCGTTTGGGTTTATACAGACTTGGGGAGAAGCCTGTATTTACAAGAAAGTGAGTGGAAGCTCTGTAGCATTTCTCATATTGTATATGGATGATATACTGCTGATGGGAAATGATATAGGATTCTTGGAAAGCATAAAGGCCTACTTGAATAAGAGTTTTTCAATGAAGGACCTTGGAGAAGCTGCTTACATATTAGGCATCAAGATCTATAGAGATAGATCGAGACGCCTCATTGGTCTTTCACAAAGCACATACCTTGATAAGATATTGAAGAAGTTCAATATGGATCAGTCCAAGAAAGGGTTCTTGCCTGTATTGCAAGGTATGAAATTGAGCACGGCTCAATCCCCGACCACGGCAGAAGATAGAGAAAAGTTGAGTGTCATCCCCTATGCCTCGGCCATAGGTTCTATTATGTATGCCATGCTGTGTACCAGACCTGATGTGAACCTTGCCATAAGTTTGGTAGGGAGGTACCGAAGTGATCCCGGTATGGAACACTGGACATCGGTCAAGAACATCCTGAAGTATCTGAAAAGGACTAAGGATATGTTTCTCGTTTATGGAGGTGACGAAGAGCTCGTCGTAAAGGGTTACGTCGATGCTAGCTTCGACACAGATCTGGATGACTCCAAGTCACAAACCGGATACGTGTATATTTTGAATGGTGGGGCAGTCAGCTGGTGCAGTTGCAAGCAGAGCGTCGTGGCGCATTCTACATGTGAAGCGGAGTACATAGCTGCTTGCGAAGCAGCGCAGGAAGGAGTCTGGATGAAGGAGTTCATCACCGACATAGGAGTCATTCCAAGCGCGTCAAGCCCGATGACTCTCTTCTGTGACAACACTGGAGCTATTGCCATTGCCAAGGAGCCCAGGTTTCACAAGAAGACCAAGCACATCAAGCGCCGTTTGAACTCCACCCGGAATTATGTTCAAGATGGAGACATAGATATTTGTAAAGTGCATACGGATCTGAATGTCGCAGATCCGTTTACTAAACCTCTTCCATGGGCAAAACATGATCAACACCAGAACTCTATGGGTGTTCGATTCATCACAATGTAACTAGATTATTGACTCTAGTGCAAGTGGGAGACTGTTGGAAATATGCCCTAGAGGCAATAATAAAATGGTTATTATTATATTTCCTTGTTCATGATAATTGTTTGTTATTCATGCTTGAATTGTATTGTACGGAAACAGCAATACATGTGTGAATACATAGACCACAACGTGTCCCTGGTAAGCCTCTAGTTACTAGCTCGTTGATCAATAGATGGTCACGGTTTCCTGGCCATGGACATTGGATGTCATTGATAATGGGATCACATCATTAGGAGAATGATGTGATGGAAAAGACCCAATCCTAAGCCTAGCACAAGATCGTGTAGTTCGTAATGCTAAAGCTTTTCCAATGTTAAGTATCTGTTCCTTAGACCATGAGGTTGTGCAACTCTCGGATATCGTAGGAACGCTTTGGGTGTGCCAAACGTCACAATGTAATTGGGTGGCTATAAAGGTACGCAACGTGTATCTTCGAAAGTGTCTGTTGAGTTGGCATGAACCAAGACTGGGATTTGTCACTTCGTATGACGGAGAGGTATCTCTGGGCCCACTCGGTAAGACATCATCATAATGAGCTCAATGTGACTAAGGAGTTAGTCACATGATGATGTATTACGGAACGAGTAAAGAGACTTGTGTCGGTGTACTAAGGTAGGGGTACCCTAGTACCCCAACTTGTGCACGGGCAGCGGCAGCTCCCCGCGGCAGGGTTCACCACGCGCTTGCCGGAGACCTTCCTGCCCCTTATCTAGCCATTCAAAAACAAAGTATACAAGACAGAAGACCAAGACCCCGGCAAGAGGAGCTTGCCGGGAAGGCCGTCCCAGGCTCGAGATTGCTTAACTAGCACGAGGCCCTGGCAAGAGGAGCTTGTCAGGACGAATAGAAGATTTTATCTTAGAAGACCCGGCAAGGGCTCGGGGAGCGGCAAGCTTCCGGGCCCGGCAAGGTCGAGATCCCCGGCAAGGTGCTTGTCGGGGGAGGTGCGCTGTGTGCCCGCGCTCCAGCTCATCGGCCCACGCGTCGCCCTGGGGCCGCTCCAGGGACGCGTGGCGGATGGCTGTGCAGCCTGGGGGACACGGTGGCACTCCACGGCAGTGGATCCATCGCCGTGGCAGACGGAGACGC
>LR738715.1:121190257-121318155 GCA_902687465.1 Secale cereale | reverse complement strand
ATCAAGCAAAAAGTGAGGAAGCAAGCCGTGGAGCGCCAAGAGTTCATCAACGAGGAGATCAAGAAACTAGAGGCAGCAGGCCTAGTTAGAGGTGTGATCCATCCGACGTGGTTGGCGAACCCAGTCGTCGTGCGCAAGGCCAACGGGAAGTGGAGACTGTGTATAGACTTCACTGATGTCAATAAAGCATGTCCCAAGGATCCTTTCCCCTTGCCGCGCATTGACCAGATCGTTGACTCCACTGCCGGATGTGAGCTACTCTGTTTTCTTGATGCATACTCAGGCTATCACCAGATTTTCATGGCTAAGGAAGATGAAGAGAAGACTGCATTTATCACTCCATGTGGCACCTATTGCTTCATCCGCATGCCATTTGGATTGAAGAATGCAGGCTCAACTTTTGCAAGGGTAGTGTACACTGCTTTTGAGCCACAGATCCACAGGAACGTAGAAGCCTACATGGATGACATCGTGGTGAAGAGCAAGAGCAAAGAAACACTGATTCAAGACTTGGAAGAAACATTTCAGAACCTGCGCAGGATACAGCTCAAGCTGAACCCCGAGAAGTGCGTCTTTGGAGTTCCCTCCGGCAAGCTTCTCGGGTTCTTTGTATCACAAAGGGGGATTGAAGCCAATCCCGACAAGATCAAAGCCATCGAGCAGATAGAAGCCCCGAAGCGCGTCAAGGATGTCAGAAGGCTTGCAGGTTGCGTTGCTGCCCTCAGTAGGTTCATTTCAAAATCCGCGGAACGCGCCCTACCTTTCTTCAAAATCTTGAAGAAGGCAGGTCCCATGAAGTGGACTCCGGAAGCGGAGGCGGCGTTGCAGGATTTGAAACGGTACCTGTCCTCCACTCCTATACTCGTCGCACCTAAACCACAGGAAAAGTTGTTGCTATACTTAGCGGCAACCAACCAGGTGGTTAGTGCTGCGTTAGTAGCGGAAAGGGAGTCCGACGAGGAGTCAGCATCACCGGCAAGCGAATCTAGCGACAAGCAGGGGGCTGTCCCGACAAGCTTTGGCCCCGACAAGGAAGACTCTGCGCAGGAACAAGGAGAGGTGCGGAAGAAGATGGTGCAGCGCCCAGTGTATTTTGTAAGTTCCCTTCTCCAGGGAGCTAGATCAAGGTACTCTGGTGTGCAAAAATTGCTTTTCGGCCTCCTCATGGCCTCGAGGAAGCTGCGCCACTACTTCCAAGCCCATGAGATAACAGTGGTCACTCGCTTTCCGTTGAAGAGGATATTACACAATCCAGAGGCAACAGGCAGGATCGTCGAGTGGGCACTGGAGCTGTCAAGCTTCGGACTCAAATTTGAAAGCACTTCAACCATACAGAGCCGAGCTTTGGCAGAATTCATCGCTGAGTGGACCCCAACGCCAGAAGAAGAAGTTCAAGAAACAAGCGTACCCGTGCAAGAAGCGACAAGTGAATGGGTAATGTATTTTGACGGTGCCTTCTCGTTGCAAGGCGCCGGTGCCGGCGTGGTACTCATCGCGCCCACCGGAGAGCACCTCAAATATGTTATCCAGATGCACTTTCCCAGGGAGCAAGCGACAAACAACACTGCAGAATATGAAGGCTTGCTTGCCGGCCTCAGGATTGCGGCCGAACTTGGGATCAGGAAGCTGATTGTGCGGGGCGATTCTCAGTTGGTGGTCCGACAAGTTAACAAAAGCTATCAGAGCCCTTTGATGGAAGCATATGTCGATGAAGTGAGGAAGCTTGAAGAGCACTTTGAAGGTCTGCAGATGGAGCACGTCCCGAGAGCTCAAAATGAGATTGCAGACGGCCTTTCAAAGTGCGCCGCGATGAAGTTACCTGTGGAACCAGGGACCTTTTTGCTCAAGCTGACTCAGCCATCAGTTACACCATCAATTGGGCAGTCCAAGAAGAGAAAGTTGGTCTCCGGCGACTACTTGCCGGCGGATCTTCCTGAACCCGCCGCTAAGGTTCCCAGGATCAACGACAACGCTGAGGAACAGTTTGCTCCTGCAAGCCCTCGGGCTTGTGCAGTTGAAGCAAGCGTTCCCGACAAGCCTCGCCCCGGCGAGCTTGCCGGGGGACCGACAGCTCCGACAGGACCAGAGGTCTTTGCCGTAGAAGCTGGGGTTCCCGCAGCGGCCCTCGAGCCTTTAGTCCTTGCCGTCGAGCCCCGGGCTCCGGCATGGGCACAGCAGATCGTCCGTTTTCTACAAACTGGAGAACTTCCCGACGACCCACAAGAGATAGAGAAGATAACCAGGCAGTCAAGTATGTATCAGTTTGTGGATAACGAGCTGTACAGAAGAAGACTCAATGGTGTCAGGTTGAAGTGCATCTCCAGGGAAGATGGACAGAAGCTGTTGGCAGAAATACACGGAGGCATATGCGGCCACCACATTGGCGCAAGGGCACTTGCCGGGAAAGCTTTCCGGCAAGGGTTCTTTTGGCAAGAAGCCCTCCAAGATGCAACTGCACTAGTAACCAAGTGTGAAGCGTGCCAGTTCCATGCAAAGCAAATACATCAGCCAGCTCAAGCTCTCCAAACAATCCCTTTGTCCTGGCCCTTCTCGGTCTGGGGGCTCGATATCCTCGGCCCTTTCCCTCGCGCTGTCGGGGGCTTTGAGTACTTGTACGTTGCAATCGACAAGTTCACAAAGTGGCCAGAAGTGGAACCAGTGAGAAAGGTGACAGCACAGTCAGCGGTCAGGTTCTTCAGGTCGATTGTTTGCCGTTTCGGAATCCCTAACAGGATCATCACCGACAACGGTACGCAATTCACTAGTCGCACCTTCATGCAGTACGTCCAAGACCTTGGCGCCAAGGTCTGTTTCGCTTCTGTTGCTCACCCGAGGAGCAACGGTCAAGCGGAGAGGGCAAATGCTGAAGTGCTGCGCGGACTCAAGACAAGGACCTTTGACAGGCTGCGCAAGTGCGGAAAGAATTGGATAGAGGAGCTCCCGGCGGCTCTTTGGTCAATCAGAACGACACCGAATCGAGCCACCGGACAGACACCCTTTGCCCTAGTCTACGGGGCAGAAGCAGTTATCCCCACGGAACTCGTATACGGATCTCCTCGAGTGCTCGCTTATGATGAGCTCGAGCAAGAGCAACTGCGGCAAGACGACGCATTGCTCCTTGAGGAGGGACGTCTCCAGGCTGCTGTACGAGCTGCTCGATACCAGCAAGCTTTGCGCCGCTACCATAGCCGCAAAGTCAAGGCCAGGAGTCTCGAGGAAGGCGACCTTGTTCTTCGGCGTGTTCAGTCCGCCAAGAATTCCAACAAGTTGACGCCGAAGTGGGAAGGCCCTTATCGGGTGAGACAAGTTACGAGGCCCGGCGCTGTCCGCCTCGAGACCGAAGAAGGCTTACCGGTGAGCAACTCCTGGAACATAGAGCATCTTCGCAAGTTTCACCCCTGAGGCGCGGTTGCCGTGATCCGTTCCGGCAACCACCTTTTGTACAAGCCTTGCCGCTGTTGCATGTAACCCTTTGTACAAAGCCGGGCGCAGACCCCGTGCATCAGTAAAGATTTCGTGTTTTCGCATCGATTGCCTTTCGCATGCTTCTCTTTGCTATTCGCATGTTTTATTTGGCATTTGATGCAACACTTAGACATTCGGTAAGCACTATTACGCCGAAAGGCAATATGCTTGTTTCCCTCTCCTTTTCGTTTTTCTCTTAAGCAGAAGGAACGTTCCTCGCGCACAAGTTTGCCGGGGGGGAAGGAGGTAGAGGAGGAACTAAGTGCCGTTCAAGAAAGAAGAGCCTTACCGGAAAGCAAACAACATGAGCAAGCAGCATATGAAAGATAAGTTGTTAGAATTTGACCAGTTCAAATTTTAAATTTTGGTTGTCTTCCTTGAACAATCACACTTTTTATGGGAAACCTGTGCGCGGAGGAACCTACCCGTGGCTTGCCGCACCCTTATCTTGTCTTCGAGTCCACTCAACGATTTAAGTGAGCTGTGACAAGTGTCGCGCCCTTGCTTCGTTTCCGAGTACACTCAGCAAGCTAAGTGCGTTGCGACTTGCTGCGGCGAGGTTGCTTGCCGGCGAGGACCTTGGCCAGCAGGCTGCTCAGCGCTCGCGGCAAGGGCCCCTTTCCGGCAAGCTCCCCGGGAGCGTAGGGTGAGGAACATACAAAGTCAAAGATTGGAACAAGGAAGATAACATTGCACTGATTGATTGAAGTAAAGCAAATATCTTACAGGGATAACTTGTCGCAATGGACTAATGAGTTCGTAACATAATGTGCAGCAACGAAAAGATAAAGATAAATGGGACCCTAGTCTACGCGGTCGCCCTCCTTCCTGCCAAGCTTTGCCACCTTGGCGATGATATGGCTGACCTGCTCCTTCAGGGCCTCCGTGTCTGCATCCGCCGGCAAGCTGCAAAGAACGTTCTTGAGGTTGATCCCCGGGTTGCGGTACACGATCTTCGTCAAGACCCGCTCCAGAGTTCCTGCGCAGAGACGGCGCGACTCCTCGGCCAGCTGCGCGGGGATGCGGTTCCGGAGACCTGCAAGGGCCGGAGCGACGCCTCTGAAGAAGAGGCTGAGCTTGGCGCTGTGCGGGAGGTCTGGATCCGGCGAGTAGATAAGATGTTCGACCTTCAAGGCAAGCAACTCCTGGTCAATGTTGGATGCAGAAGAAACCAGCTCTTCGGTCCACAGCTCAATGTTCTTGCGGAAGAGCTCGGATGCCTTGTTGGCGCTGTCCACCAAGGTCCGCTCCTTGCGGAGCTCCTCCTTCAGCTTGTCTTCTCGAAGCTTGGCGGCGTCAATTGAATCCCTCAGAGTTGAGACTTTCAGCTCCAAGTCCTCGATGGAGTCCTTGGCGGCCTTAAGCTCATCGCCCCTCTTGGACAGATTCACTTGGAGCTCCGCGTTGGTGTGGGCGTCCTTCTCGCGCTCAGTAATGAGCACGGCAACCTTCTCGGTGCTCACCTTCATCGCCGCTTCTAGTTGTTCAACCTTGGCGGCAAGCTCCTTCTTGGCGTCTTCCGCGGCAGCAGCAGCGGCTTTCGCCTCCTTCAGCTCCCCGCCAAGGGCAGCCTCGCGAGCGGCAAGGTCCTCCTCATGGGAGTCGAGATCCACCTTCCGCTGCGCGAGCTCTCCTTCTCGCCGGGACATCTCCACCCCGGCGAGCCGTTGCTGTTCTTCAGCCTCGGCTTTCTCCAAGAGCCACTCTTGATATTCACCGGCGAGACGCTCGCGCTCCTCCGCCACCTCGCGGAGGCCCGCCTTGTGGGCAGCGCTGAGCTCCGCCGCACGCTTCTCCATTTCGGCGGCGGCCTGGGCAGCAAGGGCTTCCCGGGAGGCAAGCTTCGCCTGCCTGGCCCGGTAAAGGGCCAGGAGTTGGTGGAGAAGCTTCTCCTCCTCGGGCCCATCTCCTTCGCCGGGCGCCTCGACGACTGTCAGACCCGCGGAGGCGAGGACTTCTCCGTCAAACGCCTCGCCCTCCGCGGGAGCTCTTGATGAAGACCCCCAGGGCACTTGGATAAAGACGCCATTGGGGGCACGAAGATAGTACGCCTGCTTCTCACCGGTGGAGGGGCCGGCGGCCGGTGTAGCATCCGGTGCTCCCGCCACCTCCGGGTCGGCGGTGCGGTCGCCGTCCCCCTCCCCGGTCGCGGCGTCAGCGGCCGGAGTGGCCTCCTGCGCGGCCGGCTCGGTGGCCTCGGTCGCCTCCTCGGTGGCCTCGGCCATCTCCACGACGACGGGAACGTCATCGCCGCCGCCCTGCGCGCCCTCCTCATCCTCGATATTGATGACCTCGGTCTCCATCGGCGCGGGAGGAGGAGGAGGAGGAAGATCTAGGAGAAGAAGAAAAAGAAGTTCAAAATCAAGCAAAGATCCAAAAAGAAGCAAAGTCAAGAAAACCAAGTACAGAACGTACCTTGGCGGACGTCCTCTGCGGCGGGCTCCCTTGCCGGGGAGCTCGGCCCTGGCGGAGTGGCCGTCCTCGCCGGGCTGCTCGCCCTTGGCGGGGTACTCTGCCTTGGCGGAGTACCCGCCCTTGGCGGAGCGCTCTCCCTTGCCGGAGAGTTTTGCCTTGCCGGGGACGGCGGGGCCTGCGGCTCCTCGGTGACGGTCTCCGGGCGCTCTTCCCGCTGCGGCTCCACCTCTGCACAAGAGAAGATAGAAGAACCAAGACATTCAAAAAAAAAAAAGAAAGAAAGAGAGATCAAAGCCCTAAGCGCGCCCCGACGAGCAAAAACAGTAAACCTCTAACTTACGCTGGGGGCTGCGCTGGGGGCTGCTCCCCGGAGCGGCGCTCGGGTCCGGCAAGCTCGGCTCCGGTGCGATCCCTGCTTCCGCGACGGATGGGTCTTCTACGACCTCAACTGTGGGCACCCTGACCCTCTTCGCGCGCTGCTCCAAGGTCCTGCAATCACAAGCAACAAGCAAAGTCAAGCGTCAGCAACAATCGAGATATAAAAATCAAGAAGGAGTAAGGTCTCGGGTCCTTACTCTTGGTCCTCCTCGTCGTCCTCGCTCAGCGCGGAGAAGTCAAACTCCACGGTGGGCGCGTTCGCGCGAGGAGCGGAGGATGAAGATTCCCTCGCGCGTTTCGGAGCCACCGGGGCTGGGGGCTGCGTAGGCCCAGCCCCTGTGGTGGCCGGCGCCCGAGAAGTGGGCGGAGCAGCTGCTCCGCTCCGAGAAGATCCTTGCCGGATCGGTGCCGGCCTGCGGGACGCCTCCGTCGTGGTCCGCGCGCGCGGGGCCTCTGCCGTAGCCGGCACGCCGGTCGCCCTTGGCACGTCTTGGCTCGGCCGGGGAGCTGCCCGGCGAGCTGGCTGTTGCCGGGGCGCTCGCGCCTGCTCCCCCGTCGCCGCCTTGCGGAGACGCTTCAATGGGGACTGCCTCGGGCTCGCCGGGGGCGGGGAGCTTTCCGACGAGGAGAGGTCGTCGGCGTAGAGCTCGGTGGATCCGCCGGTGTCTTCCTCCTCCCCCTCCTCTCCCTCGGCCAGTTCGCTGGCCCCAGCGCCTTGCACTGCGGGCCCCTTCCCCTTGGTGGCCCCGCTTCGTCCGGCGCCTTCGCTCCTCGCGGCACCCCTGCTTCCTCCGGCTGTGCCCTCCATTGCCGCGGCCTCCGTCGCGATCCCATTGATCCCGGAGTGCCTCAGCGAGGGGACCCCGGCGAGCGCGTCGGGAGGGAGCTCTAGCAGCTTGCGAATCTCTTCCTTATCCGCCTGGCTGGAGGCATCCGCGGCTTCCGCCTCCGCGGGTGTGTATCCAAAGTTTCCCGCCGCCGCGGCTGCGGCGACTTCTTCAGCGCGAGAAGCCATGTAAGCAATCTCTTGGTCGGTGGTGGCCCGCGTGTGCAGCTTGAGATCGTCCGTCTTCTCCAACACCTCCGCAAGGTTGTCGTAGAACTCGAGGACGTCGATAGGCTTGGGCGCAATCCACGTGCGCTCCAATCCATGAGAGTCGCACGCGGGCATCATAGCGACAAGGCGATCCCGGGCGCTGCTGGCGCAGAGCGGCACCACTCCCCGGGGAGCGCGGAAGTACTCGGGGTGTGCCGGGTCGAACTTGAAAAGTTCCCTGACCATACCCCGCAGCTCGAGTGTTGTGAAGTTAAAATTGAGGCCGGGGCGCAGCCTCATGATGTCTGCCGGGCCGCCGTATTGCCACGCCGGCCTTTTCCGGTCTTGGAGGGGGGCGATCCGGCGACGAAGAAAGTCCGCGCCCACTTCAGCGACAGACAGCGGCGCCATCCGAAGACGAAGGATTCTGACGAGAGCGATATCCAGCTTGGAATCGTCGGAATCGAGATTACTCCAATCCCTGCCGCGCACGATGGGCGATGTGCGCGGCACGGTGAAGTGTTGCGGCCGCTCCTCGACGACCCAGCACCACTCCGCGCGCCACTCTTCCCACTTGCCGCGGAGCTCCCCCGGCAAGTAGGCTGATTTCTTATTCAGCCTAAACACCCAAGAGATTCCTCCGGAGAGGGGGGCGTCGGCCTCTACTCTGGGGATGAAAAAGTGCCTAAAGAGAGCTACGTTGGGCTGGATTCCTACGAAGTTTTCGCACATGTGTGCGAAAACGGACATGGTGAGGATGGCGTTGGGGGTGAAGTCGAGGAGGTGGAAGCCATAAGTATTCATGATATCGCAGAAAAAGTTTGAGAAGGGAGGGCACAGACCGCAGTGGAAGAAGGCTGCGAAAAAGTAATACCCGCCGGGGTAGTGGTCCTTGGCGACGGCCGGGTAGACGCGCGTGCGGGGGTGCGCTGGGGTCTCCTTGGCCCAGAACAAATAATATTTGTTCCAAAGTTCCCGCACGCCGAGCTTCGGCGCGAAGACAATGTGCTCCTTCCGGTACGCGGCGAGCTTCGCCGCCTGATCTGACTTCTCCCGCTTGGACTTCTCCGACTTCGCCTTATCGGTCTTTGGGGCCATGGCGGATGCGGTGGAAGGAAGGGGACGAAGAGCTTGGTGGTGGCGGAGGAGTAGAGGCAAAGCGCAGAGGAATCTGAGGAAGAAGACGATGGCAATGAATGCGCAGGGAGGGGAACCGCGCCGCTCTCTCTGCTTTTATGGGAGAGTGGGGGGCGTTTCGCCCTTCCCATTAAAGAAATCGTGGGCACGTCCCATCCCACGGTGCCGCAATCGACGCGTGCCGTTGCCGTGGGGTGCGGCGGATATGGAAGTGGATTCGGCGCGCCGCGGGCCGCGGGTGCCCGTGCACTGTTTTGGGCCTGGCCCAACAGCGCTCGGCACCGTGTGTGGCCCAGGCCCGGGGGCTCCTGTCGGTGTACTAAGGTAGGGGTACCCTAGTACCCCAACTTGTGCACGGGCAGCGGCAGCTCCCCGCGGCAGGGTTCACCACGCGCTTGCCGGAGACCTTCCTGCCCCTTATCTAGCCATTCAAAAACAAAGTATACAAGACAGAAGACCAAGACCCCGGCAAGAGGAGCTTGCCGGGAAGGCCGTCCCAGGCTCGAGATTGCTTAACTAGCACGAGGCCCTGGCAAGAGGAGCTTGTCAGGACGAATAGAAGATTTTATCTTAGAAGACCCGGCAAGGGCTCGGGGAGCGGCAAGCTTCCGGGCCCGGCAAGGTCGAGCTCCCCGGCAAGGTGCTTGCCGGGGGAGGTGCGCTGTGTGCCCGCGCTCCAGCTCATCGGCCCACGCGTCGCCCTGGGGCCACTCCAGGGACGCGTGGCGGATGGCTGTGCAGCCTGGGGGACACGGTGGCACTCCACGGCAGAGGATCCATCGCCGTGGCAGACGGAGACGCAACGGCGGGAGCTTTTGGGGTCGACGGCGACGGGCATTAAATGCCCTTGTCCCCCACTGTCAAAGTAGGTATAGACCACTGTTCTGCACTGTAGCTCCACTGTTCCCGCACTGTTCCAACTACCACATCTTTTACATTTTTACCCCTTTCTCCTACGTTGACACCTGTCGGTGACCCCTTGCACTATAAAAGGAGGCCCATGCACAACGTGGAGGGGGTTCGAAACCTAGATCATTCTCACGCTCGTGTAGCTGCTTCTTCAAGCTCCGAGCGCCCAACTCAATACACAACCAAGCAGGAGTAGGGTTTTACGCATCCGTGCGGCCCGAACCTGGGTAAAACTGCCCGTGCGTCTGCCTCGATCTGCTCTTCGTGCTCCCTCCGCCCTCGTACCGCACAGACAAGGGGCTCCGGTCCCATAGGTGTTCGTGGTGGACAGTTTCCCCCGACATCTTTGGCGCGCCAGGTAGTGATCCTTGGCGACGGCCGGGTAGACGCGCGTGCGGGGGTGCGCTGGAGTCTCCTTGGACCAGAACCAATAATATTTGCTCCAGAGTTCCCGCACGCCGAGCCTCGGCGAGAAGACGATGTGCTCCTTCCGGTACGCGGCGAGCTTCGCCGCCTGATCTGACTTCTCCCGCTTGGACTTCTCCGCCTTCGCCTTGTCGGTCTTTGGGGCCATGGCGGACGCGGTGGAAGGAAGGGGGCGAAGAGCTTGGTGGTGGCGGAGGAGTAGAGGCAAAGAGCAGAGGAATCTGAGGAAGAAGACGATGGTAATGAGTGCGCAGGGAGGGGAACCGCGCCGCTCTCTCTGCTTTTATGGGGGAGTGGGGGGCGTTTCGCCCTCCCCATTAAAGAAATCGTGGGCACGTCCCATCCCACGGCGCCGCAATCGACGCGTGCCGTTACCGTGGGGTGCGGCGGATAGGGAAGTGGATTCGGCGCGCCGCGGGCCGCGGGTGCCCGTGCACTGTTTTGGGCCTGGCCCAACAGCGCTCGGCACCGTGTGTGGCCCAGGCCCGGGGGCTCCTGTCGGTGTACTAAGGTAGGGGTACCTCAGTACCCCAACTTGTGCACGGGCAGTTGCAGCTTCCCGCGGCAAGGTTTGCTGCTGGCTCGCCGGAGACCTTCCTGTTCCTTATCTAACCATTCAAAGACAAAGTATACAAGACAGAAGACCAAGACCCCGGCAAGAGGAGCTTGCCGGGAAGGCCGTTCCAGGCTCAAGATTGCTTAACTAGCACGAGGCCCTGGCAAGAGGAGCTTGTCAGGACGAACAGAAGATTTTATCTTAGAAGACCCAGCAAGGGCTCGGGGAGCGGCAAGCTTCCGGGCCCGGCAAGGTCGAGATCCCCGGCAAGGTGCTTGCCGGGGGAGGTGCCCGGCAAGGTGCTTGCCGGGGGAGGTGCGCTGTGTGCCCGCGCTCCAGCTCATCAGCCCACGCGTCGCCCTGGGGCCACTCCAGGGACGCGTGGCGGATGGCTGTGCAGCCTGGGGGACACGGTGGCACTCCACGGCAGTGGATCCATCGCCGTGGCAGACGGAGACGCAACGGCGGGAGCTTTTGGGGTCGACGGCGACGGGCATTAAATGCCCTTGTCCCCCACTGTTAAAGTAGGTATAGACCACTGTTCTGTACTGTAGCTCCACTGTTCCCGCACTGTTACAACTACCACCTCTTTTACATTTTTACCCCTTTCTCCTACGTTGACACCTGTCGGTGACCCCTTGCACTATAAAAGGAGGCCCATGCACAACGTGGAGGGGGTTCGAAACCTAGATCATTCTCACGCTCGTGTAGCTGCTTCTTCAAGCTCCGAGCGCCCAAACTCAATACACAACCAAGCAGGAGTAGGGTTTTACGCATCCGTGCGGCCCGAACCTGGGTAAAACTGCCCGCGCGTCTGCCTCGATCTGCTCTTCGTGTTCCCTCCGCCCTCGTACCGCACAGACAAGGGGCTCCGGTCCCATAGTTGTTCGTGGCGGACAGTTTCCCCCGACAACTTGCCATGACGAGATTGAACTAGGTATCGGTATACCGACGATCGAATCTCAGGCAAGTACTATACCGATAGACAAAGGGAATTGCATACGGGATTAAGTGAATCCTTGACATCGTGGTTCATCCGATGAGATCATCGAGGAACACGTAGGAACCAACATGGGTATCCAGATCCCGCTGTTGGTTATTGACCGGAGAGTCATCTCGGTCATGTCTACGTGTCTCCCGAACCCGTAGGGTATACACACTTAAGGTTCGGTGACGCTAGGGTTGTAGAGATATATGCACGCGGTAAACCGAATGTTGTTCGGAGTCCCGGATGAGATCCCGGACGTCACGAGGAGTTCCGGAATGGTCCGGAGGTAAAGAATTATATATAGGAAGTCCAGTTTCGGCCATCGGGAGAATTCCAGGGGTCACGGGTAGTGTACCGGGACCACCGGAAGGGTCCCGGGGTCCATGGGGTGGGGCCACCCATCCCGGAGGGCCCCATGGGCTGTAGGGGGAGGGGGACCAGCCCATAGTGGGCTGGCGCACCCCCTTGGGCCTCCCCCCTGCGCCTAGGGTTGGGAGAGAGGGCAGCCGCACCTCAACCCCTGGTGCCTCTCCCCCCGTTACACCACTTCCTCCTCCCGCAGGACCTTGGCGAAGCCCTGCAGCTTTTCCCGTTGCATCCACCACCACGCCGTCGTGCTGCTGGATATCCATCAACCTCTCCTCCCCCTTGCTGGATCAAGAAGGAGGAGACGTCGTTGTACCTTATGTGTGTTGAACGCGGAGGTGCCATCCGTTCGGCGCTGGGATCATCGGTGATAGAGATCACGACGAGTACGACTCCATCATCCACGTTCTCTTGAACGCTTCCGCTCGTGATCTACAAAGGGTATGTAGATGCACTCTTTTATGCTCGTTGCTAGATGACTCCTTAGATTGATCTTGGTGAAGCGTAGGAATTTTTTTGAATTCTGCTGCATTCCCAAACAACGGCCCCCATGGAGGCCGAAGACGTGGGGCCCAAACAATCCGAGGCCCCACCGAATACCATCTCGGAGCCTAGCGCGACTCCAGGGTCCAAAGACCCGGCTCCTTAAGCAGAGGAGGATACGGCGGCGCCCGGAGTTAATCCGGAGGCACCGGATTTTATGGAGGGAGCACTGCAAAGTGCTCTCATCATTGAAGAACACCGCACCATGATGGGTGCGGTGATGAAGAAGATTCAGTCCGTCAAGGGCGGACTGAATGAAGCCTTCAACAGCCTTTTAACAGGCTTTGAGGTAAGCAATGTAATGCTTTTTAAGAAATTTTATTTGTTTTAAATACACATTTATAACCAGTAGCCCCTGATGCTTGATACGTCTCCAACGTATCTATACTTTTTGATTGTTCCATGCAATTATTTATGAAGTCTTGGATGTTTAATGAGCTTTATCATTCACTTTTATATCATTTTTAGGACTAACCTACCCAAAGGCCTAGTCCAGATTGCTGTTTTTTTTGCCTCTTTCAGGGTTTTGCAGAAAAAGAATATCAAACGGAGTCCAAACGGAATGAAACCTTCGCGGGGGATATTTTTGGAGAAAATCATGCACGCGGAGCTTGAGGACCAAGTCAGGGGACAGAGAGGTGGCCCTCGAGGGTGGGGGCGCGCCCCCCTTCCCGGGGCGCGCCCCCTGCCTCGAGGCCCCCTCAAGTGGCCCCCGGTGCCCTCCTTCTTCCTATATAAGTCCACGTACCCCAGAAACTCCGAAGACAGAGAGAAAACCCTAATTCCACCGCCGTAGCTTCTATTCCCGTGGAGATCCCATCTTGGAGCCTATTCCGGAGCTCCACCGGAGGGGGATCCATCACGGAGGCCTTCATCATCATCATCATCGCCCTCACCATGAGTTGTGAGTAGTTTACCACAGACCTTCAGGTCCATAGCTAGTATCTAGATGGCTTCTTCTCTCTCTCCGGATCTCAATACAAAGTTCTCCTTGGTCTTCGAGGAGATCCATTCGATGTAATCTCTTTTTGCGGTGTGTTTGTCGAGATCCTATGAATTGTGAGTTTATGATCAAGGTTACCTATGAAAGATATTTGGTTCTTCTCTGAACTTTTTATGTGTGCTCATAATATTCTTGCAAGTCTCTTTGAATTATTGGTTTGGTTTGGCCTACTAGATCTATTGTTCTTGCAATGGAAGAAGTGCTTGGCTTTGGGTTCAATCTTGCGGTGTCCTTTCCCAGTGACAGTAGGGGCAGCAAGGCACGTATTGTATTGTTGCCATCGAGGATAAAAAGATGGGGTTTACATCATATTGCTTGAGTTTAGCCCTCTACATCATGTCATCTTGCTTAAGGCGTTACTCTGTTCTTCTGAACTCAATACATTAGATGCATGCTGGATAGTGGTCGATGTGTGGAGTAATAGTAGTAGATGCAGGCAGGAGTCGGTCTACTTGTCTCGGACGTGATGCCTATATACAATGATCATGCCTAGATAGTCTCATAATTATTCGCTTTTTTTATCAATTGCTCGACAGTAATTTGTTTACCCGCCGTAGAATATTGCTATCATGAAAGGAGCCAATAGAGAAACTATGGCCCCGGGGTCTATTCTCAACATATCAATCTACATCTACTTTACTTTTACCGCTTTTATTTGCTGTTTTATTAAACTAAAAATACCAAAAATATAAATTATCATCTCCATCAGATCTCACTCTCGTAAGTGACCGTAAAGGGATTGACAACCCCTTATCGCGTTGGCTGCAAAGTTCTAATTTGTTTGTGCAGGTGCGAGGGACTCGCGCGTGGTCTCCTACTGGATTGATACCTTGGTTCTCAAAACCTGAGGGAAATACTTACGCTACTGTGCTGCATCTCCCTTTCCTCTTCGAGGGAATACAACGCAAGCTCAAGAGGTAGCAAGAAGAATTTCTGGTGCCGTTGCCGGGGAGGCTTATGCAAAAGTCATATACCAAGTACCCATCACAAACCCTTATCCTTCGCATTACATTTTTGCCTCTCGTTTTCCTCTCCCCCACTTCGCCCTTGCGTATTCGCCCTTCTTCTGCCGTGTGTTTACTGTTCGCTTGCCTCTTGTTTGCTTGTGGTGCTATGTGCCCTCTATTAGCTTGCATCTTCGCTTGCTAAATTATGGATCATCATCCACTTGCTAATCTCTTTAAGAGATCCTATTATGTTGAACCAATTGCTAGTGAGCTGCGTACACTAGATTATCTTTATGGGGTTTTCCTTGAAATTTATGAATCTGAAAATTGTGAGGAATTGTTAAAAGAAAAAGTGATTCATGATAGCTTGTTAAATAAAAAGCATAATTGCAATGATGTTATTATAAATTCTATTGATGTCAATTGTGTTAATGATATGCAAAACCCTAAGCTTGGGGATGCTAGTATTGCTATGTCCATTACTTGTTGCAATGATCATGATTGGGGTGATTCTTCTTACGATCTTGAAAATTTATTTAATCCCCATGATATATATGAGATTGATAATAATGTTTGCAATACGATTAAAAGTGGGTTTGAAAGAGTGTTAACTTTAGATCCCACTATTTTGGAGGAGTGTCAACTTCGTATGCATGTGGATCGTGTTGAGAATATGTTATGTGATAGCTATATTGTTGAGTTTGAATATGATCCTAAATGCAGTTATTATGAGAGAGGAGAATATGGTTGTAGGAATCTTCATGTTACTAAATTACTTCTCGTTATGTTGAAATTGCTATTGTTTCTTTCTTCTTCCTTGCATATGCTAGATCTTGCTTGTCTTGGTAATTTGTTTTCCTATAAAATTCCTATGCATAGGAAGTATGTTAGACTTAGATGTGATTTTCACATGCTATACGATGCTCTCTTTGTGCTTCAATTCTTATCTTTCATGTGAGCATCATTGAATTCTTAAGCCTATCTTAATGGCTATAAAGAAAGAGCTTGTTGGGAGGCAACCCAATTTTTTGTTTTTTTGTTTTTTGTTGCTGTTAGGGAATAAATATTGCATCTAGACTATGATTAGATGTGGTTTCATGTTTTGTTTAGTGTGTGTGCCAAGTGTGAAGACCTGTGTGAAGTTTATATGATCTTGCTCCGGAAAACAGAATCGTTAGTGCTCGCTAAAGTAGTCGTGGGATTTTACTGGAGCATGCTTTTTAATTGATTCTTTTCGCAGATGATTGGTACAAAAATTCCGCAAATTTACCAATTTAGTTTGAATTTTTTGGAGTTCCAGAAGTAGGCGAAACCTGCAGATTACTACAGACTGTTCTGTCTTTGACAGATTCTGTTTTTCGTGTGTTGTTTGCTTATTCCGATGCACCTATGAGTAGTATTGGAGGATATGAACCATAGAGAAGTTGGAGTACAGTAGGTTTAAAACCAATATAAACAAAGAATGAATTCATTGCTGTACCTTTGAGTAGTGGTTTGCTTTCTTTTACTAACGGAGCTCACGAGAATTTTTGTCTAAGTTTTGTGTTGTGAAGTTTTCAAGTTTTGAGTATTGCTTTGATGGACTATGGAACAAGGAGTAGCAGAGGCCTAAGCTTGGGGATTCCCATGTCACCTCAAGTAAATGTAAGATAATCAAAAGCCTAAGCTTGGGGATGCCCCGGGAAGGCATCCCCTCTTTCGTCTTCATCCATCGGTAACTATACTTGAAGCTATATTTTTATTCGCAACATGTTATGTGTTTTGCTTGGAGCGTCTTGTATAATTTGAGTCTTTGCTTGTTAGTTTGCCATAATCATCCTTTCTGGACACACCTATTTGAGAGAGTTAAATATGGCCTAGGAATTGTTAGAACACTCTATGTGCTTCACTTACATCTTTTGAGTTGAATAGTTTTTGCTCTAGTGCTTCACTTATATCTTTTAGAGCACGGTGGTGGTAATATTTTGTAGAAATTGTTGGACTCTCATGCTTCACTTAGATATATTTGAGAGTCTATTAAAACAGCATGGTAATGTGTTTAGGCTAAAAGAACTAGTCTTCACATGATAGACATCCAATGCCAATGTAGTAAAAAAATTCACACCAAGTGCATTGAATAGAATGAGATGTTGGATGCTTGATAATTGTTATGAGACATGAGGATAGTGATATTATAGTCGTGCTAGTGGAGTTATTATGAAATTGAGAAATACTTGTGTTACGGTTAGTGATTCCCGTATCATGCACGTATGGTAAACCGCTATGTGACGAAGTTAGAGCATGAGGTACTTGTAGAGTGCCAACCTTTGTGTGGAGGTCGGGGGCGCGCGATGGTTAACACCTACCAACCTCCCCCCGAGGTGCATGCATTGATTGCTTTGTTTTGATGACTCGTAGATTTTTGCAATAAGTATATGAGTTCTTATGACTAATGTTGAGTCCATGGATTATACGCACTCTCACCCTTCCACCATTGCTAGCCTCTCTTGTACCGCACAACTTTCGCCGGTGCCAAAACCCACTATATATCCTTCCTCAAAACAACCACCATATTGTTCCTCAAAACAACGACCATACCTACCTATCATGGCATTTCCATAGCCATTCCGAGATATATTGCCATGCAACTTTCCACCGTTCCGTTTATATGACACGCATCATATTGTCATATTGCCATGCATGATCATGTAGTTGACGTCGTAGTTGTGGCAAAGACACCATGCATAATTTTTCATATATGTCACTCTTGATTCATTGCATATCCCGGTACACCGTCGGAGGTATTCATGTAGAGTCATACTTGTTGTAGTATCGAGTTATAATATCGAGTTGTAATAAAAAGTGTGATGATCATCATTATTTGAGCATTGTCCCATGTGAGGAAAGGCCAATAAAAAAGAGATGACCCAAAAAAAATAGAGAGGGGCTAATAAAAAAAGAGAAAACCCCTCCAAAAAAATGAGAGAAAAGAGAGAAGGGACAATTGCTACTATCTTTTTTCCACACTTGTGCTTCAAAATAGCACCATGTTCTTCATTGTAGAGAGTCTCATGTTTAGTCACTTTCATATACTAGTGAGAATCTTCATTATAGAACTTGGCTTGTATATTCCAACGGTGGGCTTCCTCAAATGCCCTAGGTCTTCGTGAGCAAGCAAGTTGGATGCACACCCACTGGTTTCTTTTGTTGAGCTTTCATTCATATTTAGCTCTAGTGCATCCGTTGCATGGCAATCCCTACTCACTCACATTGATATCTATTGATGGGCATCTCCATAGCCCGTTGATACGCCTAGTCGATGTGAGACTATCTCCCTCCTTTTTGTCTTCTCCACAACCACCTCTATTCTACCCATAGTGCTATATCCATGGCTCACGCTCATGTATTGCGTGAAAGTTGAAAGGTTTGAAAAGATAGAGTATGAAAACAAATGCTTGGCTGAAATCGGGGTTGTGCATGATATGAATATTTTGTGTGATGAAGAGGGAGCATAGCCAAACTATATGATTTTGTAGGGATAACTTTCTTTAGCCATAGTATTTTGAGAAGACATGATTGCTTTGTTAGTATTGCTTGAAGTATTGATATTTCTTATGTCAATATAGACTTTTATCTTGAATCTTTCAGATCTGAACATTCATGCCACAATTAAGATAATTACATTGAAAAACTATATTGGTTAGCATTGCACATCCAAAATACTTTCTTTATCATGTACCTACTCGAGGACGAGCAGGAATTAAGCTTGGGGATGCTTGATACGTCTCCAACATATCTATAATTTTTGATTGTTCCATGCTATTATTTATGAAGTCTTGGATGTTTAATGGGCTTTATCATTCACTTTTATATCATTTTTGGGACTAACCTACTAACCCAAAGGCCCAGTCCAGATTGCTGTTTTTGCCTATTTCAGGGTTTTGCAGAAAAAGAATGTCAAACGGAGTCCAAACGGAATGAAACCTTCGCGAGAGATATTTTTGGAGAAAATCATGCACGCGGAGCTTGAGGACCAAGTCAGGGGACAAAGAGGTGGCCCTCGAGGGTGGGGGCGCGCCCCCCCTTCCCAGGGCGCGCCCCCTTGCCTCGAGGTCCCCTCAAGTGGCCCCCGGTGCCCTCCTTCTTCCTATATAAGTCCACGTACCCTAGAAACTCCGAAGACAGAGAGAAAACCCTAATTCCATTGCCGTAGCTTCTGTTCCCGTGGAGATCCCATCTTGGAGCCTGTTCCGGAGCTCCACCGAAGGGGGATCCATCACGGAGGCCTTCTTCATCGCCCTCACCATGAGTTGTGAGTAGTTTACCATAGACCTTCGGGTCCATAGCTAGTATCTAGATGGCTTCTTCTCTCTCTCCGGATCTCAATACAAAGTTCTCCTTGGTCTTCGAGGAGATCTATTCGATGTAATCTCTTTTTGTGGTGTGTTTGTCGAGATCCGATGAATTGTGAGTTTATGATCAAGGTTATCTATGAAAGATATTTGGTTCTTCTCTGAACTTTTTATGTGTGCTGATAATATCCTTGGAAGTCTCTTCGAATTATTGGTTTGGTTTGGCCTACTAGATCTATAGTTCTTGCAATGGGAGAAGTGCTTGGATTTGGGTTCAATCTTGCGGTGTCCTTTTCCAGTGACAGCGGGGGCAGCAAGACACATATTGTATTGTTGCCATCGAGGATAAAAAGATGGGTTTTACATCATATTGCTTGAGTTTATCCCTCTACATCATGTCATCATGCTTAAGGCGTTACTCTGTTCTTCTGAACTCAATACACTAGATGCATGCTGGATAGAGGTCGATGTGTGGAGTAATAGTAGTAGATGCAGGCAGGAGTCGGTCTATTTGTGTCGGATGTGATGCCTATATACAATGATCATGCCTAGATAGTCTCATAATTATTCGTTTTTTTATCAATTGCTCGACAGTAATTTGTTTACCCGCCGTAGAATATCGCTATCATGAGAGAAGCCACTAGAGAAAACTATGGCCCCCGGGTCTATTCTCAACATATCAATCTACATCTACTTTACTTTTACCGCTTTTATTTGCTTTTTTTTAACTAAAAATACCAGAAATATAAATTATCATCTCTATCAGATCTCACTCTCGTAAGTGACCGTAAAGGGATTGACAACTCCTTATCGCGTTGGCTGCAAAGTTCTTATTTGTTTGTGCAGGTGCGAGGGACTCGCGCGTGGTCTCCTAATGGAGTGATACATTGGTTCTCAAAAACTGAGGGAAATACTTACGCTACTGTGCTGCATCTCCCTTTCCTCTTTGAGAGAATACAACGCAAGCTCAAGAGGTAGCAATGCTTTGTATGATTCTGAAAAGAATCGGACGAAGTATCCATAGAGTAGCATATTTACAGAGCTGAACTGTTGTGCATGCTTCCTTAGTTACGGCGACTGCGCGAGATGCAGAGGTTGCCGAACTAAATTGGAAGCTCGGGGTGGCCAACGCGGACCTCGACCGCATCAACCGGCGTTTTGATGAAACGCAAGGTATGCAGATTTTTTATTTAAATGTCAATAAGACTTAATTGATTTAGTATGAGTACAAACTCTAATATTGTATTCTGTATCACACAGTTGGCACTGCTGAGCTCGAGGCCCTCAAGGGCAAGGTTGCCAAGGCCAAGGAGGAGGCCAAGGCGAACAAGGCGGCCGCTGATAAAGCGGCTGCTAATTTGGAGGCCGAAAAGGTGGAGTGCGAGAAGCAAAAATCTCGGGTGTCCGAAGTCGAGGTCGAGCTCCAAGATGCCATCCGTAAGTGTGAGGCATCAGAGAAGAAGGCTTCGAAGCAGGCGACCGAGCTGTCTACGGCAGTGAAATCTGCCCAGGACGCGCGAGGCGAGGCACGTAGCGCCTATGAGGAAATCAAACAAGCGCGACAGATAGCATCTGGTAAGATATTTCTCTTACAGAGCATCTTCGGAGGGCGGAAGTATATTGGGCTGACACGATTGTGGAGTTCTCCAGGAGTGTTTGCTGATCTTCCAAGGAGCAACGCAGATGCTGCTCAATACTTCCGAGCCCAGGAGGGGAATGACACAGAGAAATTGTTCTGGTCGCAGTTCTATGCGCCACAACATCCAGTTCCCCTCAACGACCGGATGAAGCAGTTGGTCGAGCTGCACAACATGGCAGGTTCAGTCATGAAGGACTTAATAGTTCGGCTATGGGCCACTAACCCAATCCCAAGTAGTTACTTCGGATTGGTGGAGCGGCTCGTCGAGGCGAGTCCGCGGGTCGACGCACTAACACGTTTGGCCTGCATAGAAGGTGCTCGGATGGCCTTCGCTCGTGTCAAAGTGCACTGGGCAAAGATGAACGTAGTGCATATAGCTACTGCTGGCCCGCCCGCAGGCAAGGAGCACCGCAAGCCAGTGAAGTACTTCGAGGACGTCATCGACGGAGCCCGCCTTGTAGAAAGCTAGTGTTCGAAGTATGTTGCCTTCGAATGATTGTATCCGGATGTAAAGACGAGGATTATGAATCCGATGTATATATAACTTTTGCGCTATTTATAATATCAATGTTTTTTACCTCTTGTGTGACTGTTTATCTTAAATCTGAAAGTTTCCAGTCATCGGCTTCAGCCCCCAGGCACATAGTACTGGGGTGTTTGGTCATATGCAAATACACTCTTTATCCAACGTCTTGGTCCGTATAGGAGGTGTATGCGGAGCGAACCAGACAATCAGACTATGCAGTGTTATTCCTTTCACTTAGTCGTAGGAGTTTGACAAGTGGGGCTAGGTACTAGCCCCTGGTGCGGATAAAATATCCAATTGCACTTGGCTGGGCGAAAAACCAACCCTTCGTATAAGACGGGGTAGATCTCTATCGATCGTAGTATAAAACTAAGTCACCGGATTGCAGACCAAGTTCTCGCTTATCATGATAGTCAGTTTTCGGCATTCTCTACTGAGGTACTTGACCGGACTAGCTAGAAGTACTATCGCAGTAGTTCTCCCTTTACACCCTAGCCGAACAATCGGGAACATAGGGGTAAGCACAGGAGCCGGGCAACCCAACTATTGACCCAAGACATGATTCAGAACTGATGCATATAATGCAAATATCCAGGACGCCGAGCACTCCCTATAGGTGTCCGGTCTTTTCAGCATATACCAGGGCTGACTATAGCCCCTGGTAGTAAACCCTTATTGACAAGGCACATATGGCAATCTGATGCGGGAAAAGAACATTCCATGGTGAGTGAATAAAACTCTGGACATAATACAAGTAAAACTGTTCTATTAATATCCCTCTATAGTACGACAAGCTGCAAACTTTATAAATAATGCCGATGACCTTTTTTGGACATTTTACATGCCAACAAGGTATATAATAAGAAAGAGAAAAAGGTTTACACAGGGTCTTAATCTAAAAAAAGAAACCTTAGCGCGGGTCCCTGCTGCACGTCTGCGCCGTTTTCTCCTCTGTAATGTGTCCTTCAAGGTGCGAGTATGATGGCCATATGTAGAAAAAAGAAATAAACCTGGAAACGAAGAAGTCAATCCGGTGTGGCCAAAGTAAGTCTGGTTCATTTAATGAACCAAAAGATGATAAGTTTTAAAGTCCGAATAGGGTCTAGCCGAACTACGGACTATATGCAGGTGCCCCCGATCACCGCCTAAGGAATTTTTAGGGCATAATTATGTACTCGAGGCACATATGCTATCACCTTATGGGACGGCCGATGGGGGCATAGCTGTCAATCTTACTCAGGTTCTTCCGAGCTACCGCACTGAAGCGTGTGCCGAACACGTTTAACTGTGTCCGGTGTTGATAGATTATCTGGCTTGAATAGGCCGCATTGGACTTCGGCCGCTAAGGCCGCAGTTTCCTCCTCGGTACGGAGAGAGCGCTCCATATTTCCATTGACTGTGATAACGCCATGTGGTCGAGGCATATTGAGCTTTAGATAGGCATAATGCGGGACTGCATTGAAGCGGGCGAAGGCTGTTCTTCCGAGTAGAGTGTTATAGGCACTTCGGAATGGAGCTATGTCGAAGAGTAGTTCTTCACTTCGGAAGTTGTCGGGAGAACCGAATACAACCTCTAATGTTAAAGAGCGTGTGCAGCGAGCTTCAACGCCCGGTATCACTCCTTTAAAGTTCGTGCTGCTTGGCTTGATTCTTGATGGGTCGATCCCCATTTTGCGAACAGTGTCCTGATATATCAGATTAAGACTACTGCCGCCATCCATAAGGACTCGGGTTAGATGGTATCCATCTATTATTGGGCCGAGCACTAAGGCAGCCGAACCCCCATGCCGAATACTAGTCGGATGATCCCTGCGATCAAAAGTGATTATACACGCTGACCATGGGTTCAATTTTGGGGCGACAGGCTCAACGGCGTAGACGTCTCGGAGTGCGCGCTTGCGCTCCCTCTTTGGGATATGAGTGGCATATATCATGTTCACTATTTTGACCTCCGGTGGAAATTTCTTCCGTCCCCCTATATTTGGCTAGCGAGGTTCATCCTCGTCTTTGCTCTGAGGCTCCTTCCCCTTGTGTTTGGCGTTTAGCTTGCCGGCGTGCTTGAAAACCCAATAGTTATAGTTGGTGTGATTGGCAGGTTTTTCTGGGGTGCCATGGATTTGGCAGGGCCTGTCTAATATCCTGTCCAAACTTGATGGACCATCTTTGTTGCCTTTAAATGGCTTCTTCTGTTGACCGGGTCTGAAGCCACTGAATCCAGCGTTTACCGTTGTATCATCTGGGTTTCCAGAATTGTTTCGACGTTTGTTTTTGTTACGTCTTGGCTTTCCATTGTCATCCTTGGCTTCGGATGTTCCAGGGTCACTGGTGCAACTACGAGCTAACTAGCTATCCTCACCCGCGCAAAAGCGAGTCATGAGTGTAGTTAGGGCTACCACTGTCCTCGGCTTTTCCTGTCCGAGGTGTCTGGCTAGCGATTCGTCCGGATACTGTGCTCGAATGCCGCTAAAGCTTCGGCGTTCGGACAGTCGACGATCTGTTTCCTCTTAACGAGAAACCGGTTCCAAAGCTTGTGGGATGACTCCCCGGGTTGTTGGATGATGTGACTTAAATCGTCAGCGTCCGGGGGCTGGACATAAGTCCCTTGAAAATTGGCCCAAAAAGCGTCCTCAAGCTCTTCCCAACTCCCAATGGAGTTTTCTGGGAGGCTGTTTAGCCAGTGTCGAGCATGTCCTTTTAGCTTGAGGGGTAAATATTTGATGGCATGGAGATCATCTCCTCGAGCCATGTGGATGTGAAGAATAAAATCTTCTATCCAGACGGCAGGATCCGTCGTTCCATCGTACGCTTTGATGTTCACGGGTTTAAACCCTTCCGGGAAATCATGACCCAACACCTCATCGGTGAAGCATAGAGGGTGTGAGGCTCCTCTATATCTTGCTATATCATGGCGCATATCCGATGGTTGTGGTGTTCGGTATTGACCCCGAACTGGTATGTCACCGGCACGATTGGCTTGATCGCCGCCGTCCCATGTGGGAGCTCGGTCCCTAGGTCCAAATATAGACCTGGTTTTGCTAGTTTTTTTGTTTAGGTCCTCATGCAGATCGTGTTTTCAGACTTGTGCCGCACCCTCCTTTCCTTTACGGGGTGGTGGTGCGGGTTTGTATACATTGCTAGCTACTCTATCCCGTCCGCGAGGTGGTCGGTCCGGCTTGTCGGCGGTGTTATTTTTCGGTAGGACGAGCGCGACGGCCTCGTCATCGAATTCAGGCAGCAGCTTGCGCTTGGGATAGCCTTTAGTTTGGCCGTTAAAGCCATGTTTCTGTTCGGCGTCTAGCACCTCATTCCATCTATCATTGAGCGTGTCCTGTGCAGCTCGAAGCTGTCTCTGCTACTTTTTAGGCTCCGTGCGGTGGCTATAAGCCGCCGATGGAAGCGTCTTTGTTCAGAGGGTTCTTCTAGGATGGTGTACTCGTCGTCATCCAGACTAAACTCTTCTTCGGAGATCGGTTTGTAGTCACCGTCTTCGGCATCGCTGTCATCGGACTGTGGCTTCGGACTCTATTCGCCATCCTCTCGCTCCTCCTGCTCTATCACTAGATCTGCGGGGTCTTCGGCTTGTTCCAGAATATCACCGTCATTAGTCACGGTGTTGCTGTCCTTTCCTTTACGGGATTTTGTTCGGTGTTTTGGACGCCGACCTTGGGAGGTTCTTCAGCGGGTTTATCCTCCACGGGATTGTTTTCGCCGTTGCCTTCCACCTCTTTGGGTGTATCCTCCATATACACGTCATATGAAGACGTAGCTTTCCACCGCCCTGTTATGGGCCGGCTTTGATCTGTATCTGCTTCAACTTCGAGGTCCATCCCGTCGAAGTCTTTTGAAGCGTAGTCGAGTATATCGGTTAGATCTTCAACCGTGGCTACCAAATGGGTGGTGGGTGGGGAACGAAATTCTTCATCCCCCTGGGTATAGCGTGGCTGTTCATCAGCCTCCAGTTCGAACCGGATATAGTGCGACTATGTGCTCTCGTCCAGGGAGAGAGATCTTAACGACCTTAACATGTCGCCAAGTGGTGAGTGCTGGAAAATATCCGCATCACCAAATTCGACGATAGGCGCCTTATTGGATTTGAGGGGCGCAGTTACGCGCAGTTCCGGTAACACAGACCTGATCAGTTGGGTCCGTGTGCGGCTCCAACGCCGTAGAGTCTGTGGCTCCCGTGGTGGGATTGAGCTTCCCATTTTCGGGTGATGCAATCTGTTCTGGATATAGGGCCAGAACTGTTGCAGGTGCTATATCCTGATTCGATGACAGAGTTAAGTCATGATCATCGTGGTGGCAGAGAGAGGTTGCCGCTGGCTCGAATCCGATGAAGATCAAGTCTCCATGGATATCAGCAACGTAGTTCAAGCTACCGAATCTGACATGATGGCCAGGGGCGTAGCTCTCGATCTGCTCAAGGTGGCCTTCAGTGTTGGCACGAAGCGCGAAGCCGCCGAACACGAAGAGTTGGCCGGGAGGGAAAATCCCCTCGACGTCGCCATTGCAGTTGATGACGTGATCCATCAGTCCTTTCGTCAACGACATAGTGGAACTCTAAATTAAAGCACCAATGTCGGTGTCAAAGCCGGCGGATCTCGGGTAGGGGGTCCCGAACTATGCGTCTAAGGATCGATGGTAACAGGAGGCAGGGGACACGATGTTTACCCAGGTCCAGGCCCTCTCGATCGGGGTAAAACCCTACTTCCTGCTATATTAGTATGAGTGAATATGTGTACAAGGGTTGATCTACCTCAAGATTGTAATGGCTAAACCCGAGGTCTTGTCTATGAGGGTATTATTGTAACACCCCAAATTTTTGAGTTGGTTTTCTTCCAAACTTTTGGCCTTTTGGAAGAGGGTTATTTGATCTTTTCTTGAGCCTCTTCTAAAATATTTCTGGCCAAAGTTTTTGGTGTTTTCTCAAGCTTGGTTTTTGACCTTGAAGATCTTCTCTTGGGTTGGCTAAAGCCCAAATTGAGTTTCAAAGGGGTTGTTTGAATTCTCCCCTACTTGAGTTATGCCTTTCAAATTTGATCTTGGACTTATCCCCCCCTCCAACCTTCATATTGCCATGACCCCAACAGAAATATTTATCTCCACAACCCTCTTCACACCTTAGGACAAGTCTCTCATGAATTCCAGTAAGTTTTGACCTTATTGGGATTTTTCCTCTATTTATTTCACTCCAAAACTATTTCTGTCTTTTATAGTGGACCTTGGTGATTTACAAAGGAGCCACCTTTTCCATGCAGACATCTGTTTCCAAACCAACTCTCCTAGATGGTCCTTAGTACCCACAACCTAGATCCATCTTATTTCACATGTCCATAGTTCAAAATTTTCAAATTTCACCTGCTGCAAGTTTGGACCAGATTTGCAAAATTTGGTGAAATTCATAGTTATCTTCTTCCAAAAATCCTGTGAAAAATTAGGTAGCCTCTAGATGCATCAAGAGGCCACTCCACCAAATATCAGCACCAGAAATATTTCACACATGCCAGAAACATTTCATCAAACACTTAGCATACACTGTACTCTCAAGTTCAGAAGCTGTTAACTGAAACTGTCGACAGACAGTTCGACAGTTCGTCAGGCACTTCGACAATCTCACCAGTAACCTCCTTGGCTCGACGCTGCACTGCACCATCTTCTTATCCAGAGCGCCGCACGGTTGCTTGGCTGCTTCTGGGCGTCGGTGGCGCCCTGGCCCGACCGCGCCGGCGACTGCCACGGCAACAGCGCCGCCCGTGGCGGCTGACAGAAGTAACCCCGCAGCTCGACGCCGTTTAGCGCTGCCCAAATCACCCCAGCGCTCCGCGTGTCCACCTGTGCTAGCGCACGCTTGCCGCACCATCGCCGTGGCCTGGCACGTGCAGAGCGCGATTTCTGCCGCCGACGTGCCGCGCGGCCGTTCCGTCGAGGACAACCCGTAACTCTCTCTCCCCTGCTGAGTTAGGTGCGGGAATGGAACCACTACACCTCCTAGACGATGCTCAAGCCCCTAACTCCGCCGTCCAACCACTGCAGCACCGTAATCGACTCACCAGACTTATCCATTCACGGCAACCGCCTCGGGCCGGCTATATAAGGCACCGCCGAGCTCGTTCTCGAGCCCGCACATCTTCACTACCTCCCTAGACCACGCTCAGCCTCTGGAAGAGCCTCGAGGGGCCCTTCTTCCCCAACTCCGGCCAACTCCCTCCGCCTAGGGCTCCAGCGTCGTTCACTCCGGTGAGAGCTTCTCCACCGCCGTGGACTCGAGCGTAGCACCCTGGCACCCACCTAGACCTAACCCCCACCTCAATTTGATCCCAGGAACATTCTCCGACGAGGCCCACGACCACCCGAGCCGCCGTCCTCCGGAGACAGGGTCGCCGTCGACGTGGGGCTCGCCGACGCTCAACTCCACCACCATTCGACGCGGAAGATCACCGAGAAGCCGTACGTATCATTCCCCTCCCTAACTCGCTGTGGATCGGCGCCGACGACCACCACAGCACCGGCGCCGGCGCGACTCTGCTCCAGTTTTCAAACCTGACGCATGGGGCCCCTTGTCAGCCTCACACCTCTCCCCTCCGAACCGTTTTCTGTAAGCGCATTCGGGCAAAGTTCGTTTCCCCTCTGCGGTTGACGTACTGCGTACCGATTCGCTTTGCTGTTTTCTGTTCTAGCCCCAGGAACTTTTCTGTTTCATTACAGATGAGTCCCTAGACAGAAACTCTAATATCTTTTTAACTAAAGATGATTTTGAGTTGATTCTTTTTCTGTCCTCTTTAGTTTTCTGTCTAGTTTTTTGTCACATTTATGTGAATTTTTTTGGAGCAACCTTTTTTTGCACACGCGGTATTTATGTTAGTATTTATTTGTTTGAATACGTAGATACCGGAGGTCGTGACGGAGACGCGAACCACACCGAGTTAGACTCCGACATCTCAGAACCAGGCAAGCATGTTTGAACCTTTGATATGATGAGTGTGTTGCATGTTTGCTCGAGTAGTTCGTTTCATAAGCATGATCATATGGGCATATGTGTATGGTTATATTTCATGCAAGTAAGCTTCGGGTGAGCCCCGAGTGATAATGTTTGAACCACCTCGATTATATGGTGATATGACGGGTGGAATGCTGGTATTGTTGGAGCATGCCAGTAGTTGGTTAACTCAATATCAACGGAGATCATGTCATGATTCCGTCCATCTACTTTTGGTACTATCATAGGCCGTCTGCTGAGATTACGATCTAGTCAGTTGTAAACCACTTCCCGAGTACACACCATGTAGAGGGGCCGGGATGAGGGTTCCATGGCCCTGGATTAAAGCCCGTCATCCGGTCAGGGGGCATGGGTGTTTCCGGTTGGGACCGAGAGGCGGGCACCCCTTAGAGCGTGCATATATAAATTTGATCCCATGCTATTCGAGGTTGTAGCCTCCCCATCTTAGAGTTTTTCGTGAATGTTGTCATGGGTGATTCCGGACAGCAGGATGTTAAATGGGTGTGTACTGGTTAGCTGGGTTTCTACTAAAACACCGTATACGGAACTAGTCCCCGTGGCTAGTAGAGTCCGTTGGCTATGAGTTAATAGTACAAGCTCTGCAGAGTTAAAATTCCTTCAGTGGCCATGTTTATGGCCTAGGGTCAATCTTCATGTCAAACGGGTGACCGTCTCTAGTATATTCTTGTTGGTAACCAGAGTAGTGTTTTTGTCAAAGTTCATTTGGTAGATGAACTCACCTACTATCTCTGTATTGATTTACTTTCAGAAGTATTTCATCATTATACTATTGTTATTTATAAGCCCTTTATGTGATGTCGCTTAGACGTCCGACTGTGGCATTCTTTTTATTTATAAGCCCTTTATGTGATGTCGCTCAGACGTCCGACTGTGGCATTCGTTTTATTTATAAGCCCTTTATGTGATGTCGCTTAGACGTCCGACTATGGCATTCTTTTTATTTATAAGCCCTTTGTGTGATGTCGCTCAAACGTCCGACTGTGGCATTTTTTTTATTTATAAGCCCTTTATGTGGTGTCGCTCAGACGCCCGACTGTGGCCTGCTATCATTTATTATTTCACGAGGCGTCACTCAGATACTCGTTTGGTCCCCTTCTTTTTATCTTATGGATTTCGGGAGGATTACCGCCCGAGTTCTATCATTGCATATAGCTCATTAATATTTTATTCCGGTCGTATTTTGCTGGAATACTCATGTGCATCATGTTGGCATTTGTTATATCTTAAGTCCGAACTGTCTTGCGAGTACATTCAAAGTACTCACCTGGCTTGTTGATTTGGCCAGATGTGGACGAAGGCGATCTCATGGATGAAGAGTTCGATAGCGAGTCAGATGCTTAGTGGAGTCCCAGTCAGTCCCTTGCGATCCTGGAGTTGATCACTGTTTTATAACCGCTTCCGCCTACCACCAAATAAATTCATCGGGTCTCACTCCGATACTCGATGAACTGTGATATATTGGAGTCACATCATCCACTTCACTATGACATATCCACCACCTTTTATTACGAGTCAATAGTATGCCACCCTGCCTTGTGTCATATCCGCCTTTATGTATTATATTGGCATGCTTGTAATAAAATTGTTGAGCAACCCCAGCTCAGCCTTGTATAATATTCAGTGTACTGGAATTCTGTATCAAGGATTTTTCTGCCAGCAGGTAATAATATTCCTCGCTGGTTAAATAAAATGGTCGCTCTTCCGGTAATTATTTTACTGAAGGACCGGTCCTGACAACCTTGGTATCAGAGCCAGGCTGACTGTAGGAAGCCACTAGGTGCGCTCGCTAATCGGTTATTAGCGAAAATTTTGCTTTTCAGCATTTTTACATCTGTAGCAATTTTCTGTTGGTCAGCATAAATTTATGACTTGACTATTCGGAAATTTTTGTCTACTTTTGTAGATGGCCAGCAACGACTGTGATGCACATGTGTTCGCCAACATTCCTGAGGGGTTTGTCAAGCTCCTCTTCGCCATCACCAAAGTCGCGATCGGGCCATCCACCCGTCCCGAGTTTACACTCTACCGTCACAAGCTCAACGACAGCGTGTCTATGCATCAGGCCGTGGTGCACTTCAAAGGAGGGCGTTCTGAAGCGCGCCGCCTCCGATTTGTGGGCAGGGCCATGCCTACGGAGAGGCATGCCATGCAAATGGCTGCCCGTGAGGCGATAGCTCGTCTCCGGGACATTCTTCCTTCGATGAAGACTCGTCGCTACTGTTACCTCCCATGCCACGTACCCTACACGTGCCACTATGCATTTGCGTGCGCAAATGGGGAGCGTGATGAAGCCATTGAATCAATGGTTGAGTACCTCAAGGCACTTGAGGCAGCCTTTGATAATCTTGTGGACGACTTGGTGGCCACCCGTATGGAGTTGGTCCAGAGTGGCTCTGCCAACAGGAGGGAGCTACTCCATACTGCACCACCAATGACATTTGTCTCGTCCGCCGCATCCTACGCACCTTCCATCATAGCCACCGCTCGCCGCCTACCACTGAGGAGTTTGACCAAGTCAATGCTCCTACCCCAATCAGAGGTGCACCGCCTGCTGCACCTGCTTCGACACCTCGTACCCATACTCCGTGCCTGGAGCCTATTAGTGAGGAGAAAGTTGAGTCTCCAGCAACACTGGGCCTTACCCTCGGCAGGCCGAGGGAAATCTTCAACATCTCCGACTAGTGCGTTATTCCGCGACGCACTGTGCTCGCTTGTAATATGTGTGTGATATGTAAAATAGGTTGATGGGAGTAGTCTGTTTGCGCATCATGTAGGATCTTGGAGGAGTGCACTTGTCAGGACCCCGATCCTAAGTCACACCGATCTAGCTATAACACGTCATATCACTTTGCGGCCTCACGCACGGTATCCCCACGGGTGCCACCTTACCTGGCCCGGGACCGTTTGCGCATTTTGGCACACGTATATGACAGTGTCGCTAGCATCCATATGACAGAGAACCCGGGCCGACATGGCTAGTTGTAAACCAAAAGTGGCACTAAATTACAGAGACAGGCATCCATGACCCATCAACGAACGTGTCGGTCATCAACGTATGAACCTAAGTCGTAGCAAGCTACATGGACTTAAAGGAACAACGCGTGACATTTCCCCTAAGGGACAGACACAGGAACGAAGAAGGACACATGCCGGCCAGCCTACGTGTTCCGAGCAGTAGCAAGCTACCAAGGCTCATTGGAAGCACTAGGAGGCATTTCCCTGTAAGATAGGCTACCAAAGGAAAACAACTAGGTGTCGGATCCCACACATACCAAGCATTTCAATCATACACACAATATGCTCAATATGTGCAAATACAACATTGCATCACAACAGAACTCTATGACTCAAGGTACTTTATTTAAGAGGCTCCAAGAGCCATACATAACATATCCATACAGGTAGGGGTCACATGACCCAACACTCAAGTCATACAGTCATACAAGCACAAGCGGAAGCTAACATGTCTGAGTATAGACAACTTGGAAAATAAAACAGGCTTGGTGTAGCCTGACTATCTACAAGGCCCTTCACAAGCTCCAGATTTCCGTCTGGGTGACAAGCTACTCGTCGACGTCAACATCTATGTAGAACCCATCAGAAGGGGCAGGGTTCTCCTCTACAACAGTTATTAAGCAAACATGAGTACAAATGTACTCAGCAAGTCTTACAACAGAACCTATCATACATGCAACATTATCAATAGGGGGTAGTGGAGTTCATAGCAGAAAGCAAGCTTTGCCTCTTGGCTAACCTATACTACAACTCTCAACAGTTTGCAAGATATTAGTACGTACACGAGTCCTCTACTCACCACAACAATACACTACCGAGGATCCTCTTCCGTCATCCTGCGGAAGGGCCATCCACGGCACTCACACTTGTCTTGAGGCTTTTAGTAGTATCCATCAACTTGTCTATGAACTATAATAGTAACCAAGTAGTTCGTACCGCGAACAACGGCTATTCGAATAGATTGATGACCCTGCAGGGGTGTACTTCTTCACACACGCTTCCACCACTTATCGCCGTTTACTCGACATGTACTCGGCAACCTTCAAGCGGAAGCCCAGCGAGGGTGTCGGCCACGACCTGACTAACTACACAAGTCTCTCCTCCAGGTTTATCGCCTATTTGGGTTCCATCCGTGGGGAGATCCGGCCGGGGTGTCACTCACGGCCCCAAACGATGTGTACAGGGTTCCCGAGTCACCAAAAGGGCAACCGGTACACCGTGCCACGTACCTATCACATCACAACCCACCCTGAGGGTCAGCGCTATGCACGACCACCAGTAGGCTACACACACCAAAAACTAGTTGCAACTCCTGGACAGAGATCGAGGGTAATTAATAAGCCGAGAGGGTCCATTGGTTTCGGGCCCAATGCATGGTAGTAGCTGGAACTTGAACCACACATATAGATCTCGGGTCCTATGAACGGTTCCAATGAAACAACCCACCACATACTCCTACATGGCCTTTCATCGATACCTTTACCAAACATATTCCACACTTCCTTCTCTTTACCGGAATGATCATTTCACTCTGATCCATCACCCAGATGAACCAGACCTGACACAACTCTAAGCATAGCAGGCGACATAAACAGATATCATGGTGGATCACACATCACATGGCTCAAACAACTCCTACACATGCTAGTGGGTTTCAACTATTTACTGTGGCAATGACAGGTCATGCAAGGGAATAGGGTTCAACTACCGCAGCAAGTAGCAGTTCACACGCTGTTGCCTTAATGCAGTAAAAGAGAGCAGGAGCGAGAAGATTGGGTTTGTATCGGAATGATCAATGATTGCTTGCCTGACAGAGTGGTTGTCGGGTACTACTCTTCAGCTGGATACGCAGAAGTATCCTCGGGAGCAAGACCTAACACGGAGAATACCGGCGATACAATCAATAAGCAAACAAATGCAACAATATGATGCATGCTCATGATATGGCAAGATGCATGTGTTTTGGGCTAATGCAACTATAACCAGAAGGGTTTGAGCCCATTTGAATCAAAGATTCAAATTGAAACTCAAACTATTATTTAATTAAGTGCATTATCATGTTTTAATGTATACAGCTCAAACATGCATGAAACCAGTGCCATTGGAAAGATTGGATTTTTCTGATCAATTTTCATATATAAATCTTTTCCATCTGAGCTACTATTGAATTTATATGATTTTTTTGAAGTTTACAGCATTTTCTGGAATTTCCTGAATTATTTTTAAATCTAAAAATCCCAGAAAATCCTTTACCGCGTCAGCATGACATCATGCTGACGTCAGTCAGTCAACAGGGCGGCCCAGGTCAAACCTGACCAGTGGGACCCACTGGTCAGTGTCACAGTTAGTTAACTAGCTAATTAGAATTAAATTAAACACTAAACTAGGTTTGACTAACAGGCAGGGCCCACATGTCAGTGACCCAGGGGGGTCAAACCCTTGGTTAAACAGGGCTAACTCGTCGGCGTTTAGCCGCCGGCGAGGCCAAACGCGACGGTGAGGTGCGGGTTTTGTGCTCCGACTGCCAAAACGTCGGCGGAGCACACCTACGGGTAGCTGGGAGCAAACCGCATCGAGTGGTGGTGGTGGCTGGCCTCGGGGTCGCCGGAATCGATGCCGGCGACGAGTACAGCGGCTGCCAGAGTTCGGGCGAGGTCGAAAACGACGGTGCGTTGCTCGTAGAGGACCGTGGAGTGATCCTACATCACCTATGCGTGACAGTGAAGCTGGTGGGCACGGTGGCCGGACCATTAGATGGCCGGAGCCTCGTCGGCGACGAGCTCCGCGGCGGCGCGTGTAGGTGAGCTACGTGCGGTGCGTTCAGTGTAGGAGAGAGCCAACGGAGAGGGGGAGGACGAAGCTGGGCCCACAGCGGTTGCAGAAGACACCGAAGCGAGCTTGGGGACGGTCGGAGCTGAGCGGGACGGCGAGGGGGATATCGGCGGCCGGAGTTGGGGAAAACGGGGTCGGGGGCGTCTCCAGAGCGGGCGAGCGCTTGGGGCTCAGCCTGCTCGACGTAGTCGAGGACGGCGGAGATGACGGACACGACGACGGGGCTCAGGGACGACGGTGGACGCGGCTACCACGACGGCGCAAACACGGCGGCATCGGCCATGGTGCGGGGAGGGCGAAGGAGAGAAGCTGGGGAGAAGTGAGCGTGTCGGCGAGCTCGGGGAGGGAGTGGACGACCGATCCAAGCCTCTAGAGCGGCGAGGGGAGGAAGCAAGGCGACGGGCAGCTACGTGGCGCGTGCTGCTGCCGCCGTCGAGCACCTGCCCGCCTGCCTGGACGAGCCAAGCAGCTCGCTGGAGCGGCGGCTGGGCTGGGCCGGCAGGTGGGCCGATTGGGCGCCAGGTAACCCTTTTCTTTCTCTCTCTTTTTCTATTTCTTTCTGTTTCATTTTCTTTTGCAACTGTGTTGAATTATTAAAAATGCCAGAACATTTTTGTAGCTCATAAAACTAGTCATGCCCACTGTATATAATATGAACAACATGGAACATTTTAGTTTATGATTATTTGGGCACACAAATTATTTTATAGCATTTAAATGCCCAAATGCAAATACCATGTGAATTAATCCAGAGACTTTGGATGTCCTAGAAAATTGTGCACCATTTTTGGCAGACGTTTAAGACCAAGGCAGAAATGATGAACATTTTTGAAGGGCATTTTGGGTACATTGGAAAAGATTTTATCAAACCCTAGTTGTTAGAAGAGGGGTGCTGGGGTTTCTGTCATTCCCATTTCAAGTTTCTTTAAAAGTAAACATGATGCACACTCTAGCTAGTCCTAATGCAAGCACTAACCAGGGATGTGACAACTCACCCCAACTTAAAAGAATCGCGTCCCGAGATTCGGGTTCCTCCGGAAAGAGGGTGGGGTACTCAAGTCAAAGACGATCCTCCCTTTCCCAGGTAGCTTCACTCTCGGAATGATGTGACCATTGAACCTTGAGAAACTTGATATTGTGACGTCGAGTGGTGCGCTCGGTTTGATCAAGAATACGAACGGGGTATTCTCGATATGTGAGATTGTCCAGGAGATCAAGCGTTTCGTGGTCCACTCCGCGGATAGGATCCGAGAAGCATCGCCTGAGTTGAGAAATGTGGAAGACATCGTGAACTCTGGAGAGGTGCGGAGGTAGTACCATTTGGTAGACAACTTCTCCTCGTTTGGCAAGAATGCGAAAAGGACCGATGTAACGAGGGGCCAACTTGCCTTTGATACCGAAGTTATGGGTTCCCGTAAGAGGAGTAACCCGAAGGTAAGCCTTATCGCCGACTTCAAAAGTCACAGCCTTATGATGACTATCATATTGGCTCTTCTGGCGAGACTGGGCTGTTTTCAATTTCTCACGAACGATGCGAACTTGCTCTTCTGCTTCCTGGATCATATCCGGACCAAAGAATTGTCTTTCCCCGGTTTCTGACCAGTTAAGAGGTGTTCGACACCTTCGTCCATATAGAACTTCGAAGGGAGCTTTGCCTAAGCTGGCTTGATAACTATTGTTATAAGCGAATTCGGCAAACGGGAGGCAGTTTTCCCAGTCCATACCGAAAGAGATGACAGAGGCTCGAAGCATATCTTCCAGAATTTGATTGACTCGTTCCACTTGACCACTTGACTGGGGATGGAAGGTGGTGCTAAAAGAGAGATGAGTTCCCATAGCATTCTAGAAACTTTCCCAAAATCGTGAAGTGAAAAGACTTCCACGGTCTGAGTTAATCTCCAACGGCACACCATGAAGTGATACTATTCGAGAGATATACAAATCTGCTAGCTGGCTAGCGGTTATACTTTCTCGAACAGGTAGGAAGTGGGCTACTTTGGAGAGACGGTCGATAACGACGAAAATAGCATTATTCCCTTTTCTGGTCCTAGGAAACCCGGTAATGAAGTCCATACCGACCTTGTCCCATTTCCATTCAGGAATAGCTAAAGGTTGAAGGGTGCCAGCAGGCCGTTGATGTTCTGCTTTAACTCAACGACAAAAATCGCAGTTAGCAATGAACTGAGTGATTTCTCTCTTCATCATAGTCCACCAGAACCTCTGGCGTAGGTCCTGATTCATTTTTGTACTACCGGGATGAATCGTGAGAGTAGATTCATGAGCCTCCTTAAGGATCAACCATCTAAGGTTTCGTACCTTAGGAACCACTAAGCGGTTGCTAAAGAGCACGACTCCTTGATCATCAATTGAGAAACATCCTGCGACTCCTTTCTTGATTTTCCTCTTGATACGGGAGATTCCCGGATCAACCTTCTGTGCTTTGATGACCTGATCCGTAAGGGTAGGTTCCGCCACCAAGGTGGAAAGGAATCCTCGAGGAACAATGTGAAGGTTAAGCTTACGAAATTCCTAGTGAAGAAGTGGTTGCCCTTGTTGTAACATCAAGTTGTTACAATAAGACTTACGACTTAGTGCGTCGGCCATGACATTAGCCTTCCCAGGGGTGTAAGTGATTCCTAGGTCGTAATCTGTGAGCAATTCAACCCAACGTCTTTGCTTGAGATTCAAGTCCGGTTGGGTGAAGATGTACTTCAGACTTTGGTGATCAGTGAAGATTTCACAATGATTACCAAGAAGGTAATGTCGCCATGTTTTGAGTGCGTGGACTACAGCTGCAAGCTCTAGATCATGTGTAGGATAGTTATCCTCGTGTGGACGCAACTGTCGAGATGCGTATGCAATCACTTGACGATCTTGCATGAGTATGCAACCTAGTCCTTGTCGCGAGGCGTCGCAGTAGATAATAAAATCCTTGGAAAAGTCTGGTGGTACCAGTACGGGTGTAGATGTCAGGCGTCTTTTCAATTCCTGAAAACTGGACTCGCACTGTGGGGTCCACTCAAACTTTTTATCTTTCTTGAGGAGTTCAGTTAGAGGTTTTGCAACCTTGGAGAAATTCTCGACGAAGCGTCGGCAATAGCTCGCTAAGCCAAGGAAACTCCTAACTTGCTTGACCGATTCAGGGGAAGTCCAATCAAGGACGGCTTGAACTCGCTCGGGATTGACAGCAATACCCTTGGCAAAGATCACATGACCTAGATAGGTCACTTCCGGCAACCAGAATTCACATTTTGAGAATTTGTCATATAGGCGGTGCTCTCGAAGTTTCGTCAATACCAGCCTTAGATGCTCAGCATGATCTTTCTTGTTCTTGGAGTAGATGAGTATATCATCGAGGTATACCACGACGAATTTATCCAAATACTCCATGAATATAGAATTCATTAGCTGGGATAAGGTGGCTGGGGCATTGGTTAACCCGAAGGACATGACGGTGTACTCGTATTGGCCATAACGAGTAACAAAAGCCGTTTTAGGGATGTCCCTGTTCTTGATTTTGATTTGATGGTAGCCCAACCTCAAATCCATTTTAGAAAAGATTGAGGATCCAGCGAGCTGATCATACAAGTCATTGATCCTGGGGAGCGGATACTTGTTCTTTATGGTGACCAAGTTGACAGGTCGATAATCTACAACCATCCGTTCCGTTCCATCCTTCTTCTTGACGAAGAGGACGGGACAAGCCCAAGGGGAAGAACTAGGACGGATGAAACCCTTTTGCAAGGACTCATCGAGTTGTTTCTTAAGCTCAACTAATTCTAGGGGTGCCATCTTATAAGGTCTCCTAGAGATTGGGATAGTTCCAGGGATAAGATCTATCACGAACTCGACATCTCTGTCAGGTGGAACACCTGGCAGTTCTTCTGGAAAGACATCCGGAAAGTCACGGACTACCGGGACATCTTCGAGTTCTGGTAGAGGGCTGGCATTAAGAGAGTAGAGCTGACGCTCAGCCATTCGGGTCAAAACATTGACTGTCTTGCCGGATGGGTGTGTAAGTTGAACGGTCCTAGTGTAGCAATCAATCTGGGCGTAATGAGTTGTCATCCAATCCATACCCAAAATGATGTTTATGACCGAGGACTTGAGAGCGATTAGAGATGCAAGGAAAACAAGTCTATCAACAAGGATTTCATTTCCATGGCTTACCCTAGAGGTTTGCCACTTTGAACCAGGAGTTTGAATAACCATGGAAGTAGGCATGTCACAAAAAGTCATGTTGTGCATTCGAGCATAGCTCTCAGATATGAACGAATGGGATGCTCCAGTATCGAAAAGAACAGATGCCGGATGGCAGTTAACGAGAAGCGTACCAAGGACGATGTTAGGATCCTCATAAGCTTCCTCAGCAGAGACATAGTTGACATGACCACGTGCAGTGGGGATTGGCTTGAAATAATTCACCTTGTCGGTTGGCTTACCACGGCCAACGGGTTTTCCTGGTTGGTTCTGAGGACACTCACGCATGTAGTGCCCCGGTTCTCCACACTTGAAGCATGTCACTGTGCCAGTGCATGGAGCAAAGTTGGTAGGTGGTCCTCCATAAGTCTTGGTAGGTGCATACTGTTGAGTTGGGCGAGGCGCCTCATAGGATGGCCTCGGTGTGTACTTGGGTGGCAGAGCAGTGTTAGGAACCCACACACGGCGCTTGTGAGAGCCATAGCCGGATGAGGAACCAAAGTCACGTGGATGCTTGCGTGTGGCTTCGAAATCAGTCTGGCCCGTCTCAGCGCTGATGGCTTTGTTTACCAGCTTCTGGAAGGAAGTGCACTCGCGCAGACGTAGATCTCGGCGGAGTTCAGGGCTGAGTCCCTTGCGGAACCTCGCATGCTTCTTGGCATCGGTGGATACTTCCTCAGGTGCATAGCGTGCCAAGTTGCCAAACTTGCGACTATAGCCATCCACGGTTAACCGGCCCTGGGTGAAATTGCAGAATTCCTCCCGCTTGTGATCCATGAGACCTTCCGGAATGTGATGTTCACGGAATGCCTCACTGAACTCAACCCAAGTAGTGATTTGGCCAGCAGGACGCATAGCCTCAAAGTTCTCCCACCATAGACTGGCAGGGCCCTCAAGATGGTAGGCGGCGTAGGTAACCTTATCAGCTTCGGCCACACGGGCTGAGTGTAGCTTGTGGGTGATACTACGTAGCCAGTCATACACATCCAGAGGTTCAGTGGAGTGATGGAACTTCGGTGGGCACATCTTGATAAAATCATTGATTGACACCACGTCATTCCTCTGACGGAACCCAGTGTTCTGCTCTATGCGTTCCAGCAGACGGTTGGTCTCTCTCTTGTTCCGTTCTGCCTCGAGCATAACTTCAGCCAAGGAGGGTGGCTGGGGCAGATTCTCGTCTCTAGCCCCACTAGCCTCACCCTGCTCCTGAGCAGCAGGAGTGCTGCGAGTGTTGACCATCCTAGGAAAAAAACGATTTAGACAAGGATGGCAAAAACTTGACATAGGAGTGCAGAATGTAATGGATGACACGGAATGCAGAGATGTTCATCCGTACGACATGGTAATATAGAAGCTACTATATATACACCAGTGGTCATACACACCATACATAGTTTAGTACAAGCCAAGGCTAAAGTACAACTGCGGTGAAAGACGATACATCACATCAGAGGCATCCCAAGCTCCTATACATTATTTAACTACACCTCCGGAACTCAGTACTAGCTAAGGTATATTCCACAAGACGCGCATGACTATGGAAATACAGCTACTACAATACCACTACTGCCACGGTCTAGCTCAGACATTCCCGTAGTAATCTTCGTAAAGATTACCACCGTAGCCTGGAAGTGGAACATATGGATCTTGAAACTCTCGAGCACTCGAAGGCTGTGAACCATAGGGACATGGATGTGGCCTCGGGCCTGATGCTGGTGGTAACCGACGCCCACGTGGAGGTGTAATACCCCCAACGTCAGGCCAATCCATACGATCAGGCAGACGAGTCCGTACGGGGTACAAATCCCGCATATCCAGATATCCAGCGTGCACAGCAGGTGCAAGCCGTGTCAAAGTAGTCCAGTGGGCGGCTCGAGTGTTATACAGCTCCATTCGGAGGGCACGGACCTCACGGTCCCTATCCTCCAGCATCTGAACAGTAGTCTGAAGCAGTGGCTCTTCATGAGCGGCATCAGTATACAGACCAGTGTAGTAGCCTTCCTCTCCGGGAAGTGAGGCTGGCATGTAACAAAACTCAGTGTTCAGCAACAGGGCATGCCTAGCCCGGAGAATGGTCATCATCGAATAGGCGGCATCCTGCACTGCCATCTCGATAGTAACCCCGAGTCCATACACCAATGGATGGGGTCGTTAGCTCCGGGATATGAGGGGTATATCCGGACTGTGCAGAAATACTGACTCTGATTAAAATCCTAGTACTGTTCCTCCATGGTGTACTCAGGATACCAGCGGTAACCGGTCTCAGTCAGCACACGGACTAGCATGGCCGTGTGATCGGGCACATTAAAGCACCGAGTCAAACGAACCACTTGGTGAGGTGTGCGGCCAGACATCTGAAACACGAAGTAATGCAAAGGCATTAGTGTTTCTGGAAGAAATCGGGCAGCATAACAACTGTAAATGCTCAAAAAAGGATTTGAGACATTATACAAATGATAGCATAGCCACTCAACAATATCATATCAAGGTTCCGGTCCAACAAACCATCATACTAAAAGGGTAGAAACTGAACTGAGGCCTGAAACCAACAATCCTAAGAGTCTACGGATTAGTAACACGTGAACCTAGTAAGGATAAGAGGCCTAGTCCTAAATCCCCGTAGAAAGAATAGACTGACTCAGATCAGAAGGTTATAAGGTAAAGGAGTAAAAAGAGCCTTACGTTCCCTTCCACAATCAATTCCCCTACATATAACTAAGAATTTTTCTAGACTCAACATCTACCAGTTTGGCTTGAGAAACCTACAGGCAGTCCAGCTCTGATGCCAACGCTGTCAGGACCCCGATCCTAAGTCACACCGATCTAGCTGTAACACGTCATATCACTTTGCGGCCTCACGCACGGTATCCCCACGGGTGCCACCTTACCTGGCCCGGGACCGTTTGCGCATTTTGGCACACGTATATGACAGTGTCGCTAGCATCCATATGACAGAGAACCCGGGCCGACATGGCTAGTTATAAACCAAAAGTGGCACTAAATTACAGAGACATGCATCCATGACCCAGCAACGAACGTGTCGGTCATCAACGTATGATTCCAAGTCATAGCAAGCTACATGGACTTAAAGGGACAACGCGTGACATTTCCCCTAAGGGACAAACACAGGAACGAAGAAGGACACATGCTGACCAGCCTACGTGTTCCGAGCAGTAGCAAGCTACCAAGGCTCATTGGAAGCACTAGGAGGCATTTCCCTGTAAGATAGGCTACCAAAGGAAAACAACTAGGTGTCGGATCCCACACATACCAAGCATTTCAATCATACACACAATATGCTCAATATGTGCAAATACAACATTGCATCACAACAGAACTCTATGACTCAAGGTACTTTATTTAAGAGGCTCCAAGAGCCATACATAACATATCCATACAGGTAGGGGTCACATGACCCAACACTCAAGTCATACAGTCATACAAGCACAAGCGGAAGCTAACATGTCTGAGTACAGACAACTTGATAAATAAAACAGGCTTGGTGTAGTCTGACTATCTACAAGGCCCTTCACAAGCTCCAGATCTCCGTCTGGGTGACAAGCTACTCGTCGACGTCAACGTCTATGTAGAACCCATCAGAAGGGGCAAGGTTCTCCTCTGCAATAGTTATTAAGCAAACATGAGTACAAAGGTACTCAGCAAGTCTTACAACAGAACCTATCATACATGCAACATTATCAACAGGGGGTAGTGGAGTTCATAGCAGAAAGCCAACTTTGACTCTTGGCTAACCTATACTACAACTCTCAACAGTTTGCAAGATATTACTACGTACACGAGTCCTCTACTCACCACAACAATACACTACTGAGGATCCTCTTCCGTCATCCTACGGAAGGGCCATCCACGGCACTCACACTTGTCTTGAGGCTTTTAGTAGTATCCATCAACTTGTCTATGAACTATAATAGTAACCAAGTAGTTCGTACCACGAACAACGACTATTCGAATAGATTGATGACCCTGCAGGGGTGTACTTCTTCACACACGCTTCCACCACTTATCGCCGTTTACTCGACATGTACTCGGCAACCTTCAAGCGGAAGCCAAACGAGGGTGTCGGCCACGACCTGACTAACTACACAAGTCTCTCGTCCAGGTTTATCGCCTATTTGGGTTCCATCCGTGGGGAGATCCGGCCGGGGTGTCACTCACGGCCCCAAATGATGTGTACAGGGTTCCCGAGTCACCAAATGGGCAACCGGTACACCGTGCCACGTACCTGTCGCATCACAACCCACCCCGAGGGTCAGCGATGTGCACGACCACCAGTAGGCTACAAACACCAGAAACTAGTTGCAACTCCTGGACAGAGATCGAGGGTAATTAATAAGCCGAGAGGGTCCATTGGTTTCGGGCCCAATGCATGGTAGTAGCTGGAACTTGAACCACACATACAGATCTCGGGTCCTATGAACGGTTCCAATGAAACAACCCACCACGTACTCCTACATGGCCTTTCATCGATACCTTTACCAAACATAGTCCACACTTCCTTCTCTTTACCGGAATGATCATTTCACTCTGATCCATCACCCAGATGTACCAGACCTGACACAACTCTAAGCATAGCAGGCAACATAAGCAAATAGCATGGTGGATCACACATCACATGGCTCAAACAACTCCTACACATGCTAGTGGGTTTCAACTATTTACTGTGGCAATGACAGGTCATGCAAGGGAATAGGGTTCAACTACCGCAGCAAGTAGCAGTTCACACGTTGTTGCCTTAATGCAGTAAAAGAGAGCAGGAGCGAGAAGATTGGGTTTGTATCGGAATGATCAATGATTGCTTGCCTGACAGAGTGGTTGTCGGGTACTGCTCTTCAGCTGGACACGCAGAAGTATCCTCGGGAGCAGGACCTAACACGGAGAATACCGGCGATACAATCAATAAGCAAACAAATGCAAAAATATGATGCATGCTCATGATATGGCAAGATGCATGTGTTTTGGGCTAATGCAACTATAACCAGAAGGGTTTGAGCCCATTTGAATCAAAGATTCAAATTGAAACTCAAACTATTATTTAATTAAGTGCATTATCATGTTTTAATGTATACAACAAGGTTAACTTGCTCAAACATGCATGAAACTAGTGCCATTGGAAAGATTGGATTTTTCTGATCAATTTTCATATATAAATCTTTTCCATCTGAGCTACTGTTGAATTTATATGTATTTTTTGAAATTTACAACATTTTTTGGAATTTCCTGAATTATTTTTAAATCTAAAATTCCAAGAAAATCCTTTACTGCGTCAGCATGACATCATGCTGACGTCAGTTAGTCAACAAGGCGGCCTAGGTCAAACCTGACCAGTGGGACCCACTGGTCAGTGTCACAGTTAGTTAACTAGCTAATTAGAATTAAATTAAACACTAAACTAGGTTTGACTAACAGGCAGGGCCCTCATGTCAGTGACCCAGGGGGGTCAAACCCTTGGTCAAACAGGGCTAACTCGCCGGCGTTTAGCCGCCGGCGAGGCCAAACGCGGCAGTGAGGTGCGGGTTTTGTGCTCCGGCTGCCAAAACGTCGACGGAGCACACCTACGGGTAGCTGGGAGCAAACCGCGTCGAGTGGTGGTGGTGGCTGGCCTCGGGGTCGCCGGAATCGACGCCGGCGACGAGTCCAGCGGCTGTCGGAGTTCGGGCGAGGTCGAAAACGACGGTGCGTTGCTCGTAGAGGACCGTGGAGTGATCCTACAGCACCTATGCGTGACAGTGAAGCTGGTGGGCACGGTGGCCGGACCATTAGATGGCCGGAGCCTCGTCGGCGACGAGCTCCACGGCGGCGCGTGCAGGTGAGCTACGTGCGGTGCGTTCAGTGTAGGAGAGAGCCAACGGAGAGGGGGAGGACGAAGCTGGGCTCACAGCGGTTGCAGAAGACACCGAAGCGAGCTTGGGGACGGTCGGAGCTGAGCGGGACGGCGAGGGGGATCGCGGCGGCCGGAGTTGGGGAAGACGGGGTCGGGGGCGTCTCCAGAGCGGGCGAGCGCTCGGGGCTCAGCCTGCTCGACGTAGTCGAGGACGGCGGAGATGACGGACACGACGACGGGGCTCAGGGATGACGGTGGACGCGGCTACCACGACGGCGCAAACACGGCGGCGTCGGCCATGGTGCGGGGAGGGCGAAGGAGAGAAGCTGGGGAGAAGTGAGCGTGTCGGCGAGCTCGGGGAGGGAGTGGATGACCGATCCAAGCCTCCAGAGCGACGAGGGGAGGAAGCAGGGCGGCGGGCAGCTGCGTGGCGCGTGCTGCCGCCGCTGTCGAGCACCTGCCTGCCTGCCTGGCCGAGCCAAGCAGCTCGCTGGAGCGGCGGCTGGGCTGGGCCGGCAGGTGGGCCGGTTGGGCGCCAGGTAACCCTTTTCTTTCTCTCTCTTTTTCTATTTCTTTCTGTTTCATTTTCTTTTGCAACTGTGTTGAATTATTAAAAATGCCAGAACATTTTTGTAGCTCATAAAACTAGTCATGCCCACTGTATATAATATGAACAGCATGGAACATTTTAGTTTATGATTATTTGGGCACACAAATTATTTTATAGCATTTAAATGCCCAAATGCAAATACCATATGAATTAATCCAGAGACCTTGGATGTCCTAGAAAATTGTGCACCATTTTTGGCAGAGGTTTAAGACCAAGGCAGAAATGATGAACATTTTTGAAGGGCATTTTGGGTACATTGGAATTTTTTTTATCAAACCCTAGTTGTTAGAAGAGGGGTGCTGGGGTTTTTGTCATTCTCATTTCAAGTTTCTTTAAAAGTAAACATGATGCACACTCTAGCTAGTCCTAATGCAAGCACTAACCAGGGATGTGACAACACTAGTTTTAAATAACATGTCAGGATGTGTACGCACACCCTGAGTGACGTATGTATAATTAGAACCTGCGTGTAAAATATGTACTAGCCGTCCTTCTCCATGCGCAATCAACCAGTTTATTACAAAAATCTCTTTCGAGCTCGTGTTTGGTCGCTTTTGCAAAGTCTTGGTTTATTTTGCTGCTCGGTTCTTCTCAGGATTTTCTGATTTATTACCCTAGAGTAAGAAATGACTCGTCCGTGGACACGTTCCATGCCAAGTCCGCCGGAAGAAAATTATGGCACACAGACAGACAACAATTTCACACACGGGTAGTCAAGTCAGCAGGGCAGTGAGACAACTTTTTCTCAAGTGTGCCGTCTTTACGAGCAAAGTCAGCAACAGCACCAAGAAATGATGAACCATGTCAGTAACATGGGAAATCACCGTGAGTCATACCAGCATCACTCAAAATTATCTGAATTTCAGAAGACGCGTCCAACGACGTTTTCGCACACAGACAAACCTCTCGAGGCCGATGATTGGCTTCGAGATATTGAAAGGAAATTAATTGTGGCACAATGCTCAGACCGGGAAAAAGTGCTGTACGCACCACATTACCTTACTGGAGCAGCCGTGCCATGGTGGGAAAATTTTCTGCTTATGCATCCCGACATAAATAATATCACGTGGGAAGATTTCAAGGAAGGCTTTCGTGGGGCACACATCCCTAAGAGTATTATGAAGATCAAGAAAAGAGAATTTGATGACCTCAAGCAAAGAGGCATGACAGTATAGGAGTACAACAGTCAGTTTGCGCAATTATCCCGTTATGCCAACGAAGAGCGAATGACTGAAAATAAGAAGATGGAGAAATTCCTGGACGGACTGACACCAGCACTAAAATGCCAGTTAGTCGTACACACTTTTCCAGATTTCAAGACACTGGTAGACAAAGCCATTACGTTGGAAAATGAACGTCGCAGTCTGGAAGACATTCGCAAGAGAAAAAGGGATCAGACCAACCACCCTCGCAACAATAAGAATAAGGTGAATTTCCAGAGGAATGGGGCGAACAGACCCACGACCAATGACACACGTCCAAATAAGAATTTTCATGCAAGAGACAAGGATTTCACCTATCGCCCGGGTGTTACCTGCTACGCCTGTGGAGAAGAGGGACACTATGCTAAACAGTGCCCTAAGCCAAGAAACTCAGCACCGAAGCCAAACAGCAACGGAAACAATTCCGCGCCCAAGCGTAACAACTTCAACCCAAATAACAATCACAGGAAAGGCCACCTGAACCATGTGACCAAGGAGCAAGCACAGGATGCACCGGATATCATAATCCGTACGTTCCCTGTCAACACAATACCTGCCACGGTTTTGTTTGTTTCTGGAGCTTCTCATTCGTTCATTTCGAAGAGTTTTGCTTTGCAACATGGGTTTTCAATGCTTCCCTTGGGAAAATCAATGACCATCAAGTCCCCCGGAAGTAAGCAGATCACTCAGAATTACTGCCAAGGTTTGACCATTAAAATTGAGGGATTAAAATTTCACGCAAACCTCATCGTGTTGGAAAACAAGGGAATGGATGTTATCCTGGGTATGGATTGGCTAACCACCAATAAAGGATTTATCGACTGCTTCAACAGGACAGTGATTCTTACTCATCATCACGGAAAGACAATAAGAGTCGCAGCTCAGGAAAGACCGGTGTCGCGGCAACGAAAATTAAACAAAGTTGATACTTCTGAGTTAAGCAAGGTTCCAGTTGTATGTGAATTTCCGGACGTATTTCCAGAAGAACTACCAGGCATGCCGCCAGACAGAGAAATAGAATTCATTATTGAGCTAGCACCTGGAACCACCTCCATATACAAGAAACCATATAGAATGGCACCGTCCGAGTTGGTTGAACTAAAGAAGCAAATAAAGGAACTACTAGACAAAGGATTTATACGGGCCAGCTCCTCACCTTGGGGTTCGCCAGTATTATTTGCCAAAAGGAAGGATGGGACCATGAGGTTGTGTATAGACTACCGAGCGCTCAACATGGTCACAATCAAGAACAAATATCCGATGCCACGGATAAATGATTTATTTGACCAGCTCGCGTAAGTCAAGGTTTTCTCAAAGGTTGATTGAAGGTCAGGTTATCATCAACTGAAAGTACGAACAAAAGATATCCCGAAAACAACATTCACCTCAAGATACAGACTTTATGAATTTACAGTAATGCCGTTTGGACTAACCAACGCCCCCGCATATTTCGTTCACCTCATGAACAAAGTATTTATGAAATTCATGGACAAATTTGTGGTGGTATTTATTGATGATATCTTGGTATATTCAAAGACACCGGAAGAACATGCTGAACACCTCCGCATTGTACTGGGAGAATTGAGGAAACATCAACTTTACGCCAAATTCAGCAAATGTGAATTTTGGTTGAGACAAGTGGGTTTCCTAGGACACGTATTAACACAAGAAGGAGTTGCCGTGGACCCAGATAAAGTCAAGGCTGTACTTGGCTGGAAGTCACCAGCCAGTGTAACGAATATACGAAGTTTCCTCGGTATGGCCGGATATTACAGAAGGTTTATTGAAGGATTTTCCACCATAGCCAAACCAATGACATAGTTACTCAAGAAAGATAAGAAATTCATGTGGACCGAAGCATGTGAGAAAAGCTTCCAAGAACTCAAAAAGAGATTAACAACAGCCCCAGTATTAATTGTACCAGACATACACAAGAGTTTTGAAGTATATTGCGACGCATCCCGGAAAGGCCTCGGATGCGTACTGATGCAAGAAGGCAAAGTAGTCGCCTACGCTTCCCGGCAACTGCGAAAACATGAAGAAAATTATCCTCTCACGATCTGGAGTTGGCAGCAGTCATTCATGCACTCAAGGAGTGGAGGCACTTTTTGCTTGGAAATCGCTGTGAAATATGTACGGACCATAAGAGCCTTAGATATATTTTCACACAGCCAGAGCTCAATTTGTGACAACGACGCTGGCTGGAGCTGGTAAAAGATTATGGCGTTGGTATACACTATCACCCAGGAAAAGCAAACGTGGTAGCAGATGCTCCCAGCCGTAACCCCAGCCCGAACAGCGGCAGCATACAGAACCTGAGACTCGAATTTCAGCAAGAATTCGCCAGACTCAACCTAATGATGGTCACTAAAGGCGAAGTGTCCAAGCTAGAAATACAGCCTACGCTAATAGAACAAATAAAGAAGGCTCAGCATGGACACCCCAGCATCGAAGGGATAAAAAGGAAAGTAAGTCAGGGCAAGGCCTGAGAATTCACCATAGACAGTGAAGGGATATTATGATTCAGAGACAGACTTTGCGTACCGAATAGTAACGACCTTAAACAGCAAATTCTAGCAGAAAGCCACACCGCTCCATACTCAATCCACCCTGGAGGTACGAAAATGTACAAGGACATTCAGGAAAGATTTTGGTGGCACGACATGAAAAGGGATATAGCCACATCTATTGCATGCTGCGATTCATGTCAATGCATTAAAGCCGAGCACCAAAAACCCACAGGGCTATTACAGCCAAACAAGGTACCATAATGGAAATGGGACGATATTGGAATGGATTTTATTGTTGGACTACCACGGTCACAACACGGTAACGATGCCATATGGGTCATCACGGATAGACTGACCAAGGTGGCACACTTCATACCAGTCAAGACAACCCACACCACCCAAAAGCTCGCCAAGCATTACCTCGCCCGTATAGTATGCCTAAATGGGGTTCCCAAGACTATAATATCCGACAGAGGCACTCAGTTCGTCTCCAAATTTTGGGACCAGTTGCAGCAAGCCCTCGGAACGCAACTAACGTTTAGTACAGCTTATCACCCCTAGACTGGAGGACAAACGGAACGAGTTAATCAAATACTCGAAGACATGCTAAGGGCATGTGCCCTCACATATGGGACCAGTTGGGAGGAAAGCTTACCATATGCCGAGTTTGCATACAACAATAGTTACCAAGCTAGCCTGCAGATGGCACCTTTCGAAGCCTTGTACGGACGAAGATGCCGTACTCCATTAAACTGGTCGGAAACAGGGGACAGTTGTATATTCGGCCCAGATATGTTAAAGGAAGCTGAGGAGAGAGTAAAAGTAATACGGGATCGACTCAAAACCGCTCAAAGCCGACAGAAGAGCTATTACGATCAAAAGCATCGGGAAATAAGTTTCGAGCCCGGTGAAGACGTATACTTACGTGTGTCACCAATGAGAGGACTGCAACGATTCAAAGTCAAAGGGAAACTAGCACCCCGATTCATCGGACCCTTCCGTATAAATGCACGGAGAGGCACAGTAGCCTATCAGCTGGACCTTCCCAAGGAACAGTCAGACGTCCATGACGTGTTCCACGTCTCACAACTACGGAAGTGTGTAAGCAACCTAGAGAAACATGTGTCACATGAAAACCTTGATGTGCAACCAGATCTCACCTACCGAGAACACCCAGTAAAGATTTTGGAGGAGTCTGAAAGGAGGACCCGTCAGAAAACTATTAAATTTCTCAAGGTTCAGTGGAGTAATCACACTGAGGATGAGGCAACATGGGAAAGGGGAGATTTCCTTCGGACAGAACACCCACACCTATTTGAGGATCAGCTGAAATCTCAGGGACGAGATTTTTCCTAAGGGGGTAGGTGTTGTAACACCCCAATTTTTTGAGTTGGTTTTCTTCCAAACTTTTGGCCTTTTGGAAGTAGGTTATTTGATCTTTTCTTGAGCCTCTTCTAAAATCTTTCTGGCCAAAGTTTTTGGGGTTTTCTCAAGCTTGGTTTTTGACCTTGAAGATCTTCTCTTGGGTTGGCTCAAGCCCAAATTGAGTTTCAAAGGGGTTGTTTGAATTCTCCCCTACTTGAGTTATGCCTTTCAAATTTGATCTTGGACTTATCCCCCCCTCCAACCTTCATCTTGCCATGACCCCAACAGAAATATTTATCTCCACAACCCTATTCACACCTTAGGACAAGTCTCTCATGAATTCCAGTAAGTTTTGACCTTATTGGGATTTTTCCTCTATTTATTTCACTCCAAAACTATTTCTGTCTTTTATAGTGGACCTTGGTGATTTACAAAGGAGCCACCTTTTCCATCCAGATATTTGTTTCAGAACCAACTCTCCTAGATGGTCCTTAGTACCCACAACCTAGATCCATCTTGTTTCACTGGTCCATAGTTCAAATTTTTCAAATTTCACATGCTGCAAGTTTGGACTAGATTTGCAAAATTTTGTGAAATTCATAGTTATCTTCTTCCAAAAATCCTGTGAAAAATAAGGCAGCCTCTAGATGCATCAAGAGGCCACTCCACCATATATCAGCACCAGAAATATTTCACACATGCCAGAAACATTTCATCAAACACTTAGCATACACTGTACTGTCAAGTTCAGAAGCTGTTAACTGAAACTGTCGACAGACAGTTCGACAGTTCGTCAGTTTCGTCAGGCACTTCGACAATCTCACCAATAACCTCCTTGGCTCGACGCTGCACTGCACCATCTTCTTATCCAGAGCGCCGCACGGTTGCTTGGCTGCTTCTGGGCGTCGGTGGCGCCCTGGCCCGACCGCGCCGGCGATTGCCACGGCAACAGCGCCGCCCGTGGCGGCTGACAGAAGTAACCCCGCAGCTCGATACCGTTTAGCGCCGCCCAAATCACCCTAGCGCTCCGCGTGTCCACCTGTGCCAGCGCACGCCTGCCGCACCATCGCCGTGGCTTGGCGCGCGCAGAGCGTGATTTCTGCTGCCGACCTGCCGCGCGGCCGTTCTGTTGAGGACAGCCCGTAACTCTCTCTCCCCTGCTGAGTTAGGTGCGGGAATGGAACCACTACACCTCCTAGACGATGCTCAAGCCCCTAACTCTGCCGTCAAACCACTGCAGCACCGTAATCGACTCGCCGGACTTATCCATTCACGGCAACCGCCTCGGGCCGGCTATATAAGGCACCCCCGAGCTCGTTCTCGAGCCCGCACATCTTCACTACCTCCCTAGACCACGCCCAGCCTCTGGAAGAGCCTCGAGGGGCCCTTCTTCCCCAACTCCGGCCAACTCCTTCCGCCTCGGGCTCCAGCGTCGTTCACTCCGGTGAGAGCTTCTCCGCCGCCGTGGACTCGAGCGTAGCACCCTGGCACCCACCTAGACCTAACCCCCACCTCAATTTGATCCCAGAAACTCTCTCCGGCGAGGCCCACGACCACCCGAGCCGCCGTCCGCCGGAGACAGGGTCGCCGTCGACGTGGGGCTCACCGACGCTCAACTCCACCACCATTCGACGCGGAAGATCACCGAGAAACCGTACGTATCACTCCCCTCCCCTAACTCGCTGTGGATCGGCGCCGGCGACCACCGCAGCACCAGCGCCGGCGCGACTCTGCTCCAGTTTTCAAACCTGACGCGCGGGGCCCCTTGTCAGCCTCACACCTCTCCCCTCCGAACCGTTTTCTGTAAGCGCATTCGGGCAAAGTACGTTTTCCCTCTACGGTTGATGTACTGCGTACCGATTCGCTTTGCTGTTTTCTGTTCTAGCCCCTGGAACTTTTCTGTTTCATTACAGATGAGTCCCTAGGCAGAAACTCTAATATCTTTTTAACTAAAGATGATTTTGAGTTGATTCTTTTTCTGTCCTCTTTAGTTTTCTGTCTAGTTTTTTGTCACATTTACGTGAAATTTTTTGGAGCAACCTTTTTTTGCACACGCGGTATTTATGTTAGTATTTATTTGTTTGAATATGTTGATACCGGAGGTCGTGACGGAGACCCGAACCACACCGAGTTAGACTCCGACTTCTCAGAACCAGGCAAGCATGTTTGAACCTTTGATATGATGAGTGTGTTGCATGTTTGCTCGAGTAGTTCGTTTCATAAGCATGATCATATGGGCATATGTGTATGGTTATATTTCATGCAAGTAAGCTTCGGGTGAGCCCCGAGTGATAATGTTTGTACCACCTCGATCATATGGTGATATGATGGGTGGAATGCTGGTATTGCTGGAGCATGCCAGTAGTTGGTTAACTCAATATCAACGGAGATCATGTCATGATTCCATCCATCTCCTTTTGGTACTATCATAGGCCGTCTGTTGAGATTACGGTCTAGTCAGTTGTAAACCACTTCCCGAGTACACACCAAGTAGAGGGGCCGGGATGAGGGTTCCATGGCCCTGGATTAAAGCCCGTCATCCGGTCAGGGGGCATGGGTGTTTCCGGTTGGGACCGAGAGGGGGGCACCCCTTAGAGCGCGCATATATAAATTTGATCCCATGCTATTCGAGGTTGTAGCCTCCCCGTCTTAGAGTTTTTCGTGAATGTTGTCACGGGTGATTCCGGACAGGAGGATGTTAAATGGGTGTGTAATGGTTAGCTGGGTTTCTACTAAAACACCGTAGATGGAACTAGTCCCCGTGGCTAGTAGAGTCTGTTGGCTATGAGTTAATAGTACAAGCTCTGCAGAGTTAAAATTCCTTCAGTAGCCATGTTTATGGCCTAGGGTCAATCTTCATGTCAAATCGGTGACCGTCTCTAGTATATTCTTGTTGGTAACTAGAGTAGTGTTTTTGTCAAAGTTCATTTGGTAGATGAACTCACCTACTATCACTATATTGATTTACTTTCAGAAGTATTTCATTATTATACTATTGTTATTTATAAGCCCTTTATGTGATGTCTCTTAGACGTCCGACTGTGGCATTCTTTTTATTTATAAGCCCTTTATGTGATGTCGCTCAGACGTCCGACTGTGGCATCCGTTTTATTATAAGCCCTTTATGTGATGTCGCTTAGACGTACGACTGTGGCATTCTTTTTATTTATAAGCCCTTTGTGTGATGTCGCTTAGACGTCCGACTGTGGCATTCTTTTTTTTATTTATAAGCCCTTTATGTGGTGTCGCTCAGACGCCCGATTGTGGCCTGCTATCATTTATTATTTCACGAGGCGTCACTCAGATACTCGTTTGGTCCCCTTCTTTTTATCTTATGGATTTTGGGAGGATTACCGCCCGACTTCTATCATTGCATACAGCTCATTAATATTTTATTCCAGACGTATTTTGCTGGAATACTCATATGCATCATGTTGGCATTTGTTATATCTTAAGTTCGAACTGTCTTGCGAGTACATTCAAAGTACTCACCTGGCTTATTGATTTGGCCAGATGTGGACGAAGGCGATCTCATGGATGAAGAGTTCGATAGCGAGTCCGACGCTTAGTGGAGTCCCAGTCAATCCCTTGTGATCCTGGAGTTGATCACTGTTTTATAACCGCTTCCGCCTACCACCAAATAAATTCATCGGGTCTCACTCCGATACTCGATGAACTGTGATATATTGGAGTCACATCATCCACTTCACTCTGACATATCCACCACCTTCTATTACGAGTCAGTAGTATGCCACCCTGCCTTGTGTCATATCCGCCTTTATGTATTATATTGGCACGCTTGTAATAAAATTGTTGAGCAACCCCAGCTCAACCTTGTATAATATTCAGTGTACTGGAATTCTGTATCAAGGATTTGTCTGCCAGCAGGTAATAATATTCCTCGCTGGTTAAATAAAAAGGTCGGTCTTCCGGTAATTATTTTACTGAAGGACCGGTCCTGACAATTATGATTATTCTCTAGCTTCTATGGACTAAACCCTCCGGTTTATATACACACCAGAGGGGCCTAGGGTTTGTACATATCATCTTGGAGAGGAAGGAAAATCTACATCCGAGCCAAAAACTTTCCATTACAAGAATCCAGGGGTCCTATGCGGATACGAGAGATGATCTTCTATAATAATCTTCACGGCCCACCAGGAGTTTGTCCGGCCACCTGGGGGCCCCCCGATCCAGGACTCCCTCATTCATGCTATTATATTATCCATCTTAGATGTTTTATATACATTTATATGCTATTTTATATGATTTTTGGGACTAACCTATTAACCTAGAGCCCAGTGCCAGTTTCAGTTTTTTCCTTGTTTTCGAGTTTTACAGAAAAGGAATACCAAACGGAATCCAATTGACGTGCCAATTTTTGATGATTTTTTATGGAACAAAAGAAGCCTCGGGAGTGAAAGAGTTGGTCTAGAAGAGTTCTCGGCTGCCCACGAGGGTGGGGGCCGTGCCCACCCCCCGGGCTTGCCCCCTATCTCGTGGACAGCCTGGAGACCCCATGGACGTGAGAACGACGCTAAAAATTCCTATAAATACAAAAACCTCTAGAAAATAACCTAGATCGGAAGTTCCGCCGCCGCAAGCCTCTCTAACCACGAGAAATCAATCTAGGCCCTCTCTGGCACCCTGCCGGAGGGGGCCATCATCACCGGAGTCCATGGAGGAGGATCCCGGAGGGCCATCATCGCCATGAAGGCCAAAGACCATCTAGGGGGGAGGTCATGGAGGAGGAAGCACAAGGGGGATAACCTCTCCTCCTCTCTCTCAGTGGCGCCGGAGTGCCATCGGGAGGGGAATCATCGACGCGGTGATCGTCTTCATCAACATCACCATCATCGTCACCATCCTCATCTGTTTTACGCGGTCCACTCTCCCGCACCCTGCTGTAATGCCTACTTGAACATGGTGCTTTATGCCACATATTATGATCCAATGATGTGTTGCCATCCTGTGATGTTTTGAGTAGATATCCTTTGTCTTTGGGTTGATTGATGATCTAGATTGGTACGAGTTGTATGTTTTATTTTGGTGCTATCCTATGGTGCCCTCCGTGTCGCGCAAGCTTGAGGGATTCCCGCTGTAGGGTGTTGCAATACGTTCATGATTCGTTTATAGTGGGTTGTTTGAGTGACAGAAGCATAAACCCGAGTAAGGGGATTGTTGTGTATGGGATAAAGGGGACTTGATGCTTTAATACTATGGTTGGGTTTTACCTTAATGATCTTTAGTAGTTGCGGATGCTTGCTTGAGTTCTAATCATAAGTGCATATCATCAAAGAAGAGAAAGTATGTTAGCTTATGCCTCTCCCTCATATGAAATTGCAATGATGACTACCGGTCTTGTTAACAATTTCCTAGGACAATTTCGCACACCGATCCATCATTATTCCACACTTGCTATTTATAATATTTAGTAATATATTATGACTTTATGATAACATCACCTACTTTTATATTTTAGCTCTCCAATATCATGCAAAGTTATCCTATTCATACCCACAACATAGTTTTATTTCTCGTTTCTAGTCGGAAGCAAGCGTTCGGTGTACGTAGAGTCGTATCAGTGGCAGATAGGACTTGAGAGAATATTGGTCTTACCTTTAGCTCCTTGTGGGTTCGACACTCCATACTTATCACTTCCACCATTGGGAATTGCTACGATGATTCCCTGCGCTTGGGGACCATCAGTATCCCATAGAGGAATCGAAGCTAACGCTGCTAAAATCCGGGCCTTGTCAGAACTCAAAATACCAACTGACCTCAAGCAAGTGCAAAAACTAGCATGCGGCTTAGCGGCCTTAAGCCGCTTCATCTCCATATTAGGAGAAAAAAATTCCCACTTTATAGATTGCTACGACGCACTGACAATTTCGAATGGACGGACGCAACCACAGCTGGATTGGAAGAAATAAAAACTCTACACGCGAGCAACCCAATCCTAGCCTCTCCTAGTGTTGGCAAACCTATGCTGATGTACATATCAGCCACTCACCAGGTAGTAAGTGCCGTACTCGTCATTGAACGAGCCGAAGAGGTACATAAATTCCCCTTTCAAAAACTCGTATACTACGTATCTGAGGTTCTAACACCGTGTAAATCACGGTACACCCACTATCAGAAAATTGCCTATGCGGTCTTCATGTCATCTCGGAAACTTCGACACTGCTTTCAATAGTGTTCGATCATAGTCGCATCCGAGGTACCACTCAACAATATTATTAACAATAAAGACGCCACTGGACGCATAGCCAAATGGGCCATCGAGCTCTAACTGTTTGAAATATCTTACAAGCCACGCCGGACTATTAAATCACAGGTGTTGGCTGACTTTGTCGCAGAATGGACCGAAGCCAAACTCCCTAAAGAGTACGTCTCATACTTCCACTGGACAATGTACTTCGACGGTTCCAAAATGCTAGCCGGATTAGGGGCTGGTGTAATATTGATATCTCCAACTGGGGATACAGTCCGGTACGTCCTACAAATTATGAACACAGACTCGAACAATACGGCCGAATACAAGGCCCTATTGCATGGTCTCGGTCTAGGTGTATCCATGGGCATACAACACCTCGAGGTACGTGGAGACTCAAACCTCGCTATCTCCCAAATTAATGGAGATTTTGATTCGGAAGATTCAAAAATGGCAGCTTATCACAATGCTCTATAGAAAATATCGGCTAGATTTGAGGGGTTAGAATTTCATCACGTAGCCTGGGATAATAACCAGGCCGCTAACATACTCGCTCTATGGGCGCTAAATGCGACCTCGTCCTGCCTAACACCATTGTGGAAAGGCTATTTAAGCCATCAGTAACATGGCAGGACGCAGGCGGCGATACGAATTCGGATCCGAATACACCCCCGGCCGAACTTAACCAAGACGTCATCGGAGACCCAGACATGGAGATAACTCCTTCAGCTCATGAGATCATGGCTGTCATAGCCCCCTGGACAGAACCCTTCCTAACTTACCTTAAAAGGCAGGAGCTCCTCGATGACCAAAATGAGGCCCGCCGCATAGTCCGACGTTCTAAAGACTACAAAGTTCACGAAGGTGAACTATATAAGAAAAGCACTACTGGTGTTCTACAAAGGTGCATCTCTAAAGAGGAGGGAAGGCAAATTCTCACTGAAATACACGCTGGAATGGGCGGCCACCACGCTGCAGCCCGGGCGCTCATAGGCAAAGCTTTTCAAGCTCGCTTTTTCTGGCCCACTGCCCGAGCAGATGCCCAAACCTTAGTCCAACACTGCGTTGGCTGCCGGCTCTTTGCAAATCAAAGTCACATGCCTCCCCACTACAAAAAAAAGACACATCCGTGACATTTTGGTCCGAACAAAACTTTTTTCTGTCATACTTATGACACTTCTATGACAATAATTGTGACAAAACACGGTATTATCATAGATGTGGTGGGGTCCTACTTCTATGACAAAAAATCATGACATAAAATGGGATTTTTCATCCTGGGCGGGCTGGAGACGCAGCTGCATGGCATTCTTTGGGCCGTCCATGATGGAAATACCGTGGTAGAAGCGAGGGCAAGGAAAATATCGGGGTGTTCCCGGTAACGGTGGGTGGTCGAGGCCAACCGATGTGCGTTTCTCTCGTACACGCACGCGCGTGGGTGCGAGGCGTTTGGCTGTAACTAAACCCGAGCGAGGCGTTGGGCTCTAACTGAACCCGAGCGATTGCACTGCAGGCTATGCGTTACTGAACCCGAGCGTTCGATCGATGGCCGTTAACTAAACTCGATCGAGCGATTCCTTCGCTACTGCTGCTAACTGAAGCCGATCGATGCTGCCTCTCCATGAACAGTGAGCGTTGCTCGGGGGGTTGGATGAACAGTCCCCGGTGGGGGTGGCTGAACAGGACCCCGTGGTGTTGCCTCTACATGAACAGGACCCCGTTCGATCGACCCGGTTGGGGATGCATGAACATGACCCCGTGGAGGGCTGCATGAATAAGACCACCCCATGGAGGGCTGCATGAACAGTAGACGGTGGTGGGCTGGATGAACAGTAGCCCGTGGAGGGGTGGTTGAACAGGAGCCCGTGGAGAGGGCTGGTTGAACAGTAGCCGGTGGAGTAGCGCGCTGTGGAGGTTGGAGGAGGTCGACGGTGGATGAACAGTAGCCCGTGGAGGCTGGAGGGGGTCGACGGTGGCGATGAACAGTATCCCGTGGAGTCCAGTTTTGCGGTACACCTGTACGATTGGAGAGGCAAGGCCCTAGCTATGGTGATGTTGTACACAAGGTGTTGTCGAGTTCAGGCCCTTCTCAGTGGAAGTAATAGCCCTACGTCTCGGTGCCCGGAGGCTTGGTCGACTGGTATGTGTATATGTGTGTTACAGAGGTGCGAACCCTTGTTCTGGAGAAGGGGGTGGCTTATATAGTACGCCAAGACCCCAGCCAAGCCCCACGTTACCAAGGGTTGAATGTACATTAAGGCAGGCGTTACTGGTAACGCCTGCAGTAAAGGATAATTAAGGTGTTTACTACGGCGAGTAAATACAGGACCGTTGCTGTCCCAAGTGATGCTTGACCTTCGGAGGTCGAGTGCCCCGGATTGGTCAAGTGGGGTTGAGTCGTCTTGCGGAGGGGGCTCGGTCGAGTGGAGTGTCTTCTGGGACCGTCTCAGTCAACTGCCTCCGCTCTCATAAGTTTTGTCTTTTGATCTTCTAGCGTAGTGACCTTGGGTGGGGTACCTTGGCCGGGCTCGTGACCCTACCCTAGGTCTGTAACCTGGTCAGTAGCCCCCGAATGGATTGAGGCTTGAGCAATAGGGTGCTGAGGGAAGCTCTGGCTTTGGCTTGACGTCTCTGGGGTAGATTGTTTCGGAGCTTGTACCTTGGGTAGTCTTCCTCAGTCGTGTCTTGGTCGCCTTGATCGATTCTGGATCCGCCAAGTGAGTTAGTTGCTTCTTGTGTCGACTGGACTTCTTACGTCGACTGGACTTTGCGCTAAGCGTCGGGCGCCGTGAGCGCGTGCCATTTTCGACGGGATTGGTTGCCCTTCGGTCGCCGGATTTGGCGGGGTTTTCGAAATTTGGGGAAGCGCACGGGACGGCACGTGCCGTAGCAATCGGAGGGACGCGCTTGAGACGCCTCGATCCTCACGCCTCCATTTTCGCCACGTATCGCGCCAGCGTCTGTTACGGGATTTAATAAGATTACTCGGGGCCACCGGTCAGCCACTCGATCGGGCTGCTATAAGGGCGCGTCGAGCCCGTAGCGGGGGGCACTGTGCACCCAATATTTCTCCTCCCGCCTCTGCTTCTTCGCTGCGCCCCTGCTTCTTCTCGCCTCTCTACACAGCAACCGCCGGCGTGCGAGCCATGGGCAAAGACAAGACTGCGGCTATGGAGCGCTCGAAGAAGGCGGCGTCGGGGAAGGGGCGACGTTCCAGTCGGAGTGGATCGTCGTCGAGGTCCGGACTCCCCGCCGGTTGGATCCAGGGAGATTGGATCCGGTCCACCGTCGTAGTGGAGGATCTGGAGGAGCTGGAGGAGGAAGGGTTGATCCCCCGCGGCTCTTGGCGGGCGCCGGGAGGAGAACTCCGGGTCTGGCAGTCGACCTGGTTTTACTACAAGGACAGTCTGACTCCGGGTCAGTCGACTGGTCTTCCTCCATTCACTCTAGGTCGAGCCAGCCCACCTCCTTCGATGATAGTGGGTAAGGCCGAGAGGGCCTAAGTAGACATGTTGGTGGAGTGGGTTGTCCAGTTAGTCCGTGAGGGGGTCACGGGGATGGATCTGTTTGAGTCGTATCTCACACGGAGGATCCAGCCGCTCCAAGCCCGGGACCACCCGATGTGGTTGTATTCTGGCACCGACGACTCATCGCGAGTCCACCCAGAGGCGGCTGACCCGAAGTATGTGGTGCAGTGCTTGAAATGCATCACTAGGAACAAAGACAACCCCAGGGGATCCGGGAGGGTCGTCCCGTTCGATGCTGACCATCTTCCTGACAAGGTTAGTCTTCTACTTCCGAGTGACGTTTCTGTAGTCTGACTTGCGATTTGTTATGGATGGATCCGACTGATATTTGGTCAAACTTCTCTCTTTGCAGATCTACACAGAGATGTATTTGCTGCCCAATGGGGACTTGGTCCAGGAGGGCGAAGAGGGCACGGGCGATGCCGCCGAGTGGAAGTTGGAGGAGGAGACCGAGGAGAGCGAGGACTACAACAGCGGGGAGGAGGTCGAGTCACCTCCCCGTGATGAGCATCGATCCAAGGAGAAGTTCGACCCAGGGGCCGCACGTCTTCGGGCGGGCCCCTCGGGCTCTCGGACGCCCAAGCGCGCTCGAACGGCCACTCCCGACCCCGCCGAGAAGATGCCCAAGCAGCCCAAGGTCACCACCACCAAGCCCCGGAAGGCCTTGCCTAGGATCAAGGTGGATGAACCCATCGCCTCCACGTAAGCGCCGCTTGGTCTTGTTTCTTTCTGCTTCTTGGAGGCCGACGGTAACTTCTGTCGAATCATCTCCTGAGTGGACTTTTCAGAGCCGCCGCTTCCACGACCTCGATGGACATCGACCGGAGTCGAGACGACGAGGAGATCGCGAACGCCTCGACATCCCGCGCAGGTGTGGGTTTTATGAAATCTGTCTTATTCTTATTTTCTTTCGCGGGCGACGGTCGACTGAACTTTGCTCGCCGCTTGACTCGAAGCGCCACGCCTCGTCATAGAGCTTCCGGATGACGACGAAGACGAGGAGTGGTTGGGAGGGGACCGACGGCGCACAGGGAGAAAGGGCCGAAAGACGCCTTCTGGCTCAGAAGCCCAGCGACAGGAGGATGCGGCCCGAGCCATGGTTTCCTTCGCCATCCCTGTGTCGATGGTCGACCCAGCATTCGCTCCAGTCGTCGAACCGATGCCTACTCCAACCGTCGACCCAGCTCCAGTTCGCGCCGTAGACCCAGCGCCCGTACCTCCCGTCGACCCTGTGCCCGCCGCTTCGTCAGTTCTCTTCTCTTCCTACCGCCTCCCGGAGGATCCTGTGGGGGCGGCTCAAGAAGCCGTTCGCCAGGCGGGGGTGATGATGGAGAGGACTAAGGCGGCGTATGAGGCCAGCATGGCGGCTTATGATGCCAGTTCTGCTCTTCGGGCCAACGTCTAGGTACATTGTCTTTACTGAAGTAGTCTTTGGCTTAAAGAGAATCTGCTGTTTTGTTTCGTGAGATACCACTCCCACTGGGTGTTCCCCCTCTCTTTTTTTGAGCTCGAGCCGGAATGATCTCGGCCGAGTGAAACCAGTGGGGGCACGCTCAGTGCACCCACTTGGTGTAGTCCCCGAGACCATGGTCAACTGCTGGCAGTCGGCCATGGTCTTACTAGAGAACTTTTCTTCCTTGTTGTTGTTGTTGTTGTTGTTGTTGTTGTTGTTTTTTAGAGCTCGAGCCGGAATGATCTCGGTCGAGTGAAACCAGTGGGGGCACGCTCAGTAAACCCACTGGGTGTAGTCCCCGAGACTGCGGTCGAGTATTTTGACTCGACTGTAGTCTTATAATCTTGCTTTGTCGTGTTGATGCAGAAATCTTGCGAGTTTGGGGCCAAGTTTGCAGACCTTGAGAAGAAGCAAATCCAGCTTAACCTTGACTTGCAGTTGGCTCGGGACCACCTGAAGAAGACGCAGGACGATGCGGCTGGTAACTGACCCCGACCTTTTGTCGACTGACTTTTTGATAGATGCGCCTTGTGTTCCTTCATGTTCATCTGTCCAGTGGCGGCTTTGGTAGGTCAACTGAAGGCGGCCTTGGAGCAGAAGGATCTCGACCTGGCGGCGGCATAGCAGGCGGCTCAAGAGAAGGCGGAACTGGCGGTGCAGAAGTTGGCTTCCGTGGGTGCGCTCGAGGCGGAGGTCGTCAGGCTGAGAGGCTCGCTCGACGCAGCCAACCAAGAGGTGACTCAGCTGAAGAACTCCAAGGCTGTCCTGAACGACAAGTACGAGGCTCTTTTTCGGAAGAGGGTTGATCTTGAGGTGTATCTGGGCGACATCACCAAGAAATCGTACCTCGTGCTCGAAGGTATGTCTCCTTTCGGCTTGGTTAAAGTTGGATTGGTCGACCCATATCTTGTCTGCTGACTCGACTTGCTGTTGTCGGTGCAGAGTTTTGTCGTAACTTTGAAGAGGAGACTGGACGGGTCGAGCCGGGCTTGGACCCAACCAACTCCATCGTGAAGGACGAGGTATCCATGAACATACTGAGGCTGGAGTCCCGTCTCACTGCGGCCACGGGTTATCTGGGACGACTGAAGGCAGTGATGGCCCGAATCAACACCGCGCTCTGGAGGGGGATCGTGCAGGAGAACGACCTCGAGTCCCTGATGACTCGACTCAACGAGATCCCCAACCGAGTGCAGGAGTGGAAGAAGTCGGCAGCCCTGGGAGGAGCCGACGTGGCGCTGTCCTTGGTCCGCGTGCACTGCAAGGAGGTGAAGGAGAGGAGGCTTGCGGCGCTGAAGGTTGCAAACATGAAGGAGCTCCAATTCCAGTCGTTTATGGAGACCTTTCTGGAAGACGCCACTTGCATCGCCGACGGGATCGACCTGGACGAGTTCGTCGCACCTGCGAGCCCGCCTCCTCCCGAGGAATGACTTTGATACTTTAATCTCATTTGCCGCGGAATGCCGCGTGGACTTGTAACCGTCTAAACTCTGGTGGGCTTGTGGCCCGAGTATTCTTACCCGAATCTTGCGGGGCTTTTATCTGGTTTTGATCCTTCGGTTTGCCGCTCTTCTTTGATTGCTTGAATCTTTGAGTCGACGTCCGCAGCCAAGCCCCTGAGTGAGAGGGTTGTTCTTTACTCGGCGTGGATGTTTTTATAACTTAGGCGATTCCAAGCTACGTTTTATTTGTGGCGGAGCTCGGAGGGCAGAGCCACCTTATACTTGTAACGTAGCTCGGAGGACCGCAGCTAAGCCCCCGAGTGAGAGGGTTGCTCTTCACTCGGAGTTAGTGTTTGAAACTTAGGCGAGTCACGGGGTTGCAGCTAAGCCCCCGAGTGAGAGGGTTGCTCTTCACTCGGAGTGGATGTTTTATAACTTAGGCGATTCCAAGCTATGTTGTATTTGTGGCGGAGCTCGGAAGGCAGAGCCACTTTATACTTGTAACGTAGCTCGGAGGACCGCAGCTAAGCCCCCAAGTGAGAGGGTTGCTCTTCACTCGGAGTTAGTGTTCGAAACTTAGGCGAGTCACGGGGTCGCAGCTAAGCCCCCGAGTGAGAGGATTGCTCTTCACTAGGAGTGGATGTTTTATAACTTAGGCGATTCCAAGCTACGTTGTATTTGTGGCGGAGCTCGGAAGGCAGAGCCACTTTATACTTGTAACGTAGCTCGGAGGACCGCAGCTAAGCCCCCGAGTGAGAGGGTTGCTCTTCACTCGGAGTTAGTGTTTGAAACTTAGGCGAGTCACGGGGTCGCAGCTAAGCCCCCGAGTGAGAGGGTTGCTCTTCACTCGGAGTGGATGTTTATAACTTAGGCGATTCCAAGCTACGTTGTATTTGTGGCGGAGCTCGGAAGGCAGAGCCACTTTATACTTGCAACGTAGCTCGGAGGACCGCAGCTAAGCACCCACTGGGGGATTTTGAAGACCATCTTTTTTAGAGTACATCAATCGTTAAAGGATCATTGCTAACTTGTCTTTGAAACAAATTGGGAAATCTTTATTAGAACTCGACCGTCGAGTGTCTCAACTGTAAAAGCGACGGAGCAGGTCCGCATTCCACGAACGAGGTTCGTCTTTCTTCTTGGCTACATTGTAGAGGTGGTACGCCCCGTTGTGCAGTACCTTGGTGATGGTGAAGGGGCCTTCCCAGGCCGGGGCGAGCTTGTGCGGACGTTTTTGATGGACTCGAAGGACCAGGTCTCCTTCCTGGAATGCTCGGCTTCTTACGTTGCAAGCATGGAATCGACGCAGGTCCTGTTGATAGATGGTCAACCGGATCAGAGCCATCTCTCTTTCCTCTTCTAAAAGGTCGACTACATCCTGACGAGCCTGCTCTGCCTCGGCTTCGGAGAAGAGTTCCACTCTGGGGGCGTTGTGTAATAAGTCGCTCGGCAACACGGCTTCGGCTCCATAGACCATGAAGAAAGGGGTATGGCCAGTCGACCGGTTTGGAGTTGTCCTCAGACCCCATAAGCCAGATGGCAGTTCAGTCACCCAAGCTAAGGCGGCATGCTTAAGATCGCGCATGAGCCGTGGCTTTAGGCCTTGGAGAATCAAACCATTTTCTCTTTCTGCCTGTCCATTTGACTGCGGATGTGCCACGGAGGCGTAGTTCACTCGTGTTCCTTGGGAAGTGCAGAAAGCTCCGAATTCATCCGAGTCAAAGTTGGAGCCGTTGTCTGTGATGATGCTGCAGGGGACCCCATATCTGAATATTAATTCCCTGATGAAGCTGATGGCGGTGCTTGACTCGAGGTTCTTGATGGGCTTGGCCTCAATCCATTTCGTGAACTTGTCGACTGCCACCAGAAGGTGGGTGAATCCGCTTCTGCCTGTCCTGAAGGGGCCGACGATGTCCAAGCCCCAGACAGCAAAGGGCCAGACTAGCGGAATGGTCTTCAGGGTGGACGCCGGCTTGTGTGACATGTTGGAGTAGAACTGGCAACCTGCGCATTTGTCCACAATATCCTTGGCCATCTCGTTGGCGCGGGGCCAGTAAAACCCGGCTCGGTATGCTTTGGCCACTATAGTCCGGGAGGAGGCGTGGTGGCCGCAAGTTCCTGAGTGGATTTCATCCAAGATCAGTCGACCTTCCTCTGGATCGACGCAGCTCTGGGCGACTCCGGTGACGCTTTCTATGTAGAGCTGACCCTGGATGACTGTGAACGCTTTGGATCGGCGGATGATCTGGCGTGCTTCTTCTTCATCTTCTGGGAGTTCTTGCCAGAGCAGATATGATATATATGGCACAGTCCAGTCTGGCGTAATCACCAGGACCTCCATGATCAAATCGACCATGGCAGGTACTTCGACTTCAGTCGGATCTGACGTGCTGACTGGCTGCGGGGGCTCTTTCGTGAAGGTGTCTTCTTTGACAGAAGGGGTGTGCAGATGCTCTAGGAACACATTCTTGGGTATAGGCTTCCGAGTCGACCCGATTTTTGCGAGGTCATCGGCTAGCTGATTCTTGGCTCTGGGCACATGATGGAGCTCTAAGCCTTCGAACTTCTTTTCAAGCTTCCGCACTGCACTGCAATAACTGGTCATTGTCGGGCTCCTGATGTCCCATTCCTTCATCACTTGGTTTACCACCTGGTCGGAGTCGCCGTAGACCATCAGGCGACGGACGCCGAGTGAGATGGCCATACGCAACCCATACAAAAGTGCTTCGTACTCGGCCTCATTGTTTGATGAATCGAAATGGATCTGAAGGACATAGCTGAGCTTGTCGCCCCGGGGAGAGACCAGGACCATGCCTGCGCCGGATCCGTTCAACATCTTGGACCCATCGAAGAACATAGTCCAATAGTCCGACTGGACTTGAGTCGGCAATTCTTGTTCTATCCACTCGGCCACAAAATCCGCTATGGCCTGAGACTTGATGGCTTTCTTCGCTTCAAACTTGATATCTAACGGAAGAAGTTCAATCGCCCATTTTGCCACTCGACCGGTTGCATCTCGGTTGTTTAGGATCTCTGATAGCAGGGCGTCACTAACGACTGAGATCGAATGGTCCGAGAAGTAATGGGCAACCTTTTTTGCAGTCAAGTAAATCCCGTACACAAGCTTTTGGTAATGTGGATACCTTTGCTTGGAGGGAGTCAAAACTTCGGATATATAATAGACCGGGCATTGGACCTTGTATGCCTTGCCCTCTTATTCCCGCTCGACCGTGAGTACAGTACTGACGACTTGTCCGGTGGCAGCAATATACAGCAGAAGAGGCTCTCCGCTGACTGGGGCAGCGAGCACCGGCTGAGTGGACAGCAGGGCTTTGAGCTCTTCAAACGCTGCTTCGGCTTCGGGATTCCACTCGAACTTGTCAGATATCTTCATGAGTCCGTAGAGAGGCAGTGCCTTCTCACCAAGACGAGAAATGAATCGACTCAATGTGGCCAAGCAACCAGTAAGCTTCTGGACGTCGTGTATACGCTCGGGGCGTTTCATTCGGAGGATGGTGCTGACCTTCTCTGGGTTGGCGTCGATTCCCTGTTCGGAAACGAGAAAACCGAGCAACTTGCCCCCCGGAACTCCGAATGTACACTTTGACGGGTTGAGCTTGATATCATAGCTTCTTAGGTTTGCGAATGTCTCAGCAAGGTCAGTCGGTAGGTCAGAACCTTTCCGTGACTTGGCCACAATGTCATCCATGTATGCCTCGACGTTCCGACTGATTTGCTTTATCAAGCACTTCTGGATCACGCGCATGAAGGTAGCGCCAGCATTTTTGAGGCCGAAAGGCATGGTGACATAGCAAAAACACCCGAAGGGGGTGATGAAAGTTGTCTTGATCTCGTCGGGCCCGAACAGACGGATCTGATGGTACACGGAATACGCGTCCAGAAAGGACAGGCGTTCACATCCCGCAGTCGAGTCGACTATATGATCGATGCGGGGAAGAGGAAAATGATCTTTCGGGCATGCCCGTTTGATGTGCTTGAAATCGATGCACATGGGGAGAGGCTTGTCCTTCTTGGGGACCATGACGATGTTGGCGAGCCACTTGGAGTGGTATATCTCGCAGATAAACTCTGCTGCCAGGAGTCGAGCCACTTCTTCGCCAATTGCCTTTCGCTTCTCCGCAGCGGATCGACGGAGATGTTCCTTCACAGGTTTCACTTTAGGGTCGACTCGCAAATGGTGCTCAGCCAGTCCCCTGGGTACACCCGACATGTCTGATGGTTTCCATGCAAAGATGTCCCAGTTCTCACGGAGGAACTGGACGAGCGCTTCTTCCTATTTGCTGTCGAGTGTAGTGGAGATGTGGGTCGGTGCTGCGTTGGGGTCGGTGGGGTGCATGTGCACAGGTTTCGTGTCTCCGGCTGACTGGAAAGCTGACTCGGAAGCCGGCTTCTTCGCCCTTAGCAGGTCACTCGGATCTACTCTCTTTTGGTACTCCTCCATCTCTACTGCTGCCATTTGCTCGTCGGCGATCTTCGAGCCTTTCTGGAAGCATTCTTCCGCTTTCTGACGGTTCCCAGTGACGGTTATAATGCCATTGGGTCCCGGCATCTTCAGCTTGAGGTAGACGTAACATGGTCGAGCCATGAACCTGGCGTAGGCGGGCCTACCCAGGATGGCGTGATAGGCGTTCTTGAAGTCCACCACTTCGAACGTCAGCTTCTCTTTGCGGTAGTTCTTTGACTCACCGAAAACTACGTCGAATGAGATCTGGCCAAGTGAATCGGCTTTCTTCCCGGGGATTACCCCGTGGAACCTCATGTTACTTTCTCTCAGCTTGGACATCGGAATGCCCATATCCCGGAGGGTTGCTGCATACAAGATATTCAAGCCACTGCCCCCATCCATCAGAACTCTGGTCAGACGTGTGCCTTCAATAACTGGGTCGACCACCAGTGCCTGCCGCCCGGGGGTGGCAATGTGCGCTGGGTGATCGGACTGGTCGAATGTGATGGGGGTCTTTGACCATTTCAAAAACGTGGGGGTCCCCGGGGCAACCATGTTTACTTCTCTGTTGATGATTTTCAGTCGACTTTTGCTCTCAACGTCCGCCAAAATCACCAAAGTGGAGTTGATCCGGGGGTATCCTCCGTCCCCTTCCTTGTCTTCGGACTCTTCTGATTCCTTTTCTTTCTTAGTCGACTGATATTTCTTGAAATTCTGTATCAAGAGCCGGCACTGTCGAGTGGTGTGCTTGGGATACACCAAGTTTCCCTCTTCATCTTTCTTCGTGTGTATGGGACACGGCTGGTCGAGCATGTCATCTCCAGCCTGACCTTTCCTTTCTTGGGGTCCCAGGAGCCTTTTGTCTTCCCTTTGCCCTTTCCTTGATTGACCACTGCAGCCTCTCCCTGAGCGGCTGGCTCGGCCTTGCGCTTGTTCTTCCAATTAGGATTCTGGTCGTCCTGTCCGACTGGTTTCTTGCCGTTGCGGAGCCGATCGGCCTCCTCACCGTTGGCGTACCGACTGGCAATCTCCATCATCCGTGACAGGGACATGTCGCTTGTTCGGCCATACTTCAAATTCAACTCTCGGTTACACAAGCCTTCCTTGAAAGCGCACACCGCCTGGTGCTTAGATACGTTCTCCACCGTGTGATGCAAAGTGGTCCATCGCTGAATGTAGTCACTCAAAGTTTCACTCGGCTTCTGCGTGTAGTGTTGAAGTTCTGCGAGTCCAGCAGGTCGCTTGCAGGTGCCTTCGAAGGTCCGAACGAAAACCCGAGCGAGCTCTTCCCAACTGTAAATACTCCTGCGGGCCAACTGATTGAGCCATACCCGAGCGGAGCCTCCCAACATCAAGGGGAGATGCTTCATGGCCACGTCATCGTTACTGCCTCCGATCTGTACGGCCACTCGGTAGTCTTCCAGCCAAGTGTCCGGCTTCGACTCACCGGTGAACTTGCTTACTCCCGCCGCCAGCCTGAAGTTCGGGGGGATCTCCGCGGCTCTGATAGCACTACAGAAACATTCAGGCCCAAAGGCTGGTGCTCGGCTGCCACTAGGTTGGTCTCTGCCTCGCTCTTCTCTGGATGCCCGGTTACGGTCGACCCGACCTTGCACAAGTATAGACCTCGCATCGATCCCTGGCCATCGGGGATCTGGGGGAATCCTCCGCTCGTCATCACATAGGCGCCTGCCCTCGTGTCGCTGGGGCGAGTGCGACCCACTTCCCGGAGGAGGGGTAGGCGCTCGACGGATGCCGGTCTTGTCGCGGGCCACGTTCCTCACGCCTCGGGGGCGATCTCGGACTGTGGGCCGACCATACGGTGTCTGCAGCCACCGATCTGCTGTGAATCCTGTTGCGCGACTGAGAAACAACCGCGTTTTGTTCTTTAGCCGTTCGGAGCAAAGCTCGGATCTGCTGAAGACCTCTCCCAGCTTCCGACTGGGAGGGTTGGATTGACTCCGCGATGCGAGCCGCGGCTTCGAGGTTTTGGACTGGCGTACGGAACACCTGAGTCTCGCGTTAACGCGATTGCCGCGGTCGTCGACTGGACTCGGGGACCAGTCGGCGGGCCTGCTCGTCGAGTGAGCGTTGGATGTTTTCCAAGCGCGCGCGCTCGGCCACGGTGGCCAAGCGCGTGGCTTCGAGGGCCAGAGCCTCCAGAGAATCTCCCACGATGGGAGTGAAGAGCGCATCTTCATTGCGGCGGCAAAGCTCAGCCCTTTGCTCGGAGGTGAGGGGCTGAGGAATGTAACCGTCGTTATCGTGCGATCGGTCGCCGCCGCTGCTGCCGTTCCCACCGCGAGGGATTTCCGCCGCGGGATCGCTGCCCCCGCACTCGGTGCGAATCGACCATAAGGATTTCCGCCGCGGGATCGCTGCCCCCGCACTCGGAAACGGAATCTTCGAGCCCGGACGACTGGTCGGCCGGCCCGTAGAGGTATCCGTCGGGCTCAATGGCCGCGACTTGAGGGGTGGCCGTTTGACGGGCCACCGCGTGTTTCACCCAGCGCTGGAGCCGCAAGCGGCCGGAATGCTTGCGGCGGTGTCCGGCGGGGATGGGGGACAATGAGTACCGAGTCGATGGCTGCCACAGGAGAACGCCGCCGGCGCAGGCGCGGAAGTGCGCAGTTCCCCTGACGGGGAGAGCCTCGACGTCGAGAGGGGCTTCCTGGAGCCATGCGGAGTCGTCGACAATGAAGACTAGTGCACCAAGCCGGATCTCGTGGCCTAACGCCAAACCACCGCCTGACACCATGATGAAAGCGGTCGGAGGAGGAGTTGCAACTTCACCAGATGTCGCTAAGACGCCTTGCCCCACGGTGGGCGCCAACTGTCGTGGTTCTAAGTCTGACAGTAAGGGTAGGGGGTACGAATGGAGAGGCAAGGCCCTAGCTATGGTGATGTTGTACACAAGGTGTTGTCGAGTTCAGGCCCTTCTCGGAGGAAGTAATAGCCCTACGTCTCGGTGCCCGGAGGCTTGGTCGACTGGTATGTGTATATGTGTGTTACAGAGGTGCGAACCCTTGTCCTGGAGGAGGGGGGGTGGCTTATATAGTACGTCAAGACCCCAGCCAAGCCCCACGTTACCAAGGGTTCAATGTACATTAAGGAAGGCGTTACTGGTAACGCCTGCAGTAAAGGATAATTAAGGTGTTTACTACGGCGAGTAAATATAGGACCGTTGCTGTCCCAAGTGATGCTTGACCTTCGGAGGTCGAGTGCCCCGGATTAGTCGAGTGGGGTTGACTCGTCTTGCGGAGGGGGCTCGGCCGAGTGGAGTGTATTCTGGGACCGTCTCAGTCGACTGCCTGCGCTGTCATAAGTTTTATCTTTTGATCTTCTAGGGTAGTGACCTTGGGTGGGGTACCTTGGCCGGGCTCGTGACCCTACCCTAGGTCTGTAACCTCGTCAGCGCCACACCCCTCCCGATGAATATGACCCCCGTTTCGACCGTAGTGCTCCAACACAAGTCCGTTTCCTCCGTTTTGTGGTACGCCACAACCCTCCCGATGAACAGGACCCCCGTTTTGACCGTAGCATTCCAACACAAGTCCGTTTCCTCCGTTTTGCGATACGCCACACCCCTCCCGATCAACAGGACCCCTGTTTCGACCGTAGGAGGTCCGTTTCCTCCGTTTTGCGGTACGCCAGACCCCTCCCGATGAACAGGATCCCGTTTCGAACGTCGCCGATCGAACACAAGGCCGTTTCCTCCGTTCTGCGGTACGCCACACCTCGTTTCCATCGGCTGTTCCATCCAAGCCCTCACGATGAACACGACGACGCATTCCGTTCCGACCCAGCCGGTTGGCTCCCCATGAACACGACGACGACATTGTTTCTCCGTTTTGATCCAGCCATGTACACGAGCCCTGGCCGTACGGATGCGCGAGTAGGCGTTCGAGACCCTGCCCGTATGTACGTACATGGCCGTATTTTCTTTCTTGCACACTTGCCGATGTACATACGTCGGTACGTGTACATGCTACGTGCGCACCTCTACTACGAAACGTGCGTGCCTCTACATGGACGAGTATGTACATACACATTCGCGACCAGAATGACAACGCTATGTACGCTTCGACCAGGTGGGTCCCGACTGTCAGGCACTTCCTTGCGTGCGAAGATGCAGCTGGTGGGTCCCAGCAGTCAGGGGGGCGAATCGTTTTTTGCCCAAACACACTTCCTTGTGTGCGAAGATGTAGCTAGTGGGTCCCAGCAGTCAGGGGGGCGAATCGTATTTTTTTCCCGGACGCACTTCCTTGCGTGCAAAGATGAAGCTGGTGGGTCCCAGTAGTCAGGGGCGAATCGTTTTTTTTGCCCGGATGCACTTCCTTGCGTGCGAAGATGTAGCTGGTGGGTCCCAGCAGTCAGGGGGAAACTTTTTTCGTGAAATACGGTGGCCCGTCTGGTGGGTCCCCGCTGTCAGGTGGAGGAATAATTATTTTGCACGTAATAAGGAGGCACTTCCATGCTGCAGCCGTGGACCCAGCTGTGAGCCTCTCCACGTACAGTCCACATCCGATAAAGCCGTTCCTTGACCACGTTGACCACGCCACACCGAGAGCACCAGGAAGGTGGACGACGGCGAGGCCTAGGAAGGGGACGACGCGGAGACGGGGAAGATGCGGCAGTGGATGCCCACGCGTAGAGGAGTACGAGTGTTCACTGGTTCGTTGTGGTGTGAGGCTGCCATCGCCGCAGAATAACATGGGGTGTGGGTGAGTAGAGGGATGGCCTAGCCAGCGGTGGGAATAGTAGTGGGCGGTGAGGCCTTCGCGGCAGTACAGTCGGCCACGGGAGGGAGGAGCATGCGGCACGACCGACGCTGCTTTGGGCGGCTGGCGCAACAAGACCAGAGGTTGAAGAAGCACTATGGCCGTTGGATGGACATCGTACGATCACTGGAGCTAGATTCGTTCATATTGACTAAGTTGACAAAGCACACCGTCCCCGCCAACTTAGTAGGCCCACAAGTCAGCCTCCCACCAAGGTAGGTCCCAACCAGCAGGGGGGTATTCATTTTTTGTGCGTAATAAGGAGGCACTTCCGGTCGGTCCGAGCTGACAGCGGGGGGAACATTTTTTTCACGCAATACGGTGGCCCGTCCGGTGGGTCCCAGTAGTCCGGGGGGAAATGTTTTTTCTGCCAAATACGGTGGCCCGTCTGGTGGGTCCCTGCTGTCAGGTGAAGGAATAATTATTATCCGCATAATAAGGAGGCACTGTGACAGCCTGATTTTTGCCCTCTCCTATTTGCCAAAGATTTATTTGAGTTTATTTCAAACCTTGGTGTTTTGAATCATTTCATATGGACTTAAACCACTTGGGTACCCTTGGCTTTCACCCAAGTGCCTCCCATCCATCTCAAACTATTATCTATCTCTGGACCACCCCAATATACTCCATGGAATATTTTTCTTATTTGATAAATATTCATTTTTCTCCCTAAAACCCTAGCTAAATTCTTGGTGCTCCAAAGGAACCCCTATTTTTCTGGCTCCAAAAATTCTGAGGAAATTCCTAAATATTATTTGGACCCTTAGGCACATTCCTGATCAAAAATATTGCACTACTTTTTGGAATATTTTTGCTACAGAAAATCTTTTCCATTCTGGACAGAAATGGTAGTTTCTACAACAACTACCATTTTACTTGCTCCGATCCTCCTGAAACTTCTTGTGCATATTCACCTTGGTAACTCATGACTAGCCTCCAAAGCAAAGCCTCCAACTATTCACCATTTTACCACAGCAAACTCTTAAAGTTTCTGTCCAGAAACTTACCAGGCCAGTTAATCTCATTCTACTGCGTCTAGAATTAGAACAACCCTGGGTAACTTACCTATCTACCACGAACAACACGCCATACAAGGTTTTTGGCACCAAATGAGCCTGCAGACACGGGTTCGCGCGTGTACACCGTGCCATGGCATGCAGTCGGCGTGCTCTGGATGCCGCCAGCGCTCCGTAGAGCGCGTGCTTGCTTCCGAGCCTGCCCAACCGCACCAAACCCCGCCCCCATCGTCGTCCTCATCTTCACATTGCACCCCTGGGTCCCGCCGACACCGGAGCTCACCGCAGCGAGCACGGGCGCGGTCCGGCCAAGGCACAGTGCGGTGCGCACTGTGCTTGTCGCCATCTCCAGCACCCCTGTGCTCGTCTCCGCACAGCCACAGCTCCCTTGTGACCCCGTCTTCTTCCTCCCCCTCTCACTGACGCCATTTCGTCGCCGGGCTCGACCAGGTTTCGCCGACGGAGCACCGATCCCCCCTCTCGCTCGCCTATAAATAGGCCCTTCCCTAGCCAGTTCGAGCACACCACTCCACTCCCACACGACTCCAGATAGAGTAGAACCCCGTGGCCCGGCCGGGCAGGCCTCAGGCCCCCGTTCCCGAGCCGAGCTCATCGGCGATCCCCCTTGGGTCGTCGGGGTAGCTCCCAGCTCTCTCCGTTCAAGGTGACCGCACCAGGGCCTCCGCCACTCTCTGGTGAAGCTACTTCACCTAGCTGGAGCTGCTGGAGGTGCCGTAGCTCGTCGTCTTCCCCAACTCCGGCGAGTCCCCTGTTCTGCCTCCGTCTCCGAGCTCCATTCCGTCGCCGTCCGTCCACCTCCAGCCACCCTACGGGTACAGGTAGGTGCGCCTCAACCTTCTCTGTCAATCTATCCTCTCCATTTGAGCCAAGGGGCAACGTCGCCGGCATACTCTCCGGCGAAACGACGGCCGCCTGTGCCCATCTCTCTCTCTCCCTCTTGCCTGACTAGCCAGCCCCGCTAGTTAGTGTCTCCACCCCCGCGCGAAGCGGTATAAGTGGTGGCGCTCGGGGCGTTTACGCTTTCGACGTCACCCCCCTATTCTTTTAATTAAACTTCTGAATTTAAATTAATTCCAGAAAACTTCAAAATGCTGTAACTTTTTAACCATAAGTCCAAATGAATTGATTGTTTTTGCATTGTGTTACTGGTGAAGAAATCTTGCAGCACACCAAAAATGAAACCATTTGGTGCTGTATAGATTTTCTGGTGAATTTTTGAATGAATCTTGATGATTTCTTTTTGAACTTTTATTTATTTTCAGAAGAAGAGGCTTGTCCGGAGGATCACCAGGAGGCTTGTGAGCCTCATTTGAACTAAGGCAAGCCACAGCAACATTTTCATAATGCCATTTCAATATTTGTGATTTTTCCAACTTGAACAAATGAATTATACTATGCATGTTAAATATTTTGTTAAATAGTTCTTTTGGTTGTTGTAGTTATTAGTTTCATTTCACTTTACAGAAAGTTGGAGTTTGGTTTAAGTCATTAAGATAGTTAAAATAAAGTTGGGATCTTGTGAATGATTATGGACATACATACGCGAAGTTATTTTCTCTTGCATTAAGTAACTATGATAAAAATTTGGCTAAGTTAAATTTTCTTGGAAGTCAAGTATAACCAGAGTAATATTAAAGTTAAGATGATAGTTGACTCAGTTTTATTGTTGCATGTCATTTTACTTATGTACTGCACTTTGGTATATTGCATGGCATTGTATGACACCGGTTACTTTATTTCTTTCTAAGTTGAAACTGTTAATAACTCAACTTGAATAAATTGTTGACCGGGTCATGGTGCCACTGAATCGAGTCTTTCCCAGTGCAACCACATTTACCTTTATGGGAAGGTCTTGATTCTGTCCATTGACATGCCTCCTGTCGGTACCTCCATATAGGGAAGGTTATGGGCGTACAGTACCCTGGCCCGGTAAGCAGACATAACCTTGTGTGCCTGTAGTTAGTTGTATGGTACCGAGCTTCCGGTTGGGACAATTTTTGTTGGGCCACGACGGTGGCAGGTGTGTCTTTGGTAGACACAGGGCCACCCAGGACTGTTCCAGTGGTGGAACGAGTCGGAGTGGCCGGAGGAGTGTCATGGCAATGGACGGGTTTCGTCGGAATGCCGTTGGTCCACCCGAATGGGATAAAGAGGCCATGGGTTCCGTGGTGTGGGTACAGTGCACTACCTCTGCAGAGTGTATTTAATCTATCGATAGCCGAGTCCATGGTCACGGCACGCTTGAAAGTAGGTCACACCATGGGTCAACAGATAATAAAATTTTGCTCGCTATGTTCTAAATTTCTGGTACTAAGATAAGTTGATGGAAGAGTTCCCGGGATGTTTTGAGAACCAGTGTGGGCAGGTTTGTGATCACCGGAAGGATCACGAGTGATATCTGGCTTAAAGGAACAAGTTGGTGATTATAATTATGAGTAAGATAGACTGAGGTTTATTTATGCAAAGTCATGAGCATAGCATGTTGGTAAATATCCATTTAATTCTGTCGTTGCATATTTAAAATTGATTAATCATCATGGTATTGATTGTCATTATGATTTTGTTTTGCTGTAAGCTTGCAAGTACATTCAAAGTACTGACCTGGTGTGTCATGCCAGATTTCAGGAAAGTTCCGCTGGGAAGGAGTGCCGTCTGAGTCTAGTCTGTATCCACATCGGTGTCCCTGTGAGATGGAGTTCCGCTACGATGTCGTTCCGCTACTGCGTAGTTTATTCCCGAGGCCCTTTTATGTTCATTAAATAATGTACATATTGTCTAGCCGCACCGTGTGTGCCGCTCGGCCTCGCTAACTGTGTAATGTAAATCTTTGGTCCGCTAGTATCAATAAAGCGGCCGCTTTCTGTACCAAGATGTTGTGTGTTGCTAGAAGACGCGGTCTCTGGGCTGGCAATGCATGGTAAACCGGTCGCTCTGATCTGGGATGCCACAGGCACTTCCTTGCGGCTGCCGTGGACCCAACTGTCAGCCTCTTCACGTACAGTACTCTTCCGATGGAAGTTGTTCCTTGACCATGTTGACCACGCCGCGCCGTGAGCACCATGGCGGTGGACGACGGCGAGGCCCAGGAAGGGGACGACGCGGAGCCGGGGAAGACGCGATAGTGGAAGACCGCGCGGAGAGGAGTACTGATACGTCCAAAACGTATCTATAATTTCTGCTTGCTCCATGCCTCTTTTGTGTGATATTGCTATGATATTTATGACTTCCATACACTTTTTGATCATATTTGGACTAACCTACTAATGGTTGCAGAAGTGCACAATGTTCTTGTTTTACACTTTATTGTGTAGGAATTACTTGGAAATTGACAAAAACGCAAAATGAGTCGTATTGGAGTAGGACTCTGACTTTCCTGAAATCTGTTCTGCGTAGTTTTTTCAAGATGGTCACGTTCCGGCCCGAAGACGATGGCAAACGGAAAAAGTCTAGTTGCGAAAGTTGTGGGGAATTTCGAGGCGATGCTTCTGGATATAAAATTCGTCCAAATCGGAGTCCGGACGGCCAAGTAAAGCCCGTTTTACTGAGGCCCAAAATCTGATGACGGGAATCCGAGAGTCTATATAAAGAGAGGAAACCTAGGTCACCAAGGGCCACGAATTTTCCTCCTCCCGAGCCGCCGTCTTGGAGGGGAGGACCAGCACCATTGCAGCACCATCCACAAGGAAGAATGGGGGCCAAGGAGCCGCTGCCCCCTTGGGCCGCCGCCGCCCCCTAGGGCTGCCGCCGCCGCCTCCGTGGCTGCCACCGGCCGTCTCCACCTCGCGGGGCTGCACCTCTCCATCAACACCATCATCAACCTCCTCCTCACCATGTCCATGTGTGAGTAGTCTTCTCCGGGGCTGAGGGCTCGTACGTGTAGCTATGTGGTTATCTCTCTCTCCCATGATGTGATCTTCGTTGTGATCATAGGCTATGTTAATCTAGGGTGATCCCATGATATTTCCCCTTCCTCTATGTATTGGATTGATGTACTCACTTGTCTTTATCTAGTATAATCCCCGAGACCAAGGTGACAGCGGTCTATTGGACATGGATTAGAAAAATATTTTCATGAGTGATTTCCTCTCTTGTGTGTTGATTGAAGATTGAGAGTCTCTTGGTGCTTGTCTTTGACTATCCTTTAGATATGTTGTGGTGATTGTGGGACTCTCTTTGGATGGCCGCGGTGACATTGGGAAATCCTTAGATTGAGAACTACGAACTTTGAGGTGTGCTTTTGTAGCCCTACATAATTCTCGTCCTCTCTTGACCACGAAGTAATGACCTCCGGGTGCATCTCCATTGCATGTTTTATGGGAAATATCATGTGATTCGATTATGTTAATGTTGTTGGGAGTGGCCACTAGTGAAAGTATGATCCCTAGGCCTTGTTTCCACCATTGCAATACCATTTGTGCTCACGTTTACCACTTGTTTGCTTGCTGCACTTTTTATTACAGATTTATATTACTTTGTTTTGCCATCCATATCACTTGCCATTTAACATCTCTTCGCCGAACTAGTGCACCTATACATCTAACAAGTGTATTAGGTGTGTTGGGGACACAAGAGACTTCTTGTATCTTAGTTGCAGGGTTGCTTGAGAGAGACCATCTTCAACCACTACTTCCCTGAGTTCGATAAACCTTAGGTCATCCACTTGAGGGAAATTGTTGCTGTCCTACAAACCTCTGCGCTTGGAGGCCCAACATAGTCTACAAGAGTAGAAGCGTGTGTAGACATCAAGCTATTTCTGGCGCCGTTGCCGGGGAAGTGAGTGCTTGAAGGTATATCTTTAGATCTTGCAATTAAATCTTTTTGTTTCTTATTTTTATTTCACTAGTTATGCTTATGGACAACCTTGCTATTGGATCGTTGCTTGCGGGAAGACGCCCCACACCTGTGGTGGTTGCTCCTCCCCCTACTGAAATTTTGCCCTATAAAATACCAGCTGGTATTATCGATTATGTTTTGGCTAATCGTTATGCAGGAGACAGACATCCCGGTGAACACTTGCTATATCTGTCACAACTATGTTCATTATTTAAGCTTGCAGGTGTATCAATGGAGTTTTTCATGAGGAAATTGTTCGCCATATCACTTATAGATAAAGCTTCAGATTGGTATAAGCTTCTCGATAACTCGCACTTGCTTGATTGGCAAGAGCTTATGTCTCTCTTTTACTCCAAGTTTTATCCTCTTCATGAAGACCATGAGAATAGGAATTATGTTTATAATTTCTATCCTCATGACGGAGAGAGCGTAGCTCAAGCTTGGGGAGACTGAAAACGTTAATGCTAAAAAGTCCTAACCATGGGCTCCCCAAAGATGCTTATGTGGAGAGTAAGAGTACCTTTTTGCATGTGGATCATGGTAACAATGCTTTATGTGATGCTTATATTGTTGAGTTTATTCGTGATCCCACTGAAAATTATTATGAGAAGGGAACATATGCTTATAGATATTTCAATAATATTAAGTTCCCTCTCTTTACGTTGAAGGTTTTGAAGCTGCACTTGTTTTGTCTTCCTATGCTTATTGCTTTGTGCTTCAATGAATTATTCTATTGCAATATTCCTATGCATAGGAAGCATGTTAGGCTTAAATGTGTTTGGTATTTGCTTCTTGATGCTCTCTTTTGTTCTTCAATTCTTATTCCTACGAGAGCATCATTAAAGTCTTAAGTCTATCTTTATGGCTATAAAGAAAGAGCTCTAGGGAGACAACCCTTGTTATCTTTGCTTTCAGTTTGTTCTTTCAGTTTTTAGTGGTCTTGATGTTTGTTACTACTGTAGCAACATCATTGTATCTTTATTTTTCTGCTTTGTGTCAAGTGTAGCCTCTGATTGCAAGAAAGTTCAAAAGTTGTGACGTGCTGTCCAGGAAACAGATTCTATCCTTGGACAGGAAAATTCGTATAAAATCACCAGATCATCTTTTTGGTCTGAATTTTTTCGACAGCGTGCTCTATAGAATTGGCTTTCGGGCATCTGTTCTGAGTTTTTTGATTTGAGTTGCAGAAGTGCCCGAAAAAGTTATTTACTACCTGCTGGTCTGTTTTTCACAGATTCTGTCCTGTTTTGCCTTTCCTTCGTTTTGCAAACCTTGAGCTTGCTTTTTCTTTGCAAAAACCTTTTGGCAATCTTGAGAAACAGTAGACCTTCAAGAATATCCTTATTTCCAGCAAGGAAAAATTATTTTATTAAGGGTACTAACCTCGCTAATCAGATTATGATGAGTTATGTATGAAGGGAGTTTTCAAGTGTGCGAGGGAAGATGATAAAAAGATTCAGGAGTGTCAAACGCTCAAGCTTGGGGATGCCCCCATGCACCACCAAGAAATATTCAAGAAGACTCAAGCATCTAAGCTAGGGGATGCCCCCGTGCATGCCCTTCTCCATCAACAATTATCAGTTCATCTTTCGTTCCACTATATTTTTATCACTTCATGTGTTATGTGCTATGCTTGGAGCGTCTTGCTTTTAGTTTCCTTTTTAGTTTTCTTTAGCTTTGCTTGCTTTTCATAACAAGTTGGAACTCAGCTTTCTTTGTGAGGGAGAGAAACACGCTCCACTTCAACCTAGAACACAACATAGAATTTTCATGTCTATCTTTGCTGTGTGTGTTCTTTGTCTTTCAATAGCTACTATCATGTTCAGCTCTTAGTTTTCATGCTTATCTTTTTAAAGAGCTTTTGTTTAGTTGGTCGCTGGAACTCTCTTTATTTATCATGCTTATCTTGTTAAGAGAGTTGGCTTCTGTTGCACTGGTTGATATGTCTATGATAAAAATGCTATGTGCATAATGGTGCTTAGTAGTTCATGTTTTCTTATGGTTAGTCTCAAATAGCTGGGGGGTTCTCAATGTGTTATTTGAGTACCAACATGATTTGTTTGCCTATGATGTGGTATGGTTTAGTGGTATCTTCCCCCAAGAATTTATTTTGATTGACTTGGTGTATGCTCATGCATATTTAAGACTATAAAGAAAGTCTATCAAGCCTTGATGATCTTTAATTTCTGAGTAGCGATATAACTTCCATGCCTGATTCAATGTTGCTTTGTCGCTCTGCATGATTATGACCGTCATTGCTCTCTTAGTTGGTCGCTCGCAGTCTTTTGCTAACCTTCGCCTGTACTAAGCGGACTGACTGCTTGTGCATCCAAAATCCCTTAAACCAGTTATGCCATATGAGTCCACCATACCTTCCTATACATGGTATTTACCTGCCATTCCTAACGAAGACTTTCATGTACCATCTCGAAATTATTCAAAAAAAGCATTTCTCTTTTGTGCCTTTGTTTTAGCTCATGAGGAAGTAGTAGTTAATTCATGATCTTTTTAAGTTGGACAAGTTTCACCCCGGGATTGCATGTCTAATGTGCAAACACATAATACGAGAAGGAACTGGCATAGAGTGCGCCCGGCTCATTAAAAAATTATACAACAAACAAACCCTCCTTCACACTTTCTTCATGAGAAATCAGAAAACTTTGGCAGTGATAAACAAAGGAGATTAAGAGGATGTGATCGTCCTCATTCGGGAGCCATTCCTCGAAACTTGTCCAGCTCGAGAAGTAATTGAGTTATCTGCTAGCATTCGTTGACGAAATATGCATATTCTAAAAAAATAATTATTACCTCTGTTTTTAAAACCAAGAGCTCTGGTACATGTTTAGTTTTTGTTTCCGACCACGGGTTTTCAACCTTGCCAACAAAAGCCACGGTTCGAGAGTCTCCACCTTCTTTCTTTAAAGCACCAACTATTGAGAGCATGATTGTCATTCTGAGTGTAATGTGCATTGTCCCAAAGTACCATTGTCTTCTGCATGACTATGATATCGTTTATTCTGAAATCATTGTATCTAGTCATCACTTAAACTTTGGAGGTGCCCCTGCATTTATGTTTTGCTTCACTAAAGGGGGCAAGCGAGATATCACTTTGTCATGTTTGCACACCATGCTCATTGCAAATCTATTGAGTGTTTCAGTATCATATTGTAAAACTTTCAGTTCTTTGTGATATTCTCATGAGGCAACTTAATTACTACAGATTCATTGTCTCAGTAAGCACTTGTCATGTGACTGTGAAAAGTTCTTATATGGTTAATAGCATGTCACCACAGAAATTATGCTTGTTATCATTTACCTACTCGAGGATGAGCAGGAATTAAGCTTGGGGATGTTGATACGTCCAAAACGTATCTATAATTTCTGCTTGCTCCATGCCTCTTTTGTGTGATATTGCTATGATATTTATGCACTTCCATACACTTTTTGATCATATTTGGACTAACCTACTAATGGTTGCAGAAGTGCACAATGTTCTTGTTTTACACTTTATTGTGTAGGAATTACTTGGAAATTGACAAAAACGCAAAAGGAGTCATATTGGAGTAGGACTCTGACTTTCCTGAAATCTGTCTAAGAACGTTTTTTAAAGATGGTCACGTTCCTGCCCGAAGACGACGACAAACGGAAAATGTCTAGTTGCGAAAGTTGTGGGGAATTTCGAGGCGATGCTTCTGGATATAAAATTCGTCCAAATCGGAGTCCGAACGGCCGAGTAAAGCCTGTTTTACTGAGGCCCAAAATTTGATGACGGGAATCTGAGAGTCTATATAAAGAGAGGAAACCTAGGTCACCAAGGGCCACGAATTTTCCTCCTCCTGAGCCGCCGTCTTGGAGGGGAGGACCAGCACCATTGCAGCACCTTGCACAAGGAAGAATGGGGGCCAAGGAGCCGCTGCAACCTTGGGCCGCCGCCGCCCCGAGGGCCGCCGCCGCCCCCTAGGGCCGCCGCCACCACCGCGCCCCCAAGGGCCGCCGCCGCCGCCTCCGTGGCTGCCATCGGCCGTCTCCACCTCGCGGGGCTGCATCTCTCCATCAACACCATCATCAACCTCCTCCTCACCATGTCCATGTGTGAGTAGTCTTCTCCGGGGCCGAGGGCTCGTACGTGTAGCTATGTGGTTATCTCTCTCCCATGATGTGATCTTCGTTGTGATCATAGGCTATGTTAATCTAGGGTGATCCCATGATATTTCCCCTTCCTCTATGTATTGGATTGATGTACTCACTTGTCTTTATCTAGTATAATCCCCGAGACCAAGATGACAGCGGTCTATTGGACATGGATTAGAAAAATATTTTCATGAGTGATTTCCTCTCTTGTGTGTTGATTGAAGATTGAGAGTCTCTTGGTGCTTGTCTTTGACTATCCTTTAGATATGTTGTGGTGATTGTGGGACTCTCTTTGGATGGCCGCGGTGACATTGGGAAATCATTAGATTGAGAACTACGAACTTTGAGGTGTGCTTTTGTAGCCCTACATAATTCTCGTCCTCTCTTGACCACGAAGGAATGACCTCCGGGTGCGTCTCCATTGCATGTTTTATGGGAAATATCATGTGATTCGATTATGTTAATGTTGTTGGGAGTTGCCACTAGTGAAAGTATGATCCCTAGGCCTTGTTTCCACCATTGCAATACCATTTGTGCTCACGTTTACCACTTGTTTGCTTGCTGCACTTTTTATTACAGATTTATATTACTTTGTTTTGCCATCCATATCACTTGCCATTTAACATCTCTTCGCCGAACTAGTGCACCTATACATCTAACAAGTGTATTAGGTGTGTTGGGGACACAAGAGACTTCTTGTATCTTAGTTGCAGGGTTGCTTGAGAGAGACCATCTTCAACCTCTACTTCCCTGAGTTCGATAAACCTTAGGCCATCCACTTGAGGGAAATTGCTGCTGTCCTACAAACCTCTGCGCTTGGAGGCCCAACATAGTCTACAAGAGTAGAAGCGTGTGTAGACATCAAGTACGAGGGTTCACTAGTTCGGCTGCGGTGTGAGGCTACCGTCGCCGAGGGGCCCGGCCAGCGGTGGGAATAGTAGGGGGCAGCGAGGTCTCCGCGGCATTGCAGCCGGCCACGGGAGGCAGGAGCACGAGGCACGACCGGCGCTGGTTTGGGCAGCTGGAGCAAGAAGACCAGAGGTTTAAAATGCACAACGGCCGTTGGATGGACATCGTACGATCAATGGAGCTAGAATCGTGCATATTGACTAAGTTGACAAAGCCCTCCGTCCCTGTCAACTTAGTAAGCCCACAAGTCAGCCTCCCACTATACTCGGTGCCAGCTAGCAGGGGGAGTATTCATTTTTTGTGCGTAATAAGAGGCACTTCCGGTGGGTCCGAGCTGACAGCGGGGGGAACGTTTCTTTCACGAAATATGGTGGCCCGTCTGGTGGGTCCTAACAGTCAGGGGGAAAACGTTTTTTTCGCCAAATACGGTGGCCCGTCCGGTGGGTCCCCGCTGCCAGGTGGAGGTATAATTATTTTTCGCGTAATAATGAGGCACTTCCTTGCGGCTGTCGTGGACCCAGCTGTCAGCTTCTCCACGTATAGTACTCTTCCGATGGAAATCGGTCGTTGACCAGATTGACCATGCCGCGCCGAGAGCACCAGGGCGGTGGACGACGGCGAGGCCTAGGAAGGGAACGGCACGAAGACAGGGAAGACTCGGTAGTTGTTTCCCACGCGGAGGGGAGTATGACTGTACGAGGGTTTACTGGTTCGTCTGCCGTCGCCGGAGAATAACAACAGGTGTGGGTAAGTAGAGGGATGGCTAGGCCAGCGATGGGAGTACGGTGGGGCGGTGAGGCCTGCATGGCAGCACAGCCGTCCGCGGGGAGGAGGGAGCAGGCAGTCCCACCGGCGCTTGTTTGAGAGACTGGAGCAGGAAGAGCAGAGATTGAAGAAGCACGACGGCCGTTGGATGGACATCCAATAGTCACTGCTTGTGCGTCAACCTTTTTTTAGGAAGGCCTCAAATCTGTGGAAGACATCATACAACCCATCTGCCATTATTTCTAATAATTTACAGCCCATTTGTTAATTCTTAAGGTTTTTTTTGAGCCCATATTCTTTTTGTTAGCATTACAGCCCATATTGTGGCCACGGTTAAAAAATTATACGAAATTTTGCATATTTCGGTGCGGTCTGAACTATTTTTAATCCTGAAATTTTGAGTCTCATTCAAACTGATTTAAAAAATAAATGCATATCAATATAAAATCCAACAAATTGTCCACGCATAAAAATCAATGCAATTTAAAATCTCGAAATGAAAAAATATATTTAAAACTAATTGCCGGTTTGATGTGTTTTAAAAATGTACAACCCATTTCTCATTACTGATAGGCCATTTTCTCAGCCAGCCAAATGAAGCTCTCCTCGTATTGAAAGATTTACAACCCAACAGGCCTGACAAAGCGACTTATTTGGCAAATCACAAAAACACTTGGCTGTGGCCGTGGACCCAGCCGTCAGCCTCTCCACGTACAATACTCTTTCGATGGAAGTCGGTCGTTGACTAGATTGACCACACCGTGCCGAGAGCACCAAGGCGGTGGACGACGGCGAGGCCTAGGAAAGGGACGACGCGGGGCCGGGGAAGACGCGACAGTGGATGCCCACGCGGAGAGGAGTAAGAGGGTTCACTGGTTCGGCTGCGGTGTGAGGCTGCCGTCGCCGCAGAATAATAGGGGGTGTGGGTGAGTAGAGGGATGCCCTGGCCAGCGGTGGGAGTAGTAGGGGGCGGTGAGGCCTCAGCGGCATCACAGCCGGTCATGGGAGACAGGAGCACGCGACACGGCCGGCGTTGGTTTGGGCGGCTGGAGCAAGAAGACCAGAGGTTGAAGAAGCACTACTGCAGTTGGATGAACATCGTACGGTAACTGGAGCTAGAATCATTCATATTGACTAAGTTGATAAAGCCCTCCATTTCCGTCAACTTGGTAGGCCCACAAGTCAGCCTCCTTATACGTCTCCAACGTATCTATAATTTTTTATTGTTCCATGCTATTATTTATGAAGTCTTGGATGTTTAATGGGCTTTATCATTCACTTTTATATCATTTTTGGGACTAACCTACTAACCCAAAGGCCCAGTCTAGATTGCTGTTTTTTTTGCCTATTTCAGGGTTTTGTAGAAAAAGAATATCAAACGGTGTCCAAATGAAATGAAATCTTTACGAGAGATATTTTTGGAGAAAATCACGCACGGGAAACTTCATGGCCAAGTCAGGGGACAGAGGGGCTGCCCTCGAGGGTGGGGGCACGCCCCCCTTCCCAGGGCGCGCCCCCTGCCTCGAGGCTCCCTCGTGTGGCCCCCGGTGCCCTCCTTCTTCCTATATATATCCACGTACCCCAGAAACTCCATACACAGAGAGAAAACCCTAATTCCACCGCCGTAGCTTCTGTTCCCGTGGAGATCCCATCTTGGAGCCTGTTTCGGAGCTCCGCCGGAGGGGGATCCATCACAGAGGCCTTCATCATCATCATCATCGCCCTCACCATGAGTTGTGAGTAGTTTACCACAGACCTTCGGGTCCATAGCTAATATCTAGATGGCTTCTTCTCTCTCACTGGATCTCAATACAAAGTTCCCCTCAGTCTTCGAGGAGATCTATTCGATGTAATATCTTTTTGCGGTGTGTTTGTCGAGATCTGATGAATTGTGAGTTTATGATCAAGGTTATCTACGAAAGATATTTGGTTCTTCTCTGAACTTTTTATGTGTGCTGATAATATCCTTGCAAGTCTCTTAGAATTATTGGTTTGGTTTGGCCCACTAGATCTATAGTTCTTGCAATGGGATAAGTGCTAGGCTTTGGGTTCAATCTTGCGGTGTCCTTTCCCAGTGATAGTAGGGGCAGCAAGGCACGTATTGTATTGTTGCCATCGAGGATAAAAAGATGGGGTTTTCATCATATTTCTTGAGTTTATCCCTCTACATCATGTCATCTTGCTTAAGGCGTTACTCTGTTCTTCTGAACTCAATACACTAGATGCATGCTGGATAGCGGTTGATGTGTGGAGTAATAGTAGTAGATGCAGGCAGGAGTCGGTCTACTTGTCTCGGATGTGATGCCTATATACAATGATCATGCCTATATAGTCTCATAATTATTCGCTTTTCTATCAATTGATCGACAGTAATTTGTTTACCCGCCGTAGAATATCGCTATCATGAGAGAAGCCACTAGAGAAAACTATGGCCCCCGGGTCTATTCTCAACATATCAATCTACATCTACTTTACTTTTACCGCTTTTATTTGCTGTTTTATTATACCAAAAATATAGACTATCATCTCTATCAGATCTCACTCTCGTAAGTGATCGTAAAGGGATTGACAACCCCTTACCGCGTTGGATGTGAAGTTCTTATTTGTTTGTGCAGGTGCGAGGGACTGGTGCGTGGTCTCCTACTGGATTGATACATTGGTTCTCAAAACTGAGGGAAATACTTATGCTACTATGTTGCATCTCCCTTTCGTCTTCGAGGGAATACAACGCAAGCTAAAGAGGTAGCAAGAAGAATTTCTTGCGGCGTTGCCGGGGAGGCTTACGCAAAAGTCATATACCAAGTACCTATCACAAACCCTTATCCTTCGCATTACATTTATTTGCCTCTCGTTTTCCTTCTTCTATCGTGTTTTTATCGTTTGCTTGCCTCTCGTTTGCTTGTGTGCTATGTGCCTTCTATGTGCTTGCATCTTTGCTTGCTAAAATCTATTGTTATGGATCACCTTAAGGTGCTCTACTTGGATCATCTTCGATCCTTATTCGCTCGTGCTGAAACCCCAACTAGCCTAGTTGATGAGAAATATTTAGATGAGCATGCTCATTTTGTGCATCACCGTTTGTCTGAAAAGGGGATACTCTTATGGGATCAGATAAACAGATTGCTATGTTATGTTGGGAATCTGTGTGAAATCTATGATTTTACTTGTTGCTCTAAGAACCCTGAAAAACACCTCCCCTACCTATGTGAGTTTAATGATAATGAAATCTTATCTTCTTATGCAAAGGGTGTTTATAGTTACTATGATATCGAACGAATTGAAGAGTTCGTTGCTTTTAAGGGTGCTTATGAAGTTGCTTCTTTGATTGAAAAGTATGATATTACTCTCTATGAATCTGAAATTTTTGACATACTTAAATATTGCTATGAAAACTATGCTCATAATGCCAATATCAAAGAATTTATTAAAGGAATGACCGCTGCTTTGAAGGAAAATAATGATATGCATGAATCTATAGAAAATTATGATTCTGATGATTTGATTGAAATATCCCTTGATGAACATGATGCTTGCTATTCTTGTGGACATGATGCCAATATTTATGAAGAAGAATTTGCTATAGTTCCCTATGTTAAACATGAGATCATTGCTACTGCACCCATACTTGATAGTTCCTTCGATGAAAAGCATGATTCTAATGATGCTATTATAAATTCTCTTGATGTCATTTGTGCTAATGATATGCAAAACCCTAAGCTTGGGGATGATAGTTTTGCTATGACTACTATTTATGGCAATGATCATGATTGGGGTGATTCTTCTTATGATCTTGAAAATAAATTTAATCACCATGATGAATATGAGATTGATAATAATGTTTGCAATAATATTGAAAGTGGGTTTGGAAGATTGTCAACTTTAGATCCCACTATTTTGGAAGAGTGTCAACTTCGCATGCATGTGGATCGTGTTGAGAATATGTTATGTGATAGCTATTTTGTTGAATTTGATCATGATCCTACATGCAATTATTATGAGAGAGGGAAATATGGTTGTAGAAATTTTCATGTTACTAATTTACCTGTCGTTATGTTGAGATTGCTATTGTTTCTTTCTCCTCCCTTGCATATGCTAGATCTTGCTTGTCTTGGCAATTTGTTTGCATATAAGATGCCTATGCATATGAAGTATGTTAGACTTAGATGTGTTTTTCACATGCTATATGATGCTCTCTTTGTGCTTCAATTCTTATCTTTCATGTGGGCATCATTGAATTATCGTGCCTAGCTAAGGGCATAAAACGATAGCGCTTGTTGGGAGGCAACCCAATTTTATGTTTTTTGTTTCTGTTGCTGTTAGGGAATAAATATTGCATGTATCCTCTGATTAGATGTGGTTTCCTGTTTTTTTTAGTGTTTGTGCCAAGTAGAACCTTTGGGAAGACTTGTGTGAAGTTTATATGGTCTTGCTGTGAAAAACAGAATCGTTAGCGCTTGCTAAAGTAGCCGTGGGATTTTACTGGAGCGTGATTTTTAGTTGATTCTTTTTGCTGCTGCTTGGTAGACAAAATGCAGAAATTTAACAATTTAGTTTGAATTTTTTGGAGTTCCAGAAGTAGGCGAACCCCGCAGATTACTACAGACTGTTCTGTCTTTGACAGATTCTGTTTTCGTGTGTTGTTTGCTTATTCCGATGCATCTATGAGTAACATTGGAGGATATGAACCATAGAAAAGTTGGAGTACAGTAGGTTTAACACCAATATAAACAAAGAATGGATTCATTGCTGTACCTTTGAATAGTGGTTTGCTTTCTCATACTAATGGAGCTCATGAGAATTTTTGTCTAAGTTTTGTGTTGTGAAGATTTCAAGTTTTGAGTACTGCTTTGATGGACTATGGAACAAGGAGTAGCAAAGGCCTAAGCTTGGGGATGCCCATGGAACCATAAGTAAATTCAAGATAATCAAAAGCCTAAGCTTGGGGATGCCCCGGGAAGGCATCCCCTCTTTCGTCTTCATCCATCGGTAACTATACTTGGAGCTATATTTTTATTCGCAACATGATAAGTGTTTTGCTTGGAGCGTCTTGTATAATTTGAGTCTTTGCTTGTTAGTTTGACACAATCATCCTTGATGGAAACACCTATTTGGGAGAGTTAAATATAGCCTAGGAATTGTTAGAACTTTCTATGTGCTTCACTTATATCTTTTGAGTTGAATAGTTTTTGCTCTAGTGCTTCACTTATATCTTTTAGAGCACGGTGGTGATAATATTTTGTAGAAATTGTTGAACTCTCATGATTCACTTATATCTATTTGAGAGTCTATTAAAACAGCATGGTAAAGTGTTTAGGCTAAAGAAACTAGTCTTCACATGATAAACATCCAATTTTCAATGTAGTAAAAAAATTCACGTCAAGTGCATTGAATAGAATGAGATGTTGGATGCTTGATAATTGTTTTGAGACATGAGGATAGTGGTACTAGAGTCATTCTAGTGGAGTTATTACGAAATTGAGAAATACTTGTGTTAAGGTCAGTGATTCCCGTATCATGCACCTATGGTGAACCGCTATGTTACGAAGTTAGAGCATGAGGTATTTGTAGAGTGCCAACCCTTGTGTGGAGGTCGGGGGCGCGCGATGGTTAACTCCTACCAACCTCCCCCCTAGGAGTATGCGTTGATTACTTTGTTTTTATGACTCGTAAATTTTTGCAATAAGTATATGAGTTCTTATGACTAATGTTGAGTCCAAGGATTATACACACTCTCTCCCGTCCACCATTGATAGCCTCTCTTGTACCGCGCAACTTTCGCCGGTGCCATAAACCCACTACATATCCTTCCTAAACAGCCACCATATTGTTCCTCAAAACAGCCACCATACCAACCTATCATGGCATTTCCATAGCCATTCCGAGATATATTGCCATGCACCTTTCCACCGCTCCGTTCAAAAGACACACATCATATTGTCATATTGCCATTGCATGATCATATTGTCATATTGCCATTCCGAGATAAGGCCACCATGCATGATTTTTATACATGTCACTCTTGTTTCATTGCACATACCGGTACACCGCCGGAGGCATTCATATAGAGTCATAATTTGTTGTTGTAGTATCGAGTTGTAATTTCGTGTTGTAATGAAAGTGTGATGATCATCATTATTAGAGCATTGTCCCATGGGAGGAAAGGCTGAATCTATAAAGCCCCTCCGCAAAAAAAGAAAAAAAAAGGAAAGGCACAAAAAAAAGAAGGCCCAAAAAAAGAAAAAAAGGAAAAGAAAAAAAAGGGGACAATTGCTACTATCTTTTTCCACACTTGTGCTTCAAAGTAGCACCATGTTCTTCATTGTAGAGAGTCTCATGTTTAGTCACTTTCATTATAGAACTTGGCTTGTATATTCCAACGATGGGCTTCCTCAAATGCCCTAGGTCTTCATGAGCAAGCAAGTTGGATGCACACCCTCTAGTTTCTTTTGTTGAGCTTTCATTCATATTTAGCTCTAGTGCATCCGTTGCCTGGCAATCCCGACTCACTCACATTGATATCTATTGATGGGCATCTCCATAGCCCGTTGATACACCTAGTCGATGTGAGACTATCTCCCGCCTTTTTATCTTCTCCACAACCACCTCTATTCCACCCATAGTTCTATATCCATGGCTCACGCTCATGCATTGCGTGAAAGTTGAAAGGTTTGAAAAGATAGAGTATGAAAACAAATTCTTGGCTGAAATCAGGGTTGTGCATGATATGAATATTTTTGTGTGATAACGAGGGATCATAGCCAACACTATATGATTTTGTAGGGATAACTTTCTTTAGCCATAGTATTTTGAGAAGACATGACTGCTTTGTTAGTATTGCTTGAAGTATTGTTATTTCTTATGTCAATATAGACTTTTATCTTGAATCTTTCAGATCTGAACATTCATGCCATAATTAAGAGAATTACATTGAAAAACTATATTGGTTAGCATTCCACATCAAAAATTCTTTCTTTATCATTTACCTACTCGAGGACGAGCAGGAATTAAGCTTGGGGATGCTTGATACGTCTCCAACGTATCTATAATTTTTGATTGTTCCATGCTATTATTTATGAAGTCTTGGATGTTTAATGGGCTTTATCATTCACTTTTATATATCATTTTTGGGACTAACCTACTAACCCAAAGGCCTAGTCCAGATTGCTGTTTTTTTGCCTATTTCAGGGTTTTGTAGAAAAAGAATATCAAACGGACTCCAAACGGAATGAAACATTCACGGGAGATATTTTTGGAGAAAATCATGCACGGGAAACTTCAGGGCCAAGTCAGGGGGCAGAGGGCTGCCCTCGAGGGTGGGGGGCGTGCCCCCCTTCCCAGGGCGCGCCCCCTGCCTCGAGGCTCCCTCGTGTGGCCCCCGGTGCCCTCCTTCTTCCTGTACACGTACCCCAGAAACTCCATACACAAAGAGAAAACCCTAATTCCACCGCCATAGCTTCTGTTCCCATGGAGATCCCATCTCGGAGCTTGTTCCGGAGCTCCACCGAAGGGGGTCCATCACGGAGGCCTTCATCATCATCATCATCGCCCTCACCATGAGTTGTGAGTAGTTTACCATAGACCTTCGGGTCCATAGCTAGTATCTAGATGGCTTCTTCTCTCTCTCTCTGGATCTCAATACAAAGTTCTCCTCGGTCTTCGAAGATCTATTCGATGTAATCTCTTTTTGCGGTGTGTTTGTCGAGATCCGATGAATTGTGAGTTTATGATCAAGGTTATCTATGAAAGATATTTGGTTCTTCTCTGAACTTTTTATCTGTGCTGATAATATCCTTGTAAGTATCTTTGAATTATTGGTTTGGTTTGGACTACTAGATCTATAGTTCTTGCAATGGGAGAAGTGCTTGGCTTTGGGTTCAATCTTGCGGTATCCTTTCCCAGTGACAGCAGGGGCAGCAAGGCACGTATTGTATTGTTGCCATTGAGGATAAAAAGATGGGGTTTTCATCATATTGCTTGAGTTTATCCCTCTACATCATGTCATCTTTCTTAAGGCGTTACTCTGTTCTTCTGAACTCAATACACTAGATGCATGCTGGATAGCAGTCGATGTGTGGAGTAATAGTAGTAGATGCAGGCAGGAGTCGGTCTACTTGTCTCGGACGTGATGCCTATATACAATGATCATGCCTAGATAGTCTCATAATTATTCGCTTTTCTATCAATTGCTCGACAGTAATTTGTTTACCCGCCGTAGAATATCGCTATCATGAGAGAAGCCACTAGAGAAAACTATGGCCACCGGGTCTATTCTGAACATATCAATCTACATCTACTTTACTTTTACCGCTTTTATTTGTTGTTTTATTAAACCAAAAATACCAAAAATATAAACTATCATCTCTATCAGATCTCACTCTCGTAAGTGACCGTAAAGGGATTGGCAACCCCTTATCGCGTTGGCTGCGAAGTTCTTATTTGTTTATGCAGGTGCGAGGGACTGGCGCGTGGTCTCCTACTGGATTGATACCTTGGTTCTCTAAACTAAGGGAAATACTTACGCTACTGTGCTGCATCTCCCTTTACTCTTCGAGGGAATACAACACAAGCTCAAGAGGTAGCGCCTCCTACGATGCTGGGTTCCAGCTGGCAGGGGGAGTATTCATTTTTTTGTGTAATAAGGAGGCACTTTCTTGGGTGCCAAGATAGCTGGTGGGTCCGACCTATCAGCGGGGGGCACCTTTTTTTCACGAAATACAGAGGCCCTTTCGGTGGGTCCCAGATGTTAGGTGGAGGAATGAAAGACTTGAGAAGGCGTACAGAACAAGCTAGTGTACTAGTAAAGAGACATTGCTGAGTTTTAGAAAAAAGAGAGGTGTGCTCCTGTAGCTGGTTCGAATCCATACCTAGAGTATGACTATATATATGGTGCTATGCTACTCTGCAAGTAATGAAACTGACATATCCAACGTTCGCTTCTCCTCTTCTCTACTTACTCTGCCTAGCATCAGAAGCTCTAGCCGCAGCAACCATGCCCGCTGGCTGCTCGTCCACCCGCTCTTCAGTAGGCAACAACCAAATGTGCGCCAAGTCGCCACCCGTACCATCGCCTGTGGGTCTCATCACACACCCGCCGGCACGCGCACCGCAGCCGGTTGCTCATCGCAACCCGCTGCCATTGGTGTGGTGCCACTGCTGCAAATCACGCAAAGTCATACGTCGTGTCTCAACCACAAGCCTCAACCCTGGCCGAGTCTTCTACAAATGCCTGAATCATGGGGTCATAATATGTTTAAGTGTTGTTATGCTGCTTTCAGTTGCTGTTTTTTTAATAGTTGCTTGATGATCTTCCAATTTGATTCACGCAGAAAAGGGAAGATTCGTGTGATTTGTATTTCTGGGAAATTGATGATGTGGGGGAGTGCAACTACGCTGATTATTTGGTTAGCCGAGGAATCCCAATACCAGCAGGTTGGGGTGTTGGACAAGTAACTGAAGGAACGACAGAAGAGGAAGATGCAGAGCAGAAGGTTAAAGATGTAGTTCCTCTGATCATGGCCAAGCAACAGCTGTTGAACGGCCTTGACAGCAATGAGGAGATGAAAGAGCTTGTGAAGATAATGGGCAAAATCGATGTGCTCTGTAGGAGGATTGTCTCTTTATTTGCAGTGTATGTAGCTCTCATGATGTATTCAGTGGCTATGACATGAGCACTTTGCTTAAACTAGTAATGAATGAAACCTGTGTAGCAGGTTGGCGTAGTGTTGTGAACATCTAATGATTTCTATTAACGGAAATCAGGGGGTATCCCCTTTTGCTCATAAATAAATAAATAGCAGAGGCCCTTTTGGTAATAAATAAATAAATTATCAGAGGCCAAGTTGGGTCAGCTTTGTTCTCATTCAAAGACATCAAGAAAATTACAGTCCAACATTGTCGGATTCAGAGCTCCGCAAAACCCGATAAGTTCGAACACAGGGGCGCGAACGAAGATCTCTCCCACTCACGTCTACCTAGCGCCTCGCTCTCGTCTCAGTGGAAGGATTCAAGCAATCAACAGACAAAACACACAAGAGTTTATCCAGGTTCGGACCACCGTGTGCTGTAAGACCCTACTTCCTGCTTTGGTGGATTAGCTTCGGGCGAGCTGGGATATGAGCTAGTACAACGGTTCCTGGGCCCAGGAGGTGAGCTCAGGAGGGTCAGGAGGCAAGTGTTCTTGCTCCTTGGGTGGTGGCTGAGTGTATCGGTCCTTCCCCTTCGCAGTGGGAATCCTAGCTACTTATATAGGCGGCCACGGTCCTCTTCCCCCGAAATGTTTAGGCAGGAAGGGATCCCACAACGGCCATTTTTGAGCGGGAACACAAGGACGTTCCTACCCTGACAAAAGTGGTCTTCACCTGCAAAAGGACCAGACGGTGACACGGTGGTGGGCTCGACGGTGACATCCTCCTTGTCGTCCTTGCGATCTTCGGTCTTGTTGCACCAAAGGGGAAACCTTTGCCCCGCTCCTTGGGAACCAACGGCTGCGTTGTCCCCTTTGCACTGAAATGGCAACTGCACCGCTGGCGGACGCTGGCACCCACTGGCGCGGTGCGTCACTGCTGACGTCAATGCCTCCTCCTGAGGCAGGTCTGGTCTTGGATTCTCCGCCCCTCCGAAGCACCTTGCTGAGGCTGCTCCCGAGGAGGTCTTGACGTCATTCTCCTTGCGAGGCTTAACTCCCTCGTGAGGGTCTTGGACAGCTGGTCGATCAACTGGGCCGTACCAGGCCGTAGTAGGAGCATGTTGCGGCCCGCAGAAAGGCAAGTTTGGGCACCCTGGTTCCCAGGACGCCGACAGTAGCCCCCGGGCCCAAGGCGCACGCGGAATCGACTTCGGTGCGAAGCCTTAGCGGAGGACGAAGCACCGCGGGCCCCAAAAAGGCTGCGGGCCAGGCAAGCGCGTGACGGTTGGATGGGACACGAGCGACCCCGCTCCCCACGCCGTCTCGGCAACCTTGCGTCTTGACAAAAGGGGGCCTTCTCCGCTGGGGGAGTTATCGCTCTCTTTCCTTCCTGCTCAGATTTCTTCCCCTTATGCCTCGTGCCTTCCTGAATCGCCTGCGTCCTTCGGCTCCCTCAACCATGGCGAAGAGGAACAAGAATGTCGCGCGGGCGTCTGGATCTACTTCTTCCCTTGATGCGGCGCTCGAGGAGTCCTCCATCACAAGGGAAGAGGACTACTCAGAGGTCCAACCTTTCCTGTCGAGCACCCACAATGAGCACGGCCCGACGCAGATCTGGGCCGGATCCACCATGGCGCGAACCTTGTCGAAGTCATGCTACCCCTTCTTCCTCCACATCATCTCCATGGGGCTCGTGCCACCTTTCTCTGAGTTCTTCTACGCCATCTTGGAACATTACCAGGTGCACGCTCTCCACATCCAGCCTCGCTCCATCTTCGTCCTGTCGCTCTTCACCTTTTACTGCGAGGCGCTCGTGTGGGTGAGGCCGACCGTCGCCCTCTTCCACCATTTCTTATCCATGCGCCAGTACGATGATGGCCCGTGCTCGGGTTGCGTTTCCTTCGTCTTCCAGCACCAGGGCTGTCGGTTGATGATGGCTGGGAAGAAGATAGAGTCCCACCGGAAGAGGTGGGTTTATCTGGATGCCCAGCGCGTCCATCCTCTGCTGGCGCTGCCTACTACCCGTCCGGCGAAGCACGCTGGCTGGAGCTACGAGAAGCTCACCGACCCCCTTGTCGGGCCTGTCCTAGCAAAGATCGAGGTTGACATGAGCTCGAGGCTCGAAGGGGGCCAGATCGTGAAGGAGTTCTTGAGGCAGCGTCTTGCGCCGCGGCAGGCTCACTCGCGCCCCATGTGGGAGCTGATGGGCGATGACGACGGGCTCCGGCTGCACTCAGGGGTGCTGGCTGAGGCCGATCTGGAGTTCACCTCGGGGGCTCTCTTGGGAATGGTTCCGGAGGATCTCCCCGGGACCCACCTGCCGTTGTACAGCCGCCCTGACAAGGCCGAGCTGTTAAAGGCCGTGTCTGGTTTTGGTGTGCCCGTGGGTGCTCCGCCCACATTCGACGTGTCTTCTGGTGGTGACGACGAGAGCGATGAGGGGGGCTCGGAGGATACCCTGGACGACGAGGGAGACTCCTCCGAGGCATTCGCCGGAGCAATGACGCTAGGCGCAGGGCCGTTGGACGGTCCCAGGAGACCACTCCACATCGATCTGGCCGCGCTGCGTCCGGGGGAAGCAAGGTGGCGACTCCGCCAAAGAGTACCGTGCCAGCGAACCTGGCGACCGCGGCTGCGCCCAGGACTGTGGACTCGCACCTCGCCCAGGCCCGGGCTATCGGCACGCCCAGGGCGCCAGGAGCTGCTCCTGTCCTACTGGCGAAGAGAAGGGCGTGTCTCGCCTCTGACGAGTAAGTGTGCAATTTCTCGCTTATCCTTAGTTGCCGTGTCCCTGATGCGCTCTTCCTAATGCACCAGCATGGGAGGTGTGATGAAGAAAGTGAAGGGGGAGGCCACGCCGTGATGCCCTGCTCCTCCGGCTGCCGACGCGACCTCGGGGAAGGATGCCATGGTGCGGAGTGCCCCGGTCGACCGGGCCACCGAGCATGAGGCGATGATGTCACTCGAGGATGTCCCCGCCTCCGGCGAGGTTGCGGAGTTGGTTTCTGCTCCGGCTACTCTGGCGAGGGAGGCCGGAGCCCCCGAGCCCCTGGTCGAGCAATCGGTCTTGTCGGTACCCGTGCGCCAGCCGGCGCAGCCTGGTCCTGGGACCTTGGAGGCTATCTCCGCCGCGTTGGGTCGTCTTCTCGTCGATCTGCAAGATGGCTACGGCCACCTGACAGAAGGGCGCCTGGGGCTGATCCGCGGGTGGCTCCTGGCAGACCAGTCTGTGCGGACCACCTGGGATCAGGCCTCAGCGGTCGCTGCTAAGGGTCGAGAGGAAACTGTGGCAGCCACGTTGGCTCGCGACGCCGCGTCCTTCGAGAAGCGCTGCCTTGAGGCAGAGAGTGAGCTGGGGGCCCTCCGCGAGGAAGGCACTGGGCACGCCCTGGAGCTCAAAAGGTTGGAGAAGGAGCTCGAGGCGTAGATGACTGAGATGGCCCGGCTGCAATAGGAGCAGCTTGCTGACCACGCGTCCCTGGAGAAGCTGAAGGTTGAAGTTGAGCAGGCCAGGTCGACCCAAGCTGCTCGCGACAAGGAGGAAGCCCTCATGGCCTCAGCAGCGGTGAGTCCCGAGGCCCTTGTCGCCTTTGACCTTGAGGCCCGCAAGGTGCTGCATGCCGCCTACGGGGAAGGGTTCAAGGAACCGCTGTCCGCCTCGAAGGAGGGCCCCGCCAGCCTCCTTGCTGCGCTTGTTGAGTCCCTGCACGATGTTGCGGCCGCAATTGGCCAGTTACCCGACGTCGAGAGCCGCACGCTGCTTACCTTGGTCCTGACGCATGTGTGCAGCCACCTAAGTCTTCGCGGCCCCACCCTTGACCTGCCCTCGCTGTCCGAGCCCATGACCAAAGTCATGGAGGGCGTGACTGCCGAGGCCCTGAGGGTGAAGGTCACGTTGCTGGTGGAGGCGTTCCTCCAAGCTACTGCTACCGCAGCTGAGGAGGTGGAGACCGGTGACGACACGCTTGGCAATGCCTGGTCCGTTCCTGTTTAGTGAGAGAAGTGCGAGTGCCTCGAGGAGGCATAAGAATTTTGCTTGAATTTGAAAAACTTGGCATTATTGTAATAGCTAGGTGATTTCCATGCTTGCTTCCTTTCATGTTTGCTTAGATGCTCTGGGTCGGCAGGGCCCAACCCCGCGCATACCGCGACCGCCGTTGAGCCCTCCAGATGACCGGGGTTACCTTAGTAACTAGACTCAAGCGATGAGGGGCTACGTGGCTAGTGAGGCCCTTGGGTCGCGATGCCCAAGGGTCCCCCTTGACGTTCCAGCGATCCCGTTTTCGTTCTGCGTCGGCAGGGCCCAACCCCGCGCATACCTCGATCGCCATTGAGCCCTCCGGGTGACCGGGGTTATCGTCATAACTAGACTCAGGGGATGAGGGGCTATGTGGCCAGTTAGGCCCCTGGGTCGTGATGCCCAGGGGCCCCCCTTCATATACGAATGGCTCTCATGAAGGAGAACGAGCACCATACCTTGCCCACGAGCCTTCGCCTGGGATGGGGGCACGAGAAGGCCAGGTGTCTGGGCACCTGGTAGGGTGGCGTCTGCCAGGCGTGACCTGAGCATAGCCCCCGTGCCTAGCCCCCCTCGCGACACCCATCCAAGGAGAAGCTGTGAGCGTCGTGAGCTGAAAAAGCTCCCTGAGGTTGGTGCGACCACTGGGGGCCACCCTCAGTTGTTTATAACTAGCGCGGAGCATAGAGCTAACACACTTGCGCGGAGTGTGGGCATAACCGCGCCTCGGTTGTAGTGGCCAGCGTGGAGCTCGGTGCTTCCACTGGTTCATGGGCATAACCGCTCCTCAGTTGGATCTGCCAGCGCAGAGCTTGGTACTTCCACTGGACCGTGGGAGGGAGCCTCCCACCGGGAGAGACTCTGGGGCGTGTACAACCCCGTCCTGACACATGGCTTGCACGGTAGGACAGCCAAGGTGTATATGGGCCCTCCTCAGGACGAGCTGAATGACTCTGAGGAAGTTCTTGTGAGCTTACGCATCACCCACGAGACCCTACCCCTGAGGCGGGTTGCGCCTGAGTCTTCTTCTGCAAAATGTGAAAAGAGAGGTGTTGTGTCGACCTGCGCCGAGTGCATCTCTAGAGGGTATCGCATGAGAAGGCCACAGCACCAGCGACCCCAGGAGGTGACGTCACGGGAATGGCTCGCGAGACAGAGCTCAGCCACTGGATTTGTCGACGCTTTAGGGATGGACCCGAGCACAGACGTCGTGCCCAGTCTTCTCATGCAACGATCCAAAAGAAAAACAATCGGCGCGCGGTTCCTGCGTGAGCGAGGCACCTGCCATGGGCCCCTACTTACCCATCCACGATTAGCCCATGCGAGAACAAGGCACTAAGGACCATGGGAGGTGACGTCACGGGAATGGCTCATGAGACAGAGCTCAGCCCTTGGGTTTATCGACGCTGCAGGGACGGACCCGAGCACAGACGTCGTGCCAGTCCTTAATCATGGGGCGATCGTGAGTGGGCTCACAAGGGCTCATGACCTTAGCGGCGGTGAGAACGCCCAGCATGCAGATAATGCGAATGGAAAGAAACATCTAGCCTTGATCATGCAAAAAGGGAGATAACCGCGGGGGAATAGCCCCCAGCGGTCCGAGGATGATGCAGCCCGAGGGGCGCCCTCGATTGGATACCTGAAGCGTCACCTGATACTTGTCGAAGGAGAGTTGGGGTAGCTGAAGACACGAACCACGCGGGTCGCTCCTGAGGGTCGTCGGGCTCCTAGGGCCCAGGGGCTCTCGAGGCTCTCAGCGGTCGCGCGGGTTCGGTTCTCGCTCCGTCCGGACCGCCTGCCACTGAGCCTCCCGAGCCCCCAAGGCCTGCTGCGCGAGATGCTGGAACGTGGCAGCTGTGTTGCGGAAGCCGAAGAGTGTGCAAACGTAGTTGCAGGGGAGGGCCCTCCTCCGACCGACCGCCGTCGGCCAGAAGGGCTCCTGAGAGGCGGCTCAGTTGAGACCCATGATGTCGACGCAAACGCGGAAGCGGTCGCTCAGGCTGCGAGCAGGTGAACTTGGGGTTGTTGATGGGCCTCGAACCCCTCGTTGGTTACCCCAAGTGGAAGGTGTAAGATGCGGTAAGTAGAAGTGTTTTCCCCTAGCAAAGATGCCAAGGATCGAATCCCCAGAGACTCCTAGGTTCAACAAGTAGGTGTCAATTGCTACGGCGCCAGATTAGTAGCAATCAATGTGGACCTGCACACAGATACAAATAACTTTGTTCCCAACGAGTACAGAGAGGTTGTCAATCTCTCCGGCCTTGTAGTTCACAAAGGATTAAAAGCAATGATAGTAGTGATAGATAGTGTTTTGCAATAGTAAGTAAATAGCGAAAAGTAAATAGTGGATGTGATCAATGATGGTAATATGGACCGGAGTCTCATGATGTTCACTAGTGATGTCTCTCTCCCAGAAGACGATAAAACAGCTATGTGAGGTAAACACATTACAGCTGGGCAATTGACAGGACCACGAACGCAAACCAATGCTGACTACATTGCAAGAAAGGTTGAGGTTCAAAGCATGGGCAGTACGCCAAAGTAAGTAGACCGAAATCCATCAATATCTACTACTAATCATCCACCTTGAGATATCTATCCAGAACATCTTGCTGGTATTAAGTTGCGAGTCCCACCCATAGTGTAAACTCAATGCAACAGACAACTGCATTAAAAGAACTTTGCGTAAAGTAAACAATCCTTGCACCCGCGGGCACAAGCACCGTTGTTTTCCCCCTTGTGGCAATAGCACATCCCCTAGACTCATGTTTCTGCCACTCAAGCTAGTCATCGAGGGGCATGAACCCACAATCGAGCATAACGTTCCCTCTTGGAGTCACTACCTACTACTCGGCCAAAGCAATAAGTAACAACGGAGAACATGCAAGAATTACTTATGAACTAAAATATAAAAGAGGTGAATCAAATATATTACTCAAGATCAATCTGAACATAATCTCATAATCCATCGGATCCCAGCAAACTCAACATAGCAACAGCATAAGGATTACATAGGTGCCTCGATCATGTAGGGCAGCTCACGAGGGCTAATTATTGAAGCACAAGAACGGGAGGAGAACATCACATAGCTACTGGTCATGGACTCATGGTCCAAGGGAGACTACTCACGAGTCATCCGGGAGGCGTCCATGGTGGTGGAGAAGCTCCCGGTGGTGATCCTCCCCTCCGGCAGGGTGCCGGGAAGAGTTCTCCTAGTGCTCCCGATCTTGGAAGCGGCGGCGGCGGCGGAACAGAGATGGGATCGCGAAAAGAGTTCTTGTTCTAAGGGTTTCGGAGGTCCCTCTAAATATATGCCAAAGGGGGGCACCGGACGGGCTTCGGGGGGCCCAGGCGCCCCCCGGCGCGGCCCAGGGGGGGGGGGGGCGCCCACAGGGCGCCTGGAGCCCCTGTGGCCCCCCCAGGCTGCCCTTCGGACGCAGTGTTGTTTCCGGATCGCTGATTTTTTATATAATTTTTCTGGATTTTTCTAGGCAGTTCTCGAAACGTGAAAACCTGAAATACAAAAACAGCCGAAAACAGAAACTGGCACTGGGGTGCACTGGATTAGTAAGTTAGTCCAAATATGCTCAAAAGTGTATGGAGGTGTATGAATATCATAGCAATATCACCCAAAAGTGGCATGGAGCAAGCAGAAATTATAGATACGTTTTGGACGTATCAACATCCCCAAGCTTAATTCCTGCTCGTCCTCGAGTAGGTAAATGATAACAAGAATAATTTCTGTGGTGACATGCTATTAACCATATAGGACTTTCTCATAGTCATATGACAAAAGCTTACTGAGACAATGATTCTAAAGTAATTAAGTTGCCTCAAATTCCTGCTCGTCCTCAAGAGAAAATCACAAATGACTGAAAGTTTTACAACATGAAACTGAAACATCAAAAAGATTTGCAATGAACATGATATGCAAATATGATAAAGTGATATCTAGCTTGCCCCCTTTAGTGATGCAAAACATAAATGCAAGGGCACCTTCAAGGTTTAAGTGATGACTAGATATAATCATTTCAGAATAAACGATATCACAATCATGCAAAAGACAATGCTACTTTGGGACAATGCACATTACACTCAGAATGACAATCATGCTCTAAGTAGTTGGTGCTTCAACATAAAGGTAAAAGAAAGGTTAAGTGCTAAAGCTTTTTATTTTGAAAACATGGAAGCAATTGTGTCAATGGTAGTAGTACTTCATATGTGTCATGCATAAAACATCCTATAAGTTGCAAGCCTCATGCATCGAATACCAATAGTGCTCGCTCCTTGTCCTAATTAGCTCGGATCCCCATGGGTTATCATTGCATTACATATGTTTTAACCAAGTGTCACAAAGGGGTACCTCTATGCCACCTGTACAAAGGTCCAAGGAGATAGATCGCATTTGATTTCTCGTTTTTGATAGATCTCAACTTGAGGACATCCATACTGGGACAACATAGAAAATAGATGATGGACTCCTCTTTAATGCATAAGCATATTCTCATAAGAGATTGAGGATTAAGGTCCAAGCTAAAACTTCCACCATGATGCATGGCTTTGGTTGGCGGCCCAGTGTTCTTCTCTAACAATATGCATAGTTATTCAACCCACGGTAAATCACCCTTACTTCAGACAAGACGAACATGCATAGCAACTCACATGATATTCAACAAAAGTGTGACAGTTGATGGCGTCCCCAGAAACATGGTTACCGCTCAGCAAGCAACTTATAAGAAATAAGATACATAAGCAACATATTCTTTACCACAATAGTTTTTAGGCTACTTTCCCATGAGCTATGTATTGCATGGTTAGTTTGCTTAGTGCAGGTGGAGGTTAGCAAAAGACTGGGAGCGACCAACTAAGAGAGCAATGACGGTCATAATCATGCAGAGCGACAAAGTAGTATTGAATCATGCATGGTAGTTATATTGCTACTTAGAAACAAAAGATCATCAAGGCTTGACAGACTTTCTTTACAGTCTTGAATATGCGTGAGCATACGCCAAGTTAATCAAAATAAATTCTCGAAGGAAGATATTACTAAACCATACCATATCATAGGCAAACAAACCAAGTTGGTACTCCAATAACACATTGGGAACCCCCCAGCTATTTAAGATTAACCAAAAAAAACCTAAACTACTAAGCACCATCATGAAAGTAGCATCTTTATCATAGACACATTAACCCATGCAATGGAAGAAAACTCTCTTAATAAGGTGAGCATGGTAATTAAAGAGAGTTCAAGCAACCAACTAAATAAAAGCTCTTGGAAAGATAAGCATGAATACTAAGAGCAGAGTATGATAGTAGCTATTAAAAGACAAAGAACACACACAGCATAGATAGACATGAAAATTCTATGTAATATTCTAGGTAGAGGTGGAGCATGTTTCTCTCCCACATAAAGGAATGCTGGGTTCTGACTCGTTATGAAAAACTAAAAAGAAAACTAAAAGCAAGACGCTCCAAGCATAGCACATAACACATGAAGTGATAAAAATATAGCGAAACGAAAGACGAACTGATAGTGTTGATGGAGAAGGGGGTGCACGGGGGCATCCCCAAGCTTAGACGCTTGAGTCTCCTTGAATATTTCTTGGGGGTGCACGGGGGGCATCCCCAAGCTTGAGCGCTTGACACTCCTGAATCTTTTTACCATCTTCCCTCGCACACTTGAAAACTCCCTTCATACATAACTCATCATAATCTGATTAGCGAGGTTAGTACCCTTAATAAAATAATTATACCTTGCTGGAAATAAGGATATTCTTGAAGTTCTACTGTTTCTCAAGATTGCCAAAAGGTTTTTTGCAAGGAAAAAGGAAGTTCTCAATTTGCAAAGTGAAGGTAAGGCAAAACAGGACAGAATCTGTGAAAAACAGAACAGCAGGCAGTAATTGATGTGTCCGGGATACTTCTGCAACTCAAATAAAAAAACTCAGAACTGACGCACGAAAGAAAATTATATAGAGAACGCTGTCGAAAAAATTCAGACGAAAAAGATGATCCGGTGATTTTATATGAATTTTTCTATCCAAGGACAGAATCTGTTTCCTGGACAGCACCTCACAACTTTTGAACTTTCTAGCAATCGGAGGCTATACTTGGCACAAATATGAAAAGCAAAGATACAATGATGATGCTACAGCAGTAAACAACATCAAGACACAACAAAAGCAAATTTTTTATTCATGTGGGCTGCCTCCCAAAAGCGCTTTCTTTTATGCCTTTAAGCTAGGCATAATGCATAGAGGAATCAATAATCATCATAATAATCGGAGTTATAAATTGGTTCAAATGGTTCCTCAATAAGTTCATTCTTGTTCCTTCTAGGAAAGGGGTACACACCTTTTGCCTTCCCGCGTAAGCGGATTTGTCCCTTACCTATATCGATGAAGCCTTTAACTGCTCGGAGGAAGTCCCTTCCAAGCACTATATTTCCTTGGTTTGGCTCCACGATGAAGAAATCAATCATTGCAATCCCTTTAAGGAATTTAACCGGTACGTCTTTTATTTTTCCCTGGATTTCAGAAATATCTCCATTAGTGTGTTCATGATAAGATGGTAATCTATCCATGTTAAATTTTAAGGAATCATGAACAATTTTTGGCATAGTAGAAACCATAGATCCAATATCACAATAAGCAAGGAAGTCTTGATTAGAGATGCTAATACTAACAAGAGGTTCCCAGTCATTATCTATTTCCAAAATATCTCTCTCATTAGGTTTGGGTTTCTCTACCTTCATTAAGTCTAGAGCATCCATTCTTTTCTCAATAGTAGCAAGTCTATCTATGATAGTATCAAAGTTATGATCATAAACAAAGTAACTAGATAGACCATGTATAATCTCAAGAGCTCTAGCTTCATCACATTCTAAGAAATCTCCCTCAGCTATAATGTCAAGGGAGTGTTTACACCATTTAAAAAGACCATGGTAAAAATTCCTAAGCACAATTTTTATAGGTATCCAAGGCATAATTCTCCTATGTGCATCAGAAATTCTGTCCCATGCCTTCTTCATATTTTCTCCATCCCTTTGATGGAAATCTAAAACTTCTGATTCCCTCAAAGCACCAAATCCTAACATGTTTGCTAAACAGAAAGGACTACTAACAGAAAGGTAAATAATTTTTTTTGTGATTTTCGATAAAAGGAACTAAAGCAAAAATGAAAGGTAAACTAACAAGACTAAAAAGCAAAGGTAAAAGATAGCATGCAACTCCCCTATCCCGAAGAGTGGAGTCCCCGGCAACGGCGCCAGAAAATACTCCTTGATGGGCCTCGAACCCCTCGTTGGTTACCCCAAGTGGAAGGTGTAAGATGCAGTAAGTAGAAGTGTTTTCCCCTAGAAAAGATGCCAAGGATCGAGCATAATGTTTCTGTCACTCAAGCTAGTCATCGAGGGGCATGAACCCACAATCGAGCATAATGTTCCCTCTTGGAGTCACTACCTACTACTCGGCCAAAGCAATAAGTAACAACGGAGAACATGCAAGAATTACTTATGAACTAAAATATAAAAGAGGTGAATCCAATATATTACTCAAGATCAATCTGAACATAATCTCATAATCCATCGGATCCCAGCAAACTCAACATAGCAACAGCATAAGGATTACATAGGTGCCTCGATCATGTAGGGCAGCTCACGAGGGCTAATTAGTGAAGCACAAGAACGGGAGGAGAACATCACATAGCTTCTGGTCATGGACTCATGGTCCAAGGGAGACTACTCACGAGTCATCTAGGAGGCGTCTATGGTAGTGGAGAAGCTCCCGGTGGTGATCCTCCCCTCCGGCAGGGTGCCGGGAAGAGTTCTCCTAGTGCTCCCGATCTGGGAAGCGGCGGCGGCGGCGGAACAGAGATGGGATCGCGAAAAGAGTTCCTGTTCTGAGGGTTTCGGAGGTCCCTCTAGATATATGCCAAAGGGGGGCACCGGACGGGCTTCGGGGGGCCCAGGCGCCCCCCCGGCGCGGCCCAGGGGGGGCGCCCACAGGGCGCCTGGAGCCCCTGTGGCCCCCCCAGGCTGCCCTTCGGACGCAGTGTTGTTTCCGGATCGCTGATTTTTTATATAATTTTTCTGGATTTTTCTGGGCAGTTCTCGAAACGTGAAAACCTGAAATACAAAAACAGCCGAAAACAGAAACTGGCACTGGGGTGCACTGGATTAGTAAGTTAGTCCAAATATGCTCAAAAGTGTATGGAAGTGTATGAATATCATAGCAATATCACCCAAAAGTGGCATGGAGCAAGCAGAAATTATAGATACGTTTTGGACGTATCAGTTGTGCGGTTACGCCCACCGCGGATGGGTCTTGCGTACTGAAGTTCCTCGGTAACTTGGTTGATGAAGTCCTGAGCCCCCAGCACTGAACGACTCACTCTGGGCTCACAAAAACGCGCATCAACACACGCTTGCAAGTGGTGCTCGAACACCTCCCTTGAGACGCCGGTCATCCCGGAGACACTCTAGAGGAGAGCCCCCGAGACCGTCACGAGAGGGGCGTCGAGCGCGCCTCCCTATGTGAGGGTGGAGGGCGCCTCATCAGCAGGCGCAAGTCCTGAGGCCGGGCCGTCGGTAGCCCCCGCGCCCTGAGGTCCGTTGACGGGTAGGTTCTTCTTCTTCTTGGGGGTGGCCTGCAGGGCGAGGACGGCTCCATCCTCACCGGAGCACTCGACCGCCGTTGTCTGGTAGGCGCGCTCCAGGGAACGCACCGCTTCCTTCTCGTCGAAGGCGATCGTGATGACTCCGCCGCTCCCGGGTACCTTGAGGACGTTGTAGCCGTGATGGGTCGCCGCCATGAACTTGGCGAGGGCAGGATACCCAAGGATGGCATTGTACGGGAGGTGGATGTTGGCGACGTCGAAGTCGATGAGCTCGGTGTGGTAGTTGTCACGGTCACCGAAGGTAACGGGGAGGCGGACCTGCCCCATCGGGAGTGTGGAGCCATCCATGACTCCGTAGAATGGCTTGGTCGGGTGGAGCTGATCATAGGGAACCTGGAGCGTCTCGAAGGTCTGGACGGAGAGGACGTTGAGCCCTACTCCATCGTCGATGAGGGTCTTGGTCACGAGGACGTTGCTGATGGTCGGGGTGCAGAGCATCGGGAGGGCGCCTGGGGCCGCAATGCACTTGAGCTGGTCCTTGGGGTCGAAGGCGATGACTTGCTTGGTCCACCTGAGGTTGCGCGCGGCGTCAGGCCTGGGAAGTGCCGCGTTCACCTCACAGGCAAACTGCTTGAAGACGCGACGGGAAGCCGGGGCATGGGCGCCTCCCAAGATGCATGCAACTGTACGCGGCTCCTGGAAGCCCCCTGCCCCGTCTCCCTGACGGTCGTTGTCGTTCCTTCTTGACGGTGGTGGCAGCGGAGGCAGGCCTCCATTGCCCTGAGGGCGACCCTCACGAGGCTGGTCACGCAAGTGGGCGTCACGAGGCTGCTCCTGCCAGTGGTCCTTGCGAGGCTGCTCACGCCACCCTTGGCGCGAGTTCCTGCCATCCCAACGTCCTCCTCCTCGTCCTCCTCCATGGTCGTAGCCGCGGTTGTCGCACTCAGGGCGCTACCCTCCGCGCCCGCCGCGCATCGCCTTGAGCTCGTGGCAGTCGTTAGTGTTGTGGCTGTGGACGTTGTGGAAGACGCAGTATGGTCGGTTGTCTCTAGGGAGGTCATCGTAGCCGCAGCCACGCTTCACTTCTGGCTCCGCAGCCTGTACGGCGGGTCCCTTGCAGTTTGATTCCTTGGCCTTGGTCTTCTTGTCGTCCACCTGCGCCTCAGGCAGCTCCTGGAGGGAGAGGCGTCCTTCCTCCGCCCTGGCGCACTTTGTCGTGAGCTTGAACATCTTGAGGGCTGTGCAAAGGTCCTCGTGAATGGCGAGCTCTTCCCTCATCCTGACGTCGCGGACGCCATCGGAGAACGCGGAGATGATGGCCTCGTCCGAGACCCTGGGGATCCGGAGGCGCATGGTGTTGAAGCGTTGGATGTACTTCTGCAGGGTCTCTCCCGGCTGCTGCCTCACGCGGCGCAGATCAGCATCTGCCGGGGCTCGGTCGCGGGTGCCTTGGAAGTTGGCGACGAAACGCTCGCGAAGCTCTTCCCAGGAGGAGATGGATCCCACGGGGAGGTTCGGGAGCTAGGAGCGTGTGCCGTCTTTCAGAGCCATGGGGAACCAGTTCTCCATGACCTGCTCGATGTCGTTAGACGCCTCGATGCTGAGCTCGTAGAGTTGGAGGAACTCTATGGGGTCGGTGGTGCCGTCGTAGCGCGGAGGTAGGTCCGGCTTGAACTTGTTGGGCCAGACGTGGCGCCGTAGCTAAGGAGCTAGGGCGCAACACCCAGCCACGCTCATGATCGCAGGCGCCCCCTGCGCGTGTGGTGCTGGTTCTTGAGGTGCTGGCGCCACCACCTCCTGTGGTGCGCGGTCTGGGTGCTGCGGGCCAGGGGGCCCGCGAGCCCCTGCATGCGGATGCGGAATCACCTGGCAGCTCTCCTCGTCGCGCGCATGGGCTCTGCGGGGTTCTCACGTCGAGGGGCCTCGCGCCGGACCTCCTGGCCGGCGTGGTGGAGTGGAGGCGGGGCCAGGACCCCATGGCCTTCATTCCCCGCCGGGGGCGACGGAGGACGTGAGGAGTGCATTGGTGCAGCTGCTTCTCCAGCGGCGTTGATGAGCTTGGTGATGCGGTGGAGCCACTCGTCGTAGAGGTCATCCGCCGGGCGGTAGCACAAGAGCCCCGGCGCCATCAGTAGCGCAGGTTGCTGGTAGACTGGCCCGCGGCGGACCAGTGAGGACGACGCCGCGGCCGACGAGGGTGAAGGTGTTGCCGTGTGGCCATCCCGCCGCACGGACGGTGGCAGCGACGAGTCCTGCTGCTCGTGGACATCCGGGTCGGTGGCGGCGTTGGCGACTGACGACTTGGGGCGGAGCGGTGCGCCGTTGCCCGCGGGCGCTGTCTGAGCGACGTTCGCGGTGCGGCGGGTGGCGCGAGCTCGGCATGTGTCCACCATGGTTGTGGAGCAGGGTCGACGACGAGAACGCGACGAGGTCGTCGGAGAGGCGAGATTTCAACACGCCCCCGACCTGGCGCGCCAAATGTCGGATTCAGGGCTCCGCAAAACCCGATAAGTTCGAACACACGGGTGCGAACGAAGATCTCTCCCACTCACGTCTACCTAGCGCCTCGCTCTCGTCTCGGTGGAAGGATTCAAGCAAACAATAGACATAACACACAAGAGTTTATCCAGGTTCGGGCCACCGTGTGGTGTAAGACCCTACTTCCTGCTTTTGTGGATTAGCTTCGGGCGAGCTGGGATATGAGCTAGTACAACGGTTCCTGGTCTTAGGAGGTGAGCTCAGGAGGGTCAGGAGGAAAGTGTTTTTGCTGCTTGTGTGGTGGCTGAGTGTATCGGTCCTCCCCCTTTGCAGTGGAAATCCTAGCTACTTATATAGGCGGCCACGATCCTCTTCCCCCAAAATGTTTAGGCGGGAAGGGATCCCACAACGACCATTTTTGAGCGGGAACATAAGGACGTTCCTACCCTGACAAAAGTGGTCTTCGCCTGCAAAAGGATCAGCGGTAACACGGTGGTGGGCTCGACGGTGACATCCTCCTTGTCGTCCTTGCGGTCTTCGGTCTTGTTGCACCAAAGGGGAAACCTTTGCCCCGCTCCTTGGGAACCAACGGCTGCGCTGTCCCCTTTGCACCGAAATGGCAACTGCGCCGTTGGCGGACGCTGGCACCCACTGGCGCAGTGCATCACTGCTGACATCACTGCCTCCTCCTGAGGCAGGCCTGGTCTTGGATTCTCCGCCCCTTCGGAGCACCTTGCTGAGGCTGCTCCCGAGGAGGTCTTGACGTCGTTCTCCTCGCGAGGCTTAGCTCCCTCGCGAGGGTCTTGGACAGCTGGTCGATCAGTTGGGCCGTACCAGGCCGTAGTAGGAGCGCGTTGTGGCCTGCAGACAGGTAACTCTGGGTACCCTGGTTCCCAGGACGCCGACAAACATCAAACTATGTCATCAAATTCAAGTTTCACAGCCAAATATGAGTACAACTAAACAACAATGTCATCATGTTTTAGTCATCATACAATTACCAAACACAAATCAGCATACATAACAAGTGATGTTCTCACAGGAAAATACTAGACAACATGTTCATCAGGTTTCAGTTGTCATAACAAACACAATTTCACATAGTAGACAAAAAAACGTCTTCTAAAAGACAAATACGACAAAAGCAATGTAATCATCATCCACAGCATCAGCGTCAACATTTTCGCCATGTGTATCAGTCTGAATCATAATTCCCCGTGGTGTCATCTTCTTCTCCGTCCTCAACGTCCTCGAACGTTGGCTTCTTATTGATCAACTCTTGTATGTCCACATCATGACAGGCAATCTTTTCGCCAGCGTCATTGACGTGACGGTTCTCAAAGATATTAGGAACATCTGTGTTATCTTGTACATCAGGAGCAGTGTAAGCATCACCTTGTTGTGCAACTTCATTAAACAAATTCCTCTGCTTAAACCTTTCCAATACTCTCCAGTCATCGCTACGTGCAAATGTGTCTTCCAGAAAAATATCCGTGTTGCTTGATTTGCCAAAATAAAAGGCTCGTTGGTCTGGTACGCCACCTTGACATTGATGGATTAGAAATAATCATCAGCTCTGGGTTTTGCAATCCTGGAAAATAGGTTATACCAATGACAGCACAACAGAACCACACACCGATGATCCTCGAAACTGGAGATATACTGCAACTGAACAATCTATGTTATGTTAGCATACATTTCAGTTGTCTCTTTGTCATACGTATCCGTGGTCATGATGGCACTATTTTGTGTCTTCCTACCTTCGTCTCGTGCAAGGGTGTTGTAGCGCACATCTCCAACAACGCATTCATAATGTCTTACCCAAGTATCAGGACCCATTGCTAGTCAGTAAAGGGCATCATCAACTGCCTGCCCATCCTCCCGCATCTTCTTAACCTATGCTTAGAAAATAGACAAGCTGATCATCTTATGTACTCAATATATTAAAAAAACTGACAGTGCTATTCAAAAGCTTACATGGCTCTTGAACCATTTCGCAAATCCTCCCATAACCAGTTTGTCAATGTTTCTTGGATTTTGTGGCAGTAACTTCTTTTTGTAGATGTTGCACAACATAGTGATCGCGTCAAACATCTAAATATATAAGAATGTGCTGCAAGTTTAGTAGATTATGATGTATAAGCTGCAGTACTTAGCACTTACTTGATATAAGGTAGTATCTCAGGACAGTTATTCAACACATACCAAACCATTTTGTCCAAATCTTTAGGTTTGTCCTCTTGTCGACTCTTCCCTGTAACTCGAACAGAATAATCAAAAACGTTGAGCCCGGGATTGTCTTCATCCACCTCTTTGCTAAGCTGATCAGTTGTTTCAATGTATTTTGAGCAGAATGTCAATGCTTATGTAGCAATGTAGGCCTCTGCAATGGAACCCTCGGGTCTAGCTCTGTTCCTAACATAGCCCTTGAAAGTGCCTAGCCGCCTTTCAATAGGGTACATCCAGCCATACTGTACTGGACCTCTAAGTAGTGCCTCATCAGGTAGATGAACAGCCAAATGCACCATCACATCAAAGAAGGCTGGAGGATATATCTTCTCAAGGTCGCATAGGATAGTTGGTATCTTGTCTCTAAGACGCTCCAAAGCATCTATCCCGATATTTCTACTGCAGAGTGATGGGCCTCGAGCCCCTCGTTGGTTACCCCAAGTGGAAGGTGTAAGATGCAGTAAGTAGAAGTGTTTTTTTTGCGGGGAATTGTGAGAGCTTTATTCAAACAAAGGCGCTCCTGGGATCATCCGCCATCAGGCTGCTGATCAGGAACGAAGGTGCAGTTTCGAACCAATTCTCGGTCACCCTCAGTGTGCTGGCGTGCCTAGCACATAGATGGGCCGGGAAGTTAGCCGATCTGTTTACATGCTGAATTACAAAAGAATCAAAAGACATAGCATGCTCTCCAATCTCTACTAGTAATGGAGCCACGACCGAACGAGAGCCGTGGCGAGTGTTCCAGAGATTCATGATCTCCAGGCAATCGGTTTCCAGTATCACCTGCGTGTAGCCACGTAGACGAGCGAATAGCGCGCCTTCTCGTAGTGACAAAGCCTCGGCAATGAGAGGATCCGTCACTCCAATGTGCGGCTTGCACCAGGCAGCAAGCAACGCCGTGGACGAGCGAGCTACGCCGCCCGCTCCAGCCAGTCCAGCTTCTGAGCTGATAGCACCGTCGACGTTTATTTTGACAAAGCCCACCTCTGGGGGGCGCCAGCCATGCCCTGGCAATAGTGTAGCCTGCTGCATTGGGATCTCCAGCAAGGCCAAGTCTTCTCGGATGCGACGAGTAGAGTACACTGGATCCACATGCTCTTTCTCATGAATCCACCGATTCCGTGAATGCCATATCGCCCACATCACCGATATAATATTTCCTCTTACATGATCCGAGAATTGATCATCACATAAAATGTCGCGCGCCCATGTTGCTGGATGTAGACGGGGAAGTCTTAGATCGAGCCATGCTTGCGCTTCATCCCAAAATCTGCGTGCATGGGAGCAAGTCACCAATGCATGCATGAGATCTTCCTCTTTAGCCAAGCATACATTGCACAGGCTTAAAGGCTTGATATGTTTGTGCTTAAGGGTTGCTTCATCGGGGAGGATCCCGCGTAGGACTCTCCACCAAAAAACCCTGACCTTAGGCACTACTTTGAGCTTCCACAAAGATGTCCACATCTGCTGTTCAGATTTTGAGGCACCGGTAGCCGTCCCTTCCTCTAGAGCCTTAAGCTCTTTCTGATTCACGAGAGCACGGTACGCCGATTTGACAGTGTACACACCTGAGTTTTCAAAAGCCCAAGCAAAGAAATCATCCCCGCCTCCAGTGCGTATAGGTATGTTCAGAATAGCTTCTGCATCCGGGGCTAGGAAATTTTGTCGAACGAGATCCGTCTTCCATGTCCAGCTTACTTCATCAATAAGCTCATGCACAGAATGTAAAGTAGTAGGAGTAACAATGGACATAGGAGACATGCTAGTGGTACCTGGGATCCATTTGTCCTCCCAAATGGAGATAGATCTTCCATTGCCAACACGCATGATCATACCCGCCTGAAGAGCCTCCCGCCCTGCCACAATGGCCCGCCAAACTGGAGAGGCAGTTTTAGGCACTATGGCCTGCATAAAATATGAGTCTGGGAAGTATCGGCCCTTCATCACCCGGGCGCATAATGAATCTGGGCTAACCATAAACCTCCATCCATGTTTCCCGAGGAGTGCTAGGTTAAACAGTCCCATGTCCCGAAAACCCATGCCCCCCTGAACTTTTGGCGAAGTGAGAGCTTTCCAAGAAATCCAGTGCAGAGATCTTTTGTCAAGTGAACTACTCCACCAATATTTGGCCATGTTAGAAGTGTACTTCTTACATACCTTTTTTGTAAGTCGAAAGCATGACATACTGAACGTAGGGATGGCTTGGACTATAGACTTGAGCAATGTCTCTCTTCCAGCGCATGCAAAATTACGCTCTGACCACCCCTGCATACTGCCGCGAGCTCTTTCTCCAACATGATCGAAAGTGCCGCTAGTAATCCTTCCCACTGCTGTGGGGAGGCCCAGGTATCTCTCACTGAAAGCCTCCACCAGAATGCCAAGTCTCTGCTTGATTCGGTTCCGGACTGCGGTGGTAGTATTCGAAGTGAAGAAAACTGAGCTCTTATCTTTGTTTACGCACTGGCCCGAACAGGCTGCATATAATTGCATAATTTGGTTCAATCTGTCTGCACTTTCCTCTGTTGCACTAATGAATATCAAGCTGTCGTCAGCGAACAGAAGGTGATTTACCCACGGCGATCTATAGGAGACTCGAATCCCTCTGTCAATGAAGTTGCCGCCATAATAATTCAGCAGAGAGGTGAGTCCTTCTGCACAAAGCAGAAATAGAAAGGGGGATGCCGGGCATCCCTGCCTCAAGCCCCGGGAGGGTGTGAAGAAAGTAAGAAGCTCGCCATTCATTCTGATTGTGAATCTGACTGACATGACACACTTCATAATCAGTCGAACAAAATCATGGCCAAAACCCAGTCTGAGCATCATAGCCTCTAGGTAATGCCACTCGACACGGTCATACGCTTTCATCATGTCTAGCTTGAGAGCACATGAGAAATTCTTCCCTTTCTTCCGCCTCTTCATTGTGTGAATACTTTCAAATGCTACCAGTACATTGTCAGTTATCAACCTGCCTGGTGCAAATGCACTTTGTTCCTCTCCCACAATCATGTCCATCCACGGTTTCAAACGGTCGGTGATCGCTTTGGCGGCAATCTTATAGGGTACCGAGCATAGAGATATGGGACGATATTGGGTAATGGATTGAGGATGCCGTACCTTCGGTATCAATGTTATAGAAGTGTCGTTAAGCCCCATAGGAAGCTCCCCACCATTCAAGAAATCTAGTACCGCCGGCACCAGGTCTTTCCCAACGACTGACCAATGACGCTGAAAAAACCCCGCTGTGAAGCCATCAATTCCAGGTGCTTTTGAAGGAGCCATCTGGAACAGCACCGCGCGTACTTCCGCAGCCTCAAACGGTCTCTCCAGATCAGCGTTCATATCCGGTGTGACCCGTTCAGGCACAAATTGTAGCAAGCCATCCATGTTTTGAAACCCCTGTGATGTGTACAATTTCTGATAGAAATCCTGTACTTCCAGTTGATCCTCCTCTGAGTTGGCACATACAGACCCATCAAGCCGCTTCAGACCCACTATACGATTCATTCGTTTTCGTTGCTTCGCTTGTGCTTGAAAATGCGTTGTATTGCGATCACCTGCGCGCAGCCATCGCACCCTGGAGCGCTGCCGCAACCAAACTTCTTCTTGCTTGAGGGCTGCTCTAAGCTTCTGTGCAGTAGCCACTTCCTCCGCCAAGGGCCCCCGGCCAACTGCTTGACGTCGTAAGTTTTCTAACTTTTTCTGCAGTTTTCTCACTGTTTTAGAGAGATTACCGAATTCTCTAGCACCCCATGCTCCCAGCTCGCCTTGCAAGCTTGAGAGAGTGCTGGCTATACTCGCGAGACCTTGCCCCTGATGTATCCGTTGCCATGATTCAGTAACAAGGTCATCATAGTCGGCATGTGATTGCCAAACATTCTCATAACGAAACTGTTTTGCTCCTTTTTTATATCTGTGATGATTGAGCTCACGCAATTCGATTACAATGAAACAGTGGTCAGACTCTATGGAACTAACATGTCGGACCCTGGACTCTTCAAAGAGGTGTAACATTGCTGCGTTGGCTAGAGCCCTATCCAGGCGCGCTTTGACATTTGCCTCGCCTTGTTGCATGTTATCCCATGTGTATTCCACTCCCGCCCATCCAAGATCTTGAAGGGCACACTCCTCGACGGCTTCGCGGAAAGCTCGCATTTGCCACTCTGGCCTGGCAGCACGGCTGAAGTGCTCAGTGTCGTATAGAGTTTCGTTGAAATCGCCAACGCACATCCATGCGTCATGTTCAATTCCATGTAACGTTCTCATGAAGCGCCAGCTATGATGACTGTTTTCCGCTCTCGGGGCTCCATAGAAACCAGTGAATCTCCAACCCGGAGAATTGAGACCAGTTTTTGTGACAACCACATCAATATGGCTCACACTAAAATTCTTCAGTTCAACCGAAACTTCACTCGACCAAAACAGTCCCACTCCACCACTGAGACCATTACTGTCGACAGCAAAACATCCTGCAAACCCCAAGGTGTTTCGCAGGTTCTCTACTTTTTTCGCCCTTATTTTAGTTTCCATGACAAACACAAGGGCAGGACCTTCTTGCTTCACAATACTGCGAAGCTCTCGAACTGCCGCGGGGTTCCCAAGCCCCCGGCAGTTCCAGCTTATGCAATTCATTTGGGCTGGCAGGGCTGTCCAGCAGCCTCTGCCGAATTATCTGGTGTAGGTTTCTTCTTCTTCCTCCCATCCTCATCATTGCGCTCATCCATATGTTCCTCTGAATGTTGAATGGACGTATCAAGATCCGTCCTTTCTACACCCGAGTCCATCAGTAGGAGCGGTCCATTGACCCTCCTATATTCCTGCCGAGGTACCTCTTTCCTCTTGATGGGGCGATTCTTGGCTAGTGAGTTAACCTCAGGGGTAACTTTGCTGGTGCCAACATTGCTCGAGTTTTTAGATTCTCTCTTGCTCTGACTTGTATCATTGCCCTGTTTGCTCGAGCTATTGTTGAACGAAGCTTTCTTCCTTTCATCTGACACCCGTAGGCTAGGTCCGAACGGAAGATTTCCATGGGCATCCCTCCTCCCCGGAGTAGGGCAGTAGAGATCAGAGTGCCCTAAACAGCCACACGAGAAACAGAAATGCGGTATGTTCTCATATTGGATGTCATATAGATCCTGCCGCTTCCTTCTTGCTGATTCGATAAGGATCCATCTCCTTAGTGGCTTACTAACATCAACAGAAACTCGTGCACGCAGATATCCCCCCATATGATCAAAGTGAACTGACGTCGCATCCTTGTCTATCTGCTTTGCAATCTCAACCCCCATGCATCCTTTCGGAGATTGTATGGGAGGTTCATGACCCGCTCCCAAAGATGTAGCTGGTCAAATTTTACTTCATCAGGCCTCATGCACTCCTCAAAGTCTGCGAGAATCACCGCATGGTTGCTGACATGCCATGGCGATCCTGCCCAGATTCTGTCCCTGTCCCGCTTTGATTCCAGCTCCACCACGAACATGTTGTCCCCCATCGATCTGAACTGCAGACCTCAGGGATTACCCCAAGCCGGGCGAAGGGCATTACCTATTGTCTGTATGTGTAATAGATTTCGATGCATCACCTTCCCCGCAAGTAGCCACTTCGCTGGAGTCTCTTCCTCACGATCATCGAGGATTAATGGTGTTGCCTCCTCATCTGTGATGCCAAGTTTTCCCAGGGCTTCTTCAAGATGAACCCTAGCCGCTCCCGGCGAGCCCGGAGTAGCTCGTGCCGCTTTCCCACGATCTGGATCCCCTCGAGGCAGAGGGGCGTCATCAGTTGCCTTGCCCGAGCCCGATGCCGCCATCGAGCTCAGCTCGTTCGCGCCCCGCCGGTGTAGATCGGTCGTGCGCCGCCGTCGCTACGCGGAAACCCTAATCGCCTCCGCAGGAGGCTCCAGGTTTTCCGGAGAAAAAAACTTTTCGAGTTCCCGCTAGTAGAAGTGTTTTCCCTTAGCAAGGATGCCAAGGATTGAATCCCAGAGACTCCTAGGTTCAACAGGTAGGTGTCAACTGCTAACGGCGCAATTAGCAATCAACGTGGACCTGCACACAGATACAAATAACTTTGCTCCCAACGAGTACAGAGAGGTTGTCAATCTCTCCGGCCTTGTAGTTCACAAAGGGTTAAAAGCAATATGATAGTAGTGATAGATAGTGTTTTGAATAGTAAATAAAATAGCGAAAAGTAAATAGTGTATGTGATCAATGATAGTAATATGGACCGGAGTCTGATGATGTTCACTAGTGATGTCTCTCTCCCAAAAGACGATAAAACAGCTATGTGAGGTAAACAAATTACAGCTGGGCAATTGACAGGACCACGAACGCAAACCAATGCTGACTACATTGCAAGAAAGGTTGAGGTTCAAAGCATGGGTGGTACGCCAAAGTAAGTAGACCGAAATCCATCAATATCTACTACTAATCATCCACCTTGAGATATCTATCCAGAACATCTCGCTGGTATTAAGTTGCGAGTCCCACCCATAGTGTAAACTCAATGCAACAGACAACTGCATTAAAAGAACTTTGCGTAAAGTAAACAATCCTTGCACCCGCGGGCACAAGCACTGTTGTTTTCCCCCTTGTGGCAACAGCACATCCCCTAGACTCATGTTTCTGTCACTCAAGCTAGTCATCGAGGGGCATGAACCCACAATCGAGCATAACGTTCCCTCTTGGAGTCACTACCTACTACTTGGCCAAAGCAATAAATAACAACGGAGAACATGCAAGAATTACTTATGAACTAAAATATAAAAGAGGTGAATCAAATATATTACTCAAGATCAATCTGAACATAATCTCATAATCCATCGGATTCCAGCAAACTCAACATAGCAACAGCATAAGGATTACATAGGTGCCTCGATCATGTAGGGTAGCTCACGAGGACTAATTAGTGAAGCACAAGAACGGGAGGAGAACATCACATAGCTACTGTACATGGACACATGGTCCAAGGGAGACTACTCACGAGTCATCCGGGAGGCGTCCATGGTGGTGGAGAAGCTCCCAGTGGTGATCCTCCCCTCCGGCAGGGTGCCGGGAAGAGTTCTCCTGGTGCTCCCGATCTTGGAAGCGGCGGCGGCGGCAGAACAGAGATGGGATCGCGAAAATAAGTCCTGTTCTGAGGGTTTCGGGGAACCCTTTAAATATATGCCAAAGTAGGGCACCGGGGGAGCCTCGGGGTGTCCAGGCGCCCCCCCGGCGCGGCCCAGGGGGGGCGCTCCCACAGGGCGCCTGGAGCCCCTGTGCCCCCCCCCCCCAGGCTGCCCTTCGGACGCAGTGTTGTTTCCGTATCGCTGATTTTTTTATATAATTTTTCTGGATTTTTCTGCGCAGTTCTCGAAACGTGAAAACCTGAAATAGCAATATCATAGAAATATGATCAAAAGTGTATGGAAGTGTATGAATATCATAGCAATATCACCCAAAAGTGGCATGGAGCAAGCAGAAATTATAGATACGTTTTGGACGTATCAACATCCCCAAGCTTAATTCCTGCTCATCCTCGAGTAGGTAAATGATAACAAGAATAATTTCTGTGGTGACATGCTATTAACCATATAGGACTTTCTCACAGTCATATGACAAAAGCTTACTGAGACAATGATTCTAAAGTAATTAAGTTGTCTCAAGAGAAAATCACAAATGACTGAAAGTTTTACAACATGAAACTGAAACATCAAAAAGATTTGCAATGAACATGATGTGTAAATATGATCAAGTGATATCTAGCTTGCCCCCTTTAGTGAAGCAAAACATAAATGCAGGGGCACCTTCAAGGTTTAAGTGATGACTAGATACAATCATTTCAGAATAAACGATATCACAATCATGCAAAAGACAATACTACTTTGGGACAATGCATATTACACTCAGAATGACAATCATGCTCTCAGTAGTTGGTGCTTGAAGTGCTAGAGCTTTTTATTTTGAGACATGGAAGCAATTGTGTCAACGGTAGTAGTACTTCATATGTGTCATGTATAAAACATCTTATAAGTTGCAAGCCTCATGCATCGAATACCAATAGTGCTCGCTCCTTGTCCTAATTAGCTCGGGGTTATCATTGCATTGCATATGTTTTAACCAAGTGTCACAAAGGGGTACCTCTATGCCACCTGTACAAAGGGACAAGGAGATAGATCGCATTTGATTTCTCGTTTTTGATAAATCTCAACTTGAGGACATCCATACCGGGACAACATAGAAAATAGATGATGGGCTCCTCTTTAATGCATAAGCATATTCTCATGAGAGATTGAGGATTAAGGTCCAAGCTAAAACTTCCACCATGATGCATGGCTTTGGTTGGCGGCCCAATGTTCTTCTCTAACAATATGCATATTAATTCAACCCACGGTAAATCACCCTTACTACAGACAAGACGAACATGCATAGCAACTCACATGATATTCAACAAAAGTGTGACAGTTGATGGCGTCCCCAGAAACATGGTTACCGCTCAGCAAGCAACTCATAAGAAATAAGATACATAGGCAACATATTCTTTACCACAATAGTTTTTAGGCTACTTTCCCATGAGCTATGTATTGCATGGTTAATTTGCTTAGTGCAGGTGGAGGTTAGCAAAAGACTGGGAGCTACCAACTAAGAGAGTAATGACGGTCATAATCATGCAGAGCGACAAAGCAATATTGAATCAGGCATGGTAGTTATATCGCTACTCAGAAACAAAAGATCATCAAGGCTTGACAGACTTTCAGTCTTGAATATGCGTGAGCATACGCCAAGTCAATCAAAATAAATTCTCGAAGGAAGATATTACTAGACCATACCACATCATAGGCAAACAAACCAAGTTGGTACTCCAATAACACATTGGGAACCCCCCAGCTATTTGAGATTAACCATAAGAAAACCTGAACTACTAAGCACCATCATGAAAGTAGCATCTTTATCATAGACATATTAACCCATGCAACGGAAGCAAACTCTCTTAATAAGGTGAGCATGGTAATTAAAGAGAGTTCAAGCAACCAACTAAATAAAAGATCTTGAAAAGATAAGCATGAATACTAAGAGCAAAGCACGATAGTAGCTATTAAAAGACAAAGAACACACACAACATAGATAGACATGAAAATTCTATGTAATGTTCTAGGTAGACGTGGAGCGTGTTTCTCTCCCACATAAAGGAACGCTGGGTTCCGACTCGTTACGAAAAACTAAGAACAAAACTAAAAGCAAGACGCTCCAAGCATAGCACATAACACATGAAGTGATAAAACTTTAGCGGAACGAAAGACGAACTGATAATGTTGATGGAGAAGGGGATGCACGGGGGGCATCCCCAAGCTTAGACGCTTGAGTCTCCTTGAATATTTCTTGGGGGTGCACGGGGGCATCCCCAAGCTTGAGCGCTTGACACTCCTGAATCTTTTTATCATCTTCCCTCGCACACTTGAAAACTCCCTTCATACATAACTCATCATAATCTGATTAGCGAGGTTAGTACCCTTAATAAAATAATTATACCTTGCTGGAAATAAGGATATTCTTGAAGTTCTACTGTTTCTCAAGATTTCCAAAAGGTTTTTGCAAAGAAAAAGCAAGTTCTTAATTTGCAAAGTGAAGGTAAGGCAAAACAGGACAGAATCTGTGAAAAACAGAACAGCAGGCAGTAATTGACCTGTTCGGGATACTTCTGCAACTCAAATCAAAAAACTCAGAACTGACGCACGAAAGACAATTATATAGAGAACGCTTTCGAAAAAATTCAGACCAAAAAGATGATCTGGTGATTTTATACGAATGTTTCTATCCAAGGACAGAATCTGTTTCCTGGACAGCACCTCACAACTTTTGAACTTTCTAGCAATCAGAGGCTATACTTGGCACAAATATGAAAAGCAAAGATACAATGATGATGCTACAGCAGTAAACAACATCAAGACACAACAAAAGCAAAATTTTTATTCATGTGGGCTGCCTCCCAAAAGCGCTTTCTTTTATGCCTTTAAGCTAGGCATAATGCATAGATCAAGTTTTATCAAGAGTAAAAGAATAGCTAGCCCGTACAACGGACTCAAAAGGTAACTTGACCTTCTTACGAGGGAAGTATTCCATCCCTTTCTTGAGAGGAAACTGAAATTTTATATTACCCTCTTTCATGTCAATGACAGCACCAACGGTGCGCAAAAAGGGACGCCCCAAAATAATTGGACATGAAGGATCACATTCAATATCCATAATAGTAAAATCAACGGGCACATAATTATCATTGACAACAATAAGAACATCGTCGATCCTCCCCAAAGGTTTCTTTATGGAAGAATCAACGAGAGCATTACCAAAAGAACAAGAATCATAAGGTTTCAATTTAAGCATATCATATATCCTTTTGGGCATAACAGAGGTACTAGCACCAACATCACATAATGCATAACAAGAGAAGTCATTCAAATAAATTTTTATCATAGGATCCCAACCATCTTCTAGCTTTCTAGGTATGGAGGCTTCTACTCTAAGTTTCTCCTCCCTAGCTTTGATGAGAGCATTAGTGATATGCTCTGTGAAGGCAAGGTTAAGCGTGCTAGTGCGGGGATCTCTAGACATTTTGTGAAGGAAATCAATAACTTATGTAAGAGTGCAATTATCAAAATCAAGGTCACAAGCATCAAGTAAAGTAGTAGTGGTGTCCTTAAGGCTCACCTGTTTGGTAGTTTCTATAGCATCACCATTAATTGGTCCATTGGGACCAGGAGTACATTGGGTGCTAAGAGTGTGAACATCCTCAATAACTTGGATAGTAGCAACAGTGTGGTGGGTAGGAAGGCTCTTAATTCTTTCCTCTTCCTCCCTTAGGGATGCAACCACTTTGGGTTTAGCTGCCATTTGGTTTATCAAAGTAGCTTGTGTGTGGGACATATTGGAAACTTGGGTCTCAGTGATAGTGAGTCTAGTCTGGAGGTTAGAAATCTCAATATTTATGTTCTCTAATCGTCTACTAATGTCTTGCAAGATAGCAGTATGCTCATTTAATTGCCTCGAGAAGGTTTTGTTTTGTTCATATTGGTTGTGCATGTAATTCTTAGTGGCCTTCTCTATTTCTAGCAGTTTCTCATAGCCAGGTAAATCTAGATCTTTTTGGAAAGAGTTATTGGTAGTAGGATAAGCATTGTCATACGATCTAGAATTACTACCAAAGTTACTCCTATAAGCATCGGCAATCACTGAATCCAAAGGATCATAACGAGGATCAACAGAAGATTGTTTTGAAAGTAGAGACATGATCAAGTCAGATTTTTCATTGAGGGAGGAAATCTCCTCGACAGAGTTTACCTTCCTACTTGTTGGAGCGCGTTCGGTGTGCCATTGGGAATAGTTGGTCATCATCTCATCAAGAAGCTTTGTGGCAGCACCAAGTGTAGTTGACATAAAAGTTCCTCCCGCGGCCGAGTCTAACAAGTTCCACGAGGTAAAGTTCAAGCCTGCATAAAAAGTTTGGATAACTATCCAAGTAGTCAAACCGTGAGTAGGGCAGTTCTTGATAAGAGACTTCATACGTTCCCAAGCTTGGGCAACGTGTTCATTATCCAATTGTTTAAAATTCATGATGTTACTTCTAAGTTGGATAATTTTAGTAGGTGGATAATATTTTCTGATAAAAGCATCTTTGCACTTGTCCCATGAATCTATGCTATTTCTAGGCAAAGACTGAAACCAAATTTTAGCTCCTCCTCTCAAAGAGAAAGGAAAAAGATTAAGCTTAACAATATTACCATCTATTTCTTGGTACTTTTGCATATCACAAAGTTCTACAAAGTTGTTCAAGTGTAAAGCAGCATCATCTCCAGCACCGGAGAATTGTTCTCTCATGACTAAGTTAAGTAAAGCAGGTTTAATTTCATATGAGGGTGCTGAAGTGGCAGGTGTAGTGATAGGTGTGCTGATAAAGTCATCGTTGTTGTGACTAGTGAAGTCACACAACTTGGTGTTCTCGGTGGAACCCATAGTAGCAAGCAAGCAAGATAACTATTTTTGTGATTTTCGATAAAAGGAACTAAAGCAAATATGAAAGGTAAACTAACAAGACTAAAAAGCAAAGGTAAAAGATAGCATGCAACTCCCCTATCCTGAAGAGTGGAGTCCCCGGCAATGGCGCCAGAAAATACTCCTTGATGGGCCTGGAACCCCTCGTTGGTTACCCCAAGTGGAAGGTGTAAGATGCAGTAAGTAGAAGTGTTTTCCCTTAGCAAGGATGCCAAGGATCGAATCCCCAGAGACTCCTAGGTTCAACAGGTAGGTGTCAACTGCTAACGGCGCAATTAGCAATCAACGTGGACCTGCACACAGATACAAATAACTTTGCTCCCAACGAGTACAGAGAGGTTTTCAATCTCTCCGGCCTTGTAGTTCACAAAGGGTTAAAAGCAATATGATAGTAGTGATAGATAGTGTTTTGCAATAGTAAATAAAATAGCGAAAAGTAAATAGTGTATGTGATCAATGATAGTAATATGGACCGGAGTCTCATGATGTTCACTAGTGATGTATCTCTCCCAAAAGACGATAAAACAGCTATGTGAGGTAAACAAATTACAGCTAGGCAATTGACAGGACCACGAACGCAAACCAATGCTGACTACATTGCAAGAAAGGTTGAGGTTCAAAGCATGGGCAGTACGCCAAAGTAAGTAGACCGAAATCCATCAATATCTACTACTAATCATCCACCTTGAGATATCTATCCAGAACATCTCGCTGGTATTAAGTTGCGAGTCCCACCCATAGTGTAAACTCAATGCAACAGACAACTACATTAAAAGAACTTTGCGTAAAGTAAACAATCCTTGCACCCGCGGGCACAAGCACAGTTGTTTTCCCCCTTGTGGCAACAACACATCCCCTAGACTCATGTTTCTGTCACTCAAGCTAGTCATCGAGGGGCATGAACCCACAATCGAGCATAACGTTCCCTCTTGGAGTCAATACCTACTACTTGTCCAAAGCAATAAATAACAACGGAGAACATGCAAGAATTACTTATGAACTAAAATATAAAAGAGGTGAATCAAATATATTACTCAAGATCAATCTGGACATAATCTCATAATCCATCGGATCCCAGCAAACTCAACATAGCAACAGCATAAGGATTACATAGGTGCCTCGATCATGTAGGGCAGCTCACGAGGACTAATTAGTGAAGCACAAGAATGGGAGGTGAACATCACATAGCTACTGGTCATGGACTCATGGTCCAAGGGAGACTACTCACGAGTCATCCGGGAGGCGTCCATGGTGGTGGAGAAGCTCCCGGTGGTGATCCTCCCCTCCGGCAGGATGCCGGGAAGAGTTCTCCTGGTGCTCCCGATCTTGGAAGCGGCGGTGGCGGCGGAACAGAGATGGGATCGTGAAAAGAAGTCCTGTTCTGAGGGTTTCGGGGAACCCTTTAAATATATGCCAAAGTAGGGCACCGGGGGAGCCTCGGGGGGCCCAGGCGCCCCCCCGGCGCGGCCCAGGGGGGGGGGGGCGCCCACAGGGCGCCTGGAGCCCCTGTGGCCCCCCCAGGCTGCCCTTCGGACGCAGTGTTGTTTCCGTATCGCTGATTTTTTATATAATTTTTCTGGATTTTTCTGGGCAGTTCTCGAAACGTGAAAACCTGAAATACAAAAACAGCCGAAAACAGAAACTGGAACTGGGGTGCACTGGATTAGTAAGTTAGTCCAAATATGATCAAAAGTGTATGGAAGTGTATGAATATCATAGCAATATCACCCAAAAGTGGCATGGAGCAAGCAGAAATTATAGATACGTTTTGGACGTATCACAGAGTTCCCTGAAGAATTGTCCCAACTCTGCAACTGCTCTATATAAGTCAGGGCGGCCCAATCCTCTAAGGATAACAGGTAAACCCTTTTGAAGTAGGACATGGCAGTCATGAGTTTTCAACCCTTGTACCTTGTTTCCATCTGCACTGACTCTCCTTTCAGGGTTGGAAGCAAATCCATGTGGGAATCTCACACGTGACAGGACCTCGCAGAATTCTTTTCTTTTTACCTTGTCCAAGACGTACACAGCTGGTGCCATATCCCGTGGTTTACCGTCATCTTGCACCTGCAAATCCTCTCTGAAACCCAGGTGTTTCAAATCAATTCTAGATTTTTAAGGTATCTTTCATCTTGCCTTCAATATTAAGAAGTGTGCCGATAATGCTGTCACATATATTTTTCTCGATGTGCATCACATCAATATTATGTCGCAGATCCAAATCTCTCCAATACTCCAAGTCCCACAAAGTGGACCTGCGGGTAAACAATAATCTCTCTTCTGCCCTGCCACGCTTCCTTTTCCTGCTATCATTATCAAGATGGTTTCCTGGTGAAATATGCCTGACCTTCTCTAATTCCACTTGCAAGTCATCGGCGGTGAGCCTCTTTGGCGCATCACGGTTTTCATGCTTTGCATTGAACACATGTCTTCGGTATTTTCTAGGATGCGGCTTGTCCTTGGCAAGGAAACGACGGTGTCCAATGTAACAGATCTTGCTAAGTATTGTGTATGATAGAGGATTCCTGTCACAGCGAACACATGCATTGTAACCATGTGTCGGTAGCCCTGACATAGTGCCCAAAGCCGGATAATCATGGATGCACCAAATTATAACAGCACGCAGAAAGAAATCAGCTGGTGGGCTGCTATATAGGTCTCGAGTGAGAACACCCCTCCGAAGCTGTTGAAGTTCCTCCACAAGAGGCTCCATGAACAAATCAAAATCCTTTACAGGACTCTTTGGACCTGGGATGAGCAAGGACATCATGTAGTTTGATTCTTTGGTGCAGACAATTGGAGGCATGTTGTAAGGGATAACAAGCACTGTCCACATGCTATATGTGGCGCTCTGGTGGCCAAATGGGTTAAATCCATCTGAAGCTACGCCAAGTCTAATGTTTCTCGGGTCAGCAGCAAACTTTTCGTGCTTCTGATTGAAGCTTTTCCACTCACTACCATGTGATGGATGGCTCATTACATTCTGATCTCTATACTCCTGGTTCCTAGAATGCCACAGTACATCCTCTTTTGTTTCAGCATCTTGAAACAACCTCTGCAATCTTGGTGTAATTGGAAAATGTCTCAGAACATTATGAGGAATCCTCTTCACAGCATCGCCATCTTTCCATCTTGATGATTTGCATTTCGGGCATTCACTTAAGTTGGCATAATCCTTCCGGAACAGAACACAATTATTCTTACAAACATGGATCATATCATATCCAATTCCAACTGCACGAAGGAAATTCTTCATTTTACTGTAGGTGTGTGGCAGCTCAGACGCAGCTGGGAAAGCTTCGTGGAAAGCAGCCAACATCGCATCGAATGATTTGTTGGTCATCCGCTCAGATGTCTTCACCTGAAGAAAGGTGACCATAGCTGAGAATACTGACAGCTTATTTCTTGGGGTGACAGCCACGTTGCATTGTTCCAACATGCGGGCCCACCATTTTTCTTCTGCAGGTGAAAGTTCACGGAATGCACAAGAATTTCGTAGCATTGTTTCAATGTTGGTCAAACTCACTGGCTCCGCCACCACCTCCTCCTTCTCCTCTTCCACCTGAGCATCAGGCAGATCAAGATGGTGATCTGCTGCTTCCACGTAGTCAATAACATTGACATTCACAGCTTCACCATGATGAACCCACCTAGTATATGTGACCGACATCCCATACAAGTGTAGATGATTTTGCACAGTTGACTGGGGTCTTGTAACTGAATTCATACAGGTGCTACACGGGCAGAGCACATCTGATTTTGGACCATCGTACTCAGCTCTGATAAAGTTCATGAAGTTTTCAACCCCCTCGACATATGCAGCGGAGAATCTTCAAGCAGAAGTTATCCAAGTCCTGTCCGTCTGTTAGACATACAAATTAGTTCTTCTACTAGATATTACAGGAAAAACAAGCTTTTTTATGAAGTCCAGAAGAAAATACCTAGGTCGATGTCTAAAGCTATGGGAAGATATTTGGACGAGCAGATCTAAGTAATGAAATATATGTAAAGCTAATTCAGCAAACATATTTGAGTGCTAAATTATGGCAGGCTGTTTCAGCAGTCAATGAGGCCGAGCATGATGGATTATGTATTTCCAATAGAGCACACATCCATCGAACCATCGAAGGCCATCGCAGCAACAAACACCGAGTATAAAACGGTGTAGAGCTATTTCACCTAACAGATTGGCTACTAGACCATGGCAATCTACGTCACAATAAATATATGGCAGGATATTTTAGCAACTAATCGGCCTTGGCATGCCATCTCAGCTAAGCAGATTGAGTGCAGAACAGGGCAAGGAAGCTTCTTAAGCAGAGCATATTGAATGTAAACTAATTCGGCAAACAGTGAGATTAACAACATCTATCAGCTAACATTCAGCGCTACACCGACATGCACGGGGCCTCAGTCTAGAATGCGCGTACCATGGGAGAAGCTGACTGCCGTGCGTCTCCACATGAACGTCGCCAGCGGTGGCGGCGCTGACCGCCGTGCGGCTCCACAAGAACGTCGCCAGTGGTGGCGGCGCGACTAGAGGACGACAGTTTACGAGAGCGTACTGTGGGAGCGAGAGGATCGCCGTGCGTCCCCTCAACGAACCGCGGCGCCGACGTATCGGTGTGGCGGGGAGGGCAGTGATACGTCTCCAACGTATCTACTTTTCCAAACCCTTTTGCCCTTGTTTTGGACTCTAACTTCCATGATTTGAATGGAACTAACCCGGACTGACGCTGTTTTCAGCAGAACTGCCATGGTGTTGTTTTTGTGCAGAATAAAAAGTTCTCGGAATCGCCTGAAAATCAACGGAGAATTATTTCGGAAAATATAAAAAATACCTGCAAGAAGATCCACACCAGGGGGCCCAGGGCCTGTCCACGAGGGTGGGGGGCGCGCCTCCCTGCCCAGGGCACGCCCCCCTGCCTCGTGGGCCCCCTGGTGCTCCACCAACGTAACCCCAGATCCTTTATCTTCCATTTTGGGGAGAAAAAATCAAGGAGAAGGATTATCATGTTTCACGAGACGGAGCCGCCGCCAAGCCCTAATCTCTCTCGGGAGGGCTAATCTGGAGTCCGTTCGGGGCTCCGGAGAGTGGAGATCGTCGCTATCGTCATCATCAACCTTCCTCCATCACCAATTCCATGATGCTCACCGCCGTGCGTGAGTAATTCCATCGTAGGCTTGCTGCACGGTGATGGGTTGGATGGGATCTATCACGTAATCGAGTTAGTTTTGTTAGGGTTTGATCCCTAGTATCCACTATGTTCTGAGATTGATGTTGCTATGACTTTGCTATGCTTAATGCTTGTCACTAGGGCCCGAGTGCCATGATTTCAGATCTGAACCTATTATGTTTTCATGAATATATGTGTGTTCTTGATCCTATCTTGCAAGTCTATAGTCACCTACTATGTGTTATGATCTGGCAACCCCGAAGTGACAATAATTGGGACCACTCTCGGTGATGACCGTAGTTTGAGGAGTTCATGTATTCACTATGTGTTAATGCCTTGGTCTGGTACTCTATTAAAAGGAGGCCTTTATATCCCTTAGTTTGCAATAGGACCCCGCTGCCACGGGAGGGTAGGACAAAAGATGTCATGCAAGTTCTTTTCCATAAGCACGTATGACTATATTCGGAATACATGCCTACATTGCATTGATGAACTGGAGCTAGTTCTGTATCACCCTAGGTTATAACTTCTACATGATGAATTGCATCTGATATAATTTCCCATCACCGATCCAATGCCTACGAGCTTTACCTATATTGCTAGTCGCTTATCTACTTTTCCGTTGCTACTATTACAAAAAGTACAAAAACACTATCGTTACTTTTATTGCTGCTACCGCCACTATCATATTACTTTGCTACTAAACTATCTTGCTGCAGATACTAAGTTCCCAGGTGTGGTTGAATTGACAACTTAGCTGCTAATACTTAAGAGTATTCTTTGGCTCCCCTTGTGTCGAATCAACAAATTTGGGTTGAATACTTTACCCTCGAAAACTGTTGCGATCCCCTACACTTGTGGGTTATCCGGAGGCTTTGGCAGAGCAAATGGAGTGGAGGGGGACGGGGGGAGGGGG
>LR738715.1:121094608-121190136 GCA_902687465.1 Secale cereale | reverse complement strand
CATGGTCGGTTTCTCCAAGTGCAGTCCCACGTGTCAGTGAAAAGGCAAGGCGAAGCGCGTTCCGTTTGCGTGAGCCGTGTGCAGGACCGAACATGTGTAGGGTGCAATGCGACCGCGACAGGGGTGCTGTGAGTGTACCGCCTTTTTTTCCTTTTAAACTAGGTGCTTCGCCCCCTCAAAAAAACTCCGCGCGATCCATCGATACAACTACTAGTAATCCGGTAATCCCGACTAAAACGGCGCGGCCAGGTCTTTTCCGCGCGATATGCTGGGAGGTTGGCTTAGTTGGGTTTTTTAGGACGAGTAATGCTACACCTACGTAGTCCCAGTTACGTAATTAACATAATGTGAAATGTGTGAGCTATTGATTGTAGATTGGGGGGAGGGAGGGGCCCACCACCATGAAAATCAGGGGAGGAGAGAGAGAGGCAATTTACGTTAAACCTTTCGTAGGTTCCCGTAGATGTGAAATGCCTGAATGTGCATTTGCAGATAAGGCCTTCCCTTGTTCATACTTTTCTCCCACAAGATCTTGATCTTCCGTGCAATGCACGTGCATCTTGCTAGTACTCCTACAATATACTATATTATTGTGAAAGTTCATATACACCGGCCGAGATTAATGCAAACACAGCAGATTTTCATAACATTTCGAACTTTTATAGGACAGAAAAATAAAAGAAACCCGACCTTAAACCTATTCTACGGCGGCGACAGACGTCCTCCATCTGCGATCTCCATGTACGGGGGCGGGTTCAAGACCCGTGAAGTGAAGGTGCGGTCTCCGGCGAGGAAAAGAAGAACACGGGAGACGGACCAGCCAGTTGGCACACCATGCCCTGCCGCCTTCCATGCCCTACTCATCCTCGGAGGAGTCCCCGACCTCGGCTGTGCCGGACGTTGGACGGTGGCAACTAGGACGCGTGGCTGACGGTGCTCCCGTCGTCGGCCGCCAGCGTGTCCACTGCTTGTGCGGCGACTTGAGCGAGGGTGGCGACCTCGAGCTCCATCCCCGAAGACAAGCTCTCCCGCAGAGCGTTCGCGCTTGTGGTCATGGCGGATGTGGTGCCAGGTAGGAGGACGATGCGCTATGGTGTGGAGGTTAGCTGGGCATTGCCGCTTTAAGTAGCACATTCCGGTGAGGCCAAGCGTCCTGGTGCGTCATTAAGTTGCCGGAGTTGGTTCCTCGGGCACTGAGCCTCTTAACGACGGCATACGGACGGACGACATGAATGTGGGCAGCTGGCGCCGGCTGGGAACGGACCGCGCGACGGCGCGAGGGACGAGGGTTTTTGGTGTGCTAGGGTAGTCAGCTGCAGTCGTGGCAACGTTGGAGATGCCCTTTCCTCACCTGTGATCGACGCATGTCATTGAAAAAGCAAGACGACCCGTCATGGTCTCAGGTCCCGAGCATGCAGTTGGTCGTGCTACACCACTCCGCGGACGCGTCCCGGCGCCCCGTGCATCCTCGACGAGCCGTGTGTTGGCGTGTGTTTGGATTGTGGCCAAAGTGCACCTTACCAAAATTTTGGTCATGACCCAAAGATTGGTCTTAGTTTGGATGGTTGCCATTTTTTTTTGCATGCCAACGAACTCTAGCCAATGCTAGTTCATTTTTCTTGCCGATGTCGGCCAAATCAGGGGCAGCCCAAACCTCAACCAAAATTTTGGTTACCCAATGCTTTCATGGGGCAACCTTGGGCACAAACCAAACATACTGTTGGTCGTGCCACAACACTAACGCCACCCTCGGCACACCGAAACCGACCGTGTCTAGCGACGATGAGCGTGTCGCTCACTGTGGTCCTCGTGTCCAGAGGCGGTGCTGGAGCTGCACCATGTTGTTGGCCCTCACGACCCACATGAACGGTTGCCGGTGGTGAAGAGGTCATTGGCCAGCTCCTCCCTTGGACTAGTTTGCGTTACGTCGTCCCGATAGGTGTGCTGCACATGTCGATTTCTGTGGGGACCCCGACTTAGAAGTCGAGATCACCGAATGCACGTGTACAGTGATCCCAGAGATCAATGCTCACTGAACACACATAAGCTGAATAACAAGAGTCTTACATCCATACATATCGTCTTACACAAATTATGGCCATTATGGCCAAGTCTTACATAGATAAAGCCTCAAGGGCTGAATAGCAAATAACTCGAATAGCAGAAGTCTTCGATGATAGGTAGAACCCATGCCATCTGCCTTAACCCTACAGGCATTCTGACTAGGATAGCGTCCTAGTTCGCATGTTCGTCTCCAAAGAACTCTTCATCAAATTCCTGTTCCTCCATGCCTGGCCAATTAAATAGCCAGTGGCAAGCCAATGAGTACTTTGAATGTACTCGCAAGCAACCCATGATGTGGTTCAAAGTAACAATTCAATTTGAACAGTAATGAGCAATCTAGCAATGGCTAGAATAAATATTCTACTATCAAGTGTATGCATCAACGAGTTCACGTAACCTCGACAACAGGTTACCGATATCAACATGAATATGATTCAACTCATCGAGTCAAGTCACCACCTTGACTCTCATACACACACATGGTTTCGCAAACATTGGACGTGGCCCAAGAGTGGTTACCCAACTGTCCTTGACCGTGGACACGGCTATTCAAATAGTTTTACACTTTGCAGAGGTTGTACACTTTACCCACAAGATCCGGGAAGCTTTCGTGTCATCCACGATCCCGCAGTACGTCAAGTACCCGGGGGAAGCACCCGGTCATTATCTTTCCTTAGATGACACTAACATAGAGTCCACTCATTGGTACACGGCCCTCGGATACAAACAATAGATCACGGGACTTGCCCTAATTTCAATGTCACGCGTACCCGAAGGGACCAACGGTGTGTCCGGTGCCCTGTAAAAACAGTCATGGCCGTCTATCCAAGCACGACCCCGTCCCGGGAAAGACCTCAAGTCTACCCATCACTAGTAATGCGGGCACCATGCTAGTATCGACCTAAGTAATCAATAAAGCCCCGTCCCATAAGGGGTAGTGTGGTTGCACAGGTATGGTTGGAATAACGGTCGCAACTTAAACCAATCCGTTTGAAAAACACACACTTGTCTCGGTACACCACTTCGTCATCAAGTGGTTACCCAACTCATCATCTCCCTCGGGCATGAATGGCACCCGACGGGGTTCTATGCAAAGATGTCAACCACGAAGGTTCATGTCACATATGCATCAATATTCATTACTACTAACCATATGCATTGCATCTAGCACATGCTAAGATCAAGAGTAAAGCATGCATCATGTGGTGGTTTCAACTAGGTTACCACCGTAACCCTATCATCATGCATCGGAAACAAACGGGTTCCGAAGAACAAGCGTATCATGGTCAAAGGGCTGCTTGCCTGGATTGGCTTGGTCTTCAAAGTCTTCAAATCCTTCTCCTTCTCCTTCTTCAGCAACTTCGTCAAATACGGTATCTATACGTCGTATTATAACAACGGAAAAATAAGACCACAAATAAAACAGAAAAATCAAAGTGCTTAGAAAAATGTCAACTTATTTTTGTTAAATACTAGAGGGAATTCTAGGATGGAGAAAATTCTTAGTTGGTGGTTTGGAGTAACAGAATGGAATCTAATGATTTTAGAACAGGAGTTTTATTGCGCAAATTTGAATTTAAATTTGAACAGAACAGAAAAGTTTCATGGATGTGAGTGAAAGTGACACCATTAAATAGGTTGGAATATTACAAGAATTTAGGAGTTGGAATTATTTCATTTGGACCAATATTCATTTCTGTAAAAATGTTTGAAATAATTACAGAAAAGAAAAGAAGAAAATGCCCTGTGCAACTGGGCCAGAGTGGCCACAGTGCACGGCCCAGGGCATCCAGCGCAGCCGCACGGGTGCCAGCGCGCGCACGTCAGGTTTTCAAACCTGACGGGCGGGGCCCGGCGGTCAGCGGCTATGAGGAGGGGGAGAGAGGGGTGAGGATGACAGGCGGTCACGGCCAAGGTGACGGCGAGCTCACCGGCGTTGATTCCGGCCACGGCGACGGCAACGGAGGGCAGGGACGGATTCAGCGTCGAGTTGCGGAGGTAGTGCTGGTGGTGCGGCACGCCGGGGAGGTCGGGTTCGTCGGCGGCGAGGTGGGACGGCGGAGGAGCTTCGGGAGGTCGTCGCTCCGGCCAATTCCGACTGCTACAGAGAGGGGAAAGCGAGGGTAAAGTATCAGTGGTGTGTGGTGGTTCCAAATCGGGCTGAAGGAAGGGCGGAGGAGGCCTGTACTGCGAGATCGCCGGCGTCCCGACGCGGCGGAGCTCCGGTCGATCCCGAGCACTGAAGCTCTTCGGGGATGAACTAGTGGTGCTGGGGGACTGAAGAGGGTGTGGTGAGGCTGCTGGTGCTGAGAGGAGGGCTCGGGGGGGGGTCCTATTTATAGGGGAACGGTGGGCTCCCGTGGACCTGTGCGCCGGCGAGCTCCTGCTCGACGCTACAACGCACGGGAGGCGACGGGAGCGAGTCTACGGCGTTGGTGGACGAGCCCTACGTCCATTTGAGGAGAGAGGAGGAGCGGGGAGGCTTCCAGACCGTGCGCGCGTGCGAGCCCGAGGAGTGGGCATCGCGGGCGGCCGGTGCGCGTGTGGCGACGGCCACCGGAGGGCGCAGGAGGAGGGGGACAGCGCCGGTGGAGGCTGCGGACGTCGAGGCGCGTTGAGAGGCGCGAGGGGGGAGCCCGAGGCTGTCGGGGGCCGACGATTGGCCGAAGCTACAGTGCGTGGGCGCACTGTAGCGCGCTCTGGAGCACCCTTATCGCATGCCACGGCATGCCATTGGCCCTCTGGACGCGTCCACCGTGTCTGGGGGGTCCAGGGTGATGCAAGCACTACGGTTAAAGCTTTGGATGCTCTGGAGATGCTGTGAGAGAGAAGAGAGGCTGGTGACTTGGTAGAAAATGGATGTCCAGCAGGGTGAACTAGGGTTTTTACCCCTCAATCATGGAGCTGGGGACTTGGGGAAGTTACTGGAGGTAGCTAGTAACTAGATGAACGTGTGGTAGAAAGTTGAGGCCAAGATAAATAGTAAAATCTATCAAGAAGAGGGTTTTAGTAATTCTGCAGAAGGTGTTTGATCAGTTTTTGGTCAAGCAAATGATCTCCACTTGCCATGACACTTAACAGGATTGAATGACATGTGAAAATAGGGTGCTTCACCAAATTTGGGCTCATTTGAAGAAACTAGACAATGAAACTTTGGTGAACCCTAGAAATCAACAGAAATGGCTTCATCTTGTTTGAGTCAAGCTAATCATCTCCCCTTGATGCACCACTTGGTGTAGTTTCATCATTTGGGGTGTTGATCATGCCCACAAAGTTTGAAGCTCCAGATAAAAAGTTGGTAATGTAAATTTGTTCAAATTTGCATTTGAACAGAAAGGGTTTTGGGGTATTCTGATCAAGTTGATCTACTCCAAATCTTGTGCCATTTGGTCTAGATGCCTTATTAGGCATTTCTAGCATGTGCACCAAGTTTGAGAGCATTTGGACAAGTTTGGCAATGTAGAGTTGCTCAAACTTCAAATATGGACAGAATGGTTATGAAGGGTTTTGAGGATGTTTTCTTGCTTCCCAAGGCATGGGACTTGGGAAGATCATCAAATATGTCATATATGACATGATAGAATTTCCTTGGAATTTTTGGAGAATATTTCCTTTGTAAATATTTCAAAAGCTTGAAATATCCAGAAATGGTTTTAGAGGGATTAGCCCATTATTTTGAACATGACCAAGTGTTGAAACTCTTATATATGGAGAATATATGTCCTATGAGTCTCCCTGAATTTTGGCAAATATTTTTGAAATAGTTAAATAATTTTTCCCTATTAAAGACCATTTCTGGCCTTAAGAAAAAGCTTTTAAATAAAATAAGAAAATAACTTTTAAAATTATAATTTTGTAGTTTCTGGGAGTCCTATGACTACTAGGTCTCAAATATACCTTTTGAAATAATTTTCTCACCCTAAATCAAGCACTTGCAGTGCAAATCTCAATTCAGGGGGTTTTGGAAAACTAAATTTATAAAATACTCTCTGGCCAAATTAATTTTGAAAGAAAATACTATATTGCTATATAACACTTGGCATGATCATTGGGCAGAAGTTTTGGGTATGGAGATGAATTCTACAAGAGGTAATAGTTGACTTTAAAGAGCACATAAAAAGCACTTAAAGAAAAACTCACTTCCAAATAAAAGCCAAATGATGCTAAAAATTTTGCTGGTCCAAATTTTCATGCTTCATTGATGCAAATAACATGATACAAAATGCAGGGTGTGACAGACCTACCCCCCTTACAAGAATCTTGTCCCCGAGATTCCTAAACTAGGTCTTAAAAGAGATCGGGAAACTCGGATCTAAGATAGTCTTCACGTTCCCAGGTTGCTTCTGCTTCGGTGTGGTTGCTCCACTGGACCTTGAAGTACTTGATGGTGCGGCTTCGTGTCCGTCGTTCTGCTTCGTCCAGAATGCGGATGGGCTTCTCGCGGTAGGTCAAATCAGGCTGTAGATCAATGGCTTGGTGATCAACATCCTTGTAGAGATTAGGCTTGTCTGGAACTTGGAGACATTTCCGGAGTTGTGACACATGGAATACATTGTGCACATCGGATAGCTCAGGCGGTAGTTCCAACTGGTAAGCCACTTCTCCTCGTCGGTCGGTGATCTTGAAAGGGCCCCTTAACGTGGAAACGCTTGGTTCCCTTCAAAGGAGTTACCCGCAGGTACACATGATCTCCGACACGGAAACTCATGTCTCGGCGTCGAGTGTCAGCATAACTCTTCTGCCTTGACTTGGCTGCCTTCAAACGTTCTCTGACTAGTTGGACTTGCTCTTCTGCTTCGCGGAGAACATCCGGTCCAAAGACTAGTCCTTCTCCAGTCTCTGACCAGTTGAGGGGTGTGCGGCATCTGCGTCCGTACAACACCTCAAATGGTGCCATCTGAAGGCTTGACTGATAACTGTTGTTATAGGAGAACTCGGCAAAAGGGAGACAATCTTCCCACTTGGCTCCATATGCCAAGACACAGGCTCGGAGCATATCTTCGAGAATTTGATTTACTCGTTCTGTTTGACCTCCGGTCTGTGGGTGGAAAGCTGTGCTGAAAGATAACTTGGTTCCCAAGGCTTCTTGGAATCTTCCCCAGAACCTTGAAGTAAATTGGGTGCCTCGATCTGACACAATCTCCTTGGGAACGCCGTGAAGACTTACGATTTGATTGATATAGAGAGTTGCCAGCTGGTTGCCTGAGTAGGTAGTCTTGACAGGAATGAAATGGGCCACCTTGGTCAAATGGTCGACTATGACCCAGATAGAGTCATGTCCCCTATTTGACCTTGGTAATCTAGTGATGAAGTCCATTCTAACTTTATCCCACTTCCACTCAGGAACCTTGAGTGGTTGGAGGAATCCAGCAGGTCGCTGATATTCAGCCTTGACCCTTTGGCACACGTCACACTTTGCAACATAGGTTGCAATCTCTCTTTTCATCCCGTGCCACCAGAATCGTGCCTTCAAGTCTTGATACATCTTGGTTCCTCCGGGGTGGATGGAATACGGAGTGTCGTGGGCTTCTTGCAGAATTAGGGTCTTCAGCTCTATGTTGTTTGGTACGCAGATGCGGCCTTTGTACCAAACAATCCCGTGCTCGTCTTCAGAGAATCATGGGGCCTTGCCTAGCTTCATCTTCCTCTTGATGCCTTCAATACTTGCGTGTCCATCTTGTGCCTTCTTGACTTCGTCCATCAGGGTCGGTCTGACTTCCAAATGATCCAGAAATCCAGGGGTGACCAATTCCAAACTGAATTGTTCAAGCTCCTTAAACAAGGCTGGCTGCCTTTCTTGAATAACGGCATTCAAAGAGCAAGCCTTCCTGCTTAAGGCATCGGCCACCACGTTAGCCTTCCCGGGGTGATATTGAACACTGAGGTCATAGTCTTTGATGAGTTCCAACCATCTGCGCTGCCTCATGTTCTATTCCTTTTGGGTGAAAATGTACTTCAGACTTTTGTGGTCCGTGTATATCTCACACCGTTTCCCTAGGAGGTAATGTCGCCATGTCTTCAAGGCATGAACTACTGCCGCTAACTCAAGATCGTGAGTAGCGTAGTTCTCCTCATGAGGTCGTAGCTGCCTGGAGAGGTAGGCTATGACTCGGCCTTCTTGCATCAGAACGCTTCCCAATCTGGTTCGAGAGGCATCACAATATATCACGAACTCCTTGTGAATATCAGGTGTTGCCAGAACTGGGGCGGTGGTCAATCTCTTCTTGAGTTCTTGGAAGCTTTCTTCGCATTTTGGCGTCCACTCGAACTTCTTGTCCTTCTTGAGGAGGTGAGTCATTGGCTGTGCAATGCTAGAGAATCCTTCCACGAATTTGCGGTAATAGCCCGCAAGCCCGAGGAAGCTTCTGACTTCCTTGACGGTCGTTGGAGATTGCCATTGGGTCACGGCTTCGATCCTTGCGGGATCAACTGACAATCCTTCTTCGGTCAAGACGTGACCTAGGAATCCAACTTTATGCAGCCAGAACTCACACTTGCTGAATTTGGCATACAGTTGGTGCTCCCGAAGCTTATCTAGGACCATCCTCAGATGCTGCTCGTGCTCTTCCTCCGACTTCGAGAAGACAAGAATGTCGTCGATAAAGACAACAATGAACTTGTCCAAATATTCCATGAAGACTTTATTCATGAGATACATGAAGTAAGCTGGAGCATTGGTTAACCCAAAGGACATGACCGTGCACTCGTACAGGCCATATCTGGTTACGAATGCCGTCTTCAGAATATCTTGGGGTCTGATCTTCAGCTGGTAGTACCCAGATCTGAGGTCGATCTTGGAGAACACCTTGGCTCCGCTGAGCTGATCAAACAGATCTTCGATCTTGGGAAGTGGATATTTGTTCTTCATTGTAACTTCATTGAGGGAACGATAGTCAATGCATAAGCGGATGGTACCGTCCCTCTTTGCCACAAACAGAACAGGAGATCCCCAAGGAGAGGCACTTGGGCGGATAAATCCCTTCCTCAGCTGCTCTTCCAGTTGCTTCTTCAACTCGGCTAATTCTTCTGTCCCCATTCTATAAGGCTTCTTATAGATGGGTCCTGCCCCGGGCACGAGCTCGATGATGAACTCAATGTCACGGTCAGGGGGCATTCCCGGTAGTTCATCCGGAAAGACATCAGGATACTCACATACCACCGGTACTTGCTCTAGCCCAACTTCAGACAGACAGTTGACTTGAATGGCTTGAGCGGTAGAGGAGTTGGGAGCAAACTTGACTTCGACTCCTTGGTCATTGGTCACAGTGACTGTCCGATTGGCACAGTCTAACAAGCCTTGGTGCTTGCTGAGCCAATTCATGCCTAGGATCACATCCAAGCCTTGTGATCCCAGGACGATGAGGTCTGCTAGGAAATCTACACCGTTAATGGTAATACTGACTCCCTTACAGCCTATCTTGGCTCTCATCTCTGCTCCGGGGGTTTGTACCATCATAGGGTTATTCAGGGGTGTAGGGGTCATGCCACTTTTTAATGCAAATCTTTGAGTGACAAATGAATGCGTTGCTACAGAATCAAACAAGACAGTTGCAGGTGCTGAGTTGACAAGGAACGTACCCAGCACGACGTCCGGGTCTTCCTGGGCTTCTTCAGCAGTGACATGATTCACACGCCCCTTCCCATGGTTGGGTGGATTGCGAGGAGCTGGGTTCCTTGGTGGCATCCCGCGGCCTTGTCCATGGTTCTGCGCATTGGGGCGCGGGGCATCAGGCTTCTTGTTGGGGCACACCCTTGAGATGTGTTCAGACTGACCACATCCAAAGCAAGTGACTTGGTTTAGATTGATCTTGTTGCCACCACTGGTATTGGGGTTGAAAGCTGGCCTTGGGTTGGCATACTGCTGAGGCTGAGGGTTGGTACAAGGTACAGGAACTCTTGGTTGCTGATAGGTTGGCTTGGCCGGGGCTGACTGCCACGGACGAGGCTTCTGGTTGCTGGGACTTCCCTTACTGACCAACTTGCGCTTGCGAGTGTCGTCCAAAGCACGCCGCTTGTCTTCAAGCATAAGTGCTTTGTTCACCAGGTCATGGAAGGATGGGCAGTCGCACACGACAAGCGAGTATTGCAGAGTCTGATTGAGGCCTTCCATGAAGCGCTCCCTTTTTGCAGCATCAGTGCCGACATCTTCAGGGGCATACCTTGACAGAACACTGAACTTCTGCATGTACTCCTCGACAGTGCCACTTCCTTGCTTCAGGGCTCGGAACTCACGCTTTTTGATAGCCATGATTTCGAAAGGAATGTGGGCTTTGCGGAATTATGCCTTGAAGTTAACCCAAGTGATGTCTTGTTCAACATGCATGACCTTGAATCCATCCCACCAAGCTCTAGCAGTCCCCCCGAGGCAGTGGGCTGCATAAGCCACCTTCTCGCGGTCTTCGGTGCATCCGACTAGTTCCAGTATATCCTCAATGGAGCGGATCCAGTCGTCTGCATCTAGGGGTCCAGCAGTCTCGATAAAGGTTGGCGGTGCATGCTTCTTGAACTCTGCCAACGTGGAACGTCCATTGCCATTCCCCGCCGGCTGGCGGTTGTTGGTGATAGCTTGAGCAATCAGCTGAAGGGCTGCAGTGTTGGCTTGGCGTTCCTCTCGGAAGGCTTGGAGAAGCTGAGCCATGTCCATAGTTGGTGGTGGTGGAGCTTGGTCGTTGGTTTGGTCGCGGCCTGCCTCTGACTGAGCGGATGCTCCGGCTTCAGGCTGCTGGGTAGAGGTACCAGTACAAGTTACAACAGGCATCCTGTTGGAGCGGTAAAAGGTCTCATGACTTGGAAGAGGGGGAAAGCAAGATAGATGGGTGCCTAGTAAGGGGGTGGGTATGACACTAATCAAATCATGCAAGGGCCGAAAGGCCAAAACACATTCATTAAAATCCAAATGGGTGATGTAGTCGTTTACACATTCCCGAAGGAAGAATTCGACATACATCCAGACACAACAAAATCAAATACTAGATGGTTTCATATGAACCATACAAGGACTCGACTGCGCATAGGGGTTACACGACCTATCCTACCGTAGGGGTCACAACTGGCATATCCGAGTAGCGAATAATGCCTACGCGGCGGAATGCTCGGTCGCGTATTCGGGCTCTTCTGGGTCTTCCTCCTTGTCTTCATCTGTCTGGGCCCCCTTGTCACTTGAGGGTGTGGGGGAGTGGAGGAGTTGGATACGACGGTGCTTCGTCGGTGGTGCAGGGAAAAGCTAGTGATATTCCCTTGCCGTCATCCGGCGTCGCCGAGGTGGTTCTTCATTCTTGGAAGATACATCTTCGGAGGGCCTTCCGCCTCGGTATGCGATAGCGGACTGTCCGAAAGGTGCTTCTTCTTTCTTGATCCTATTTGTCTTCTCTTGAGCTCGACGAAGAAGTGCCTTGGTCTTGTGAAGTTCTTCTCGAAGCTTCATTGATTCCGAGGCCAAGTCTTGTGCCAAGCTATCGGCACATAGACTGAAGTAGGTCTGGAACCGAAGCGAGAGTCCTTCCTTCAGTGGAGGGGCTAGTGCGCTGCTTTCATCTTCACCTTCCTTCCGGTAAGGTAAGAAGCGAGTTGTCATCTTGGCTTCCATCTCCGAAAGAAGCTCGCGGAGATGGGTTAGTGCCTTGAGTGCAGCAGCCTCGACAGCGAGAGGTAGTGTTGCCATCTGGGGTCCCTCGAAGAACCAACTTGTGGGAGGATCGTTTGCCTTCAGGATCACTTCCACGTGGTATTCCACTTCGGTGTCGCTAACCCAATGCTCAAGGTATGTGAGGATGGGTGCTCGGTGGAACTGACACTCCTGGAGGCTATCCTCGAGAATCAAGGGAAACCCAGTGGTCAGGTGCTCTTCGGGTACAGCGGCCATCTGCAAAGGTGGAATAGGAGGGGTTAATAAGCTGATGAAATCTCAGGTTTAGAAAAGAAGAGAGGTTCAGAAGGTTTTTGAAAAAGGGGTCTCATCTAACTAACGCCCATGCTAACTAAGGCTTCCTACAGTCAGGATGGCTCTGATACCAGCTCTGTGGGGACCCCGACTTAGAAGTCGAGATCACCGAATGCACGTGTACAGTGATCCGAGAGATCAATGCTCACTGAACACACAGAAGCTGAATAACAAGACTCTTACATCCATACATATCGTCTTACACAAATTATGGCCATTATGGCCAAGTCTTACATAGATAAAGCCTCAAGGGCTGAATAGCAAATAACTCGAATAGCGGAAGTCTTCGATGATAGGTAGAACCCATGCCATCTGCCTTAACCCTACAGGCATTCTGACTGGGATAGCGTCCTAGTTCGCATGTTCGTCTCCAAAGAACTCTTCATCAAATTCCTGTTCCTCCATGCCTGGCCAATTAAATAACCAGTGGCAAGCCAATGAGTACTTTGAATGTACTCGCAAGCAACCCATGATGTGGTTCAAAGTAACAATGCAATTTGAACAGTAATGAGCAATCTAGCAATGGCTAGAATAAATTTTCTACTATCAAGTGTATGCATCAACGAGTTCACGTAACCTCGACAACAGGTTACCTATATCAACATGAATATGATTCAACTCATCGAGTCAAGTCATCACCTTGACTCTCATACACACACATGGTTTCGCAAACATTGGACGTGGCCCAAGAGCGGTTACCCAACTGTCCTTGACCGTGGACACGGCTATTCGAATAGTTTTACACTCTGCAGAGGTTGTACACTTTACCCACAAGATCCGGGAAGCTTTCGTGTCATCCACGATCCCGCAGTACCTCAAGTACCCGGGGGAAGCACCCGGTCATTATCTTTCCTTAGACGACACTAACATAGAGTCCACTCATTGGTACACGGCCCTCGGGTACAAACAATAGATCACGGGACTTGCCCTAATTTCAATGTCACGCGTACCCGAAGGGACCAACGGTGTGTCCGGTGCCCTGTAAAAACAGTCATGGCCGTCTATCCAAGCACGACCCCGTCCCGGGAAAGACCTCTAGTCTACCCGTCACTAGTAATGCGGGCACCATGCTAGTATCGACCTAAGTAATCAATAAAGCCCCTTCCCATAAGGGGTAGTGTGGTTGCACAGGTATGGTTGGAATAACGGTCGCAACTTAAACCAATCCGTTTGAAAAACACACACTTGTCTCGGTATACCACTTCGTCATCAAGTGGTTACCCAACTCATCATCTCCCTCGGGCATGAATGGCACCCGACGGGGTTCTATGCAAAGATGTCAACCACGAAGGTTCATGTCACATATGCATCAATATTCATTACTACTAACCATATGCATTGCATCTAGCACAGGGCAAGATCAAGAGTAAAGCATGCATCATGTGGTGGTTTCAACTAGGTTACCACCGTAACCCTATCATCATGCATCGGAAACAAACGGGTTCCGAAGAACAAGCGTATCATGGTCAAAGGGCTGCTTGCCTGGATTGGCTTGGTCTTCAAAGTCTTCAAATCCTTCTCCTTCTCCTTCTTCAGCAACTTCATCAAATACGGTATCTATACGTCGTATTATAACAACGGAAAAATAAGACCACAAATAAAACAGAAAAATCAAAGTGCTAAGAAAAATGTCAACTTATTTTTGTTAAATACTAGAGGGAATTCTAGGATGGAGAAAATTCTTAGTTGGTGGTTTGGAGTAACATAATGGAATCTAATGATTTTAGAACAGGAGTTTTATTGCTCAAATTTGAATTTAAATTTGAACAGAACAGAAAAGTTTCATGGATGTGAGTGAAAGTGACACCATTAAATAGGTTGGAATATTACAAGAATTTAGGAGTTGGAATTATTTCATTTGGACCAATATTCATTTCTGTAAAAATGTTTGAAATAATTACAGAAAAGAAAAGGAGAAAATGCCCTGTGCAACTGGGCCAGAGTGGCCACAGTGCACGGCCCAGGGCATCCAGCCCAGCCCACGGGTGCCAGCGCGCGCACGTCAGGTTTTCAAACCTGACGGGCGGGGCCCGGCGGTCAGGGCTGTGAGGAGGGGAGAGAGGGGTGAGGATGATAGGCGGGGCCCGCCTGTCATCTCCAACCTCACGGCCATGGCGACGGCGAGCTCACCGGCGTTGATTCCGGCCACGGCGACGGCAACAGAGGGCAGGGACGGATTCAGCGTCGAGTTGCGGAGGTAGTGGTGGTGGTGCGGCACGCCGGGGAGGTCGGGTTCGTTGGCGGCGAGGTGGGACGGCGGAGGAGCTTCGGGAGGTCGTTGCTCCGGCCGATTCCGACTGCTACAGAGAGGGGAAAGCGAGGGGAAAGTATCAGTGGTGTGTGGTGGTTCCAAGTCGGGCAGAAGGAAGGGCGGAGGAGGCATATACTGCGAGATCGCCGGCGGCCCGACGCGGCGGAGCTCCGGTCGATCCCGAGCACTGAAGCTCTTCGGGGATGAACTAGTGGTGCTGGGGGACTGAAGAGGGTGTGGTGAGGCTGCTGGTGCTGAGAGGAGGGCTCAGGGGCGTCCTATTTATAGGGGAACGGCGGGGTCCCGTGGACCTGTGCGCCGGCGAGCTCTTGCTCGACGCTACAGCGCACGGGAGGCGACGGGAGCGAGTCTACGGCGTTGCTGGACAAGCCCTACGTCCATTTGAGGAGAGAGAAGGAGCGGGGAGGCTTCCAGACCGTGCGCGCGAGCGAGCCCGCGGAGTGGCGTCGCGGGCGGCCGGTGCGCGTGTGGCGACGGCCACTGGAGGGCGCAGGAGGAGGGGGACAGCGCCGGTGGAGGCTGCAGACGTCGAGGCGCGTTGAGAGGCACGAGGGGGGAGCCCGAGGCTGTCGGGGGCCGACGATTGGCCGAAGCTACAGTGCGTGGGCGCACTGTAGCGCGCTCTGGAGCGCCCTTATTGCATGCCACGGGATGCCATTGGCCCTCTGGACGCGTCCACCGTGTCTGGGGGGTCCAGGGTGATGCAAGCACTACGGTTGAAGCTTTGGATGCTCTGGAGATGCTGTGAGGCTGGTGACTTGGTAGAAAATGGATGTCCAGCAGGGTGAACTAGGGTTTTTACCCCTCAATCATGGAGCTGGGGACTTGGGGAAGTTAATGGAGGTAGCTAGTAACTAGATGAACGTGTGGTAGAAATTTGAGGCCAAGATAAATAGTAAAAGTGATCAAGAAGAGGGTTTTAGTAATTCTGCAGAAGGTGTTTGATCAGTTTTTGGTCAAGCAAATGATCTCCACTTTCCATGACACTTAACAGGATTGAATGACATGTGAAAATAGGGTGCTTCACCAAATTTGGGCTTATTTGAAGAAACTAGACAATGGAACTTTGGTGAACCCTAGAAATCAACAGAAATGGCTTCATCTTGTTTGTGTCAAGCTAATCATCTCCCCTTGATGCACCACTTGGTGTAGTTTCATCATTTGGGGTGTTGATCATGCCCACAAAGTTTGAAGCTCCAGATAAAAAGTTGGTAATGTAAAGTTGTTCAAATTTGCATTCAAACAGAAAGGGTTTTGGGGTATTCTGATCAAGTTGCTCTACTCCAAATCTTGTGCCATTTGGTCTAGATGCCTTATTAGGCATTTCTAGCATGTGCACCAAGTTTGAGAGCATTTGGACAAGTTTGGCAATGTAGAGTTGCTCAAACTTCAAATATGGACAGAATGGTTATGAAGGGTTTTGAGGATGTTTTCTTGCTTCCCAAGGCATGGGACTTGGCAAGATCATCAAATATGTCATATATGACATGATATACTTTCCTTGGAATTTTTGTAGAATATTTCCTTTGTAAATATTTCAAAAGCTTGAAATATCCAGAAATGGTTTTAGAGGGATTAGCCCATTATTTTGAACATGACCAAGTGTTGAAACTCTTATATATGGACAATATATGTCCTATGAGTCTCCCTGAATTTTGGCAAATATTTTTGAAATAGTTAAATAATTTTTCCCTATTAAAGACCATTTCTGGCCTTAAGAAAAAGCTTTTAAATAAAATAGGAAAATAACTTTTAAAATTATACTTTTGTGGTTTCTGGGAGTCCTATGACTACTAGGTCTCAAATATACCTTTTGAAATAATTTTCTCACCCTAAATCAAGCACTTGCAGTGCAAATCTCTATTCAGGGGTTTTTGGAAAACTAAATTTATAAAATACTCTCTGGCCAAATTAATTTTGTAAGAAAAATACTATATTGCTATATAACACTTGGCATGATCATTGGGCAGAAGTTTTGGGTATGGAGATGAATTCTAGAAGAGGTAATAGTTGACTTTAAAGAGCACATAAAAAGCACTTGAAGAAAAACTCAATTCCAAATAAAAGCCAAATGATGCTAAAAAATTTGCTGGTCCAAATTTTCATGCTTCATTGATGCAAATAACATGATACAAAATGCAGGGTGTGAAAATTTCCCTGTTTTCCCGGCCATATTCGAGCATCAGTGCTCCGCGTTGCGCATTAGGCCTTTCACTATGTAGGCCAAGCGAGACAACTTATTGTTTATTTGAGCCGTTCAAGTATAATCATGTGGCGTTTGCTTATTTCTCATTCCTCTCCATCAATCATGTCGCCCTCCGGTCGAGTCCATCCCCCCGCATGCCTCATTTGAACATTCCGCCGAGTATCATTCGCATGTGGGCCTGGACCATGCTTGTATTTCCAATGTTTATTTGTAATTTGTCCGGCATGCATACAAACAAACAGTTCATTTGAAGTTTCACTTTGCCTCCACTACGTGTCGCTTCGCGTCTTAGTTTTGACATCCCATTCGGTTCATGTTGACGAGATCGATAGATGACATGGCAGTTCCTTATAGCCATCGACTGGCTATATTATTAACCTTGCTCTAATGCGTTTTTCAAAACCGCATTTGACTATTGACAAGATTAATAGTACATGAGATGTATAATGTGAAAATTATATTATTGGAAGCTCCATTCACATACGTATCCCTGCCTTACCCTCCCTTTCGCTCACTTACTGGCGGACCCCATCCTTGCTAGGCCCCACATGTCAGTTACTCATTGGGTTCGGCCACGTCAGGGGATCCTCATCCGTAGTGTACTTCCTCTGTTTTTATTTACTCCGCATAAAATGACGCGGGCGGGGAGGGGGAGGGACGTCGGTTTGCTCTCAACTGCGGTCCCACAAGCAAGCGAAAACGCAAGGCGAAGCGCGTTCTATCCGGTGAGCGGCGTGGAGGGTCCAGCGTGCCGGGCTGCAACGCGAACGCGACAAGAGCGATGTACAGTCAAAACCGATTGACCGGTCGTCACCGGAACCACTATTCACACCAGAACCTTCGCTGCTCGGCCCCTTCCCCCACCTTTCGATCCCCTAGCCCGCATCAAGCGTCCCCTAGTTCGCCGGAAAGCCATGGTGCGTCGCAAGATCACGTACTACAAGATGCTGACACCGGAGCACCACGCAGAAATCGCGGCGGCGGTCGGCGCCTGAGACCTTTGTTCCCAAGCTCGCTTTGCGGCGGGCCAATCTCCGAATTCTCTGGAGCCAAGCTACGAGGAGGAGGAAGCTGATCCAATGTTCATGGTGGAGGTCGAGGCGTAGAAGGCCCCCGATGGGTATGAGATGATTGACATCGACTTTGTGCCGGAGTCCGAGTCCCCCATGGTGCAGGCGAACCAGCGGTTCAACCTGGCGATACTAAAGGAGGACTGGGAGGCAGAGCCTCAACTCGACGCGGAGCGCGCGCATGCCGCTGCCATCGAGGCTCTCCTGCAGGTGGAACCGGATGTCGTGGATGTGAACTGGGCGGCGGAGGCTCAACTTGAGGCGGAGCGCGCGGATGCAGCTGCCATCGAGGCCCTCCTGCAGGCAAAACCGGACGTCCTGGACTTGAACTGGGCGGCACAGGCTCAACTCGACGCAGAGCGCGCGGATGCCGCTCTCATCGAGGCCCTCCTGCAGGCGGAACCGAACGTCCTGGACTTGAACCGGGCAGTGGAGGCTCGACTCGACACGGAGCGCGCAGATGCCGCTACCATCGAGGCCCTCCTACAGGCGGAACCGGACGTCCTCAACTTGAACCGGGCGATGCTCTTGTCCGTGCAGAGCGCCCGCACGATCCGCATGAACGAGTAGCTGGAGGCCTAGGACAACCACGGTGTGGAGACACACGTCGGCAGCTATGGCTGGTTCACGCCGGCAGCCTAAGACGATGAGGCCGTCTCGTTCCGCGAGCAGTGATAGTTTTTCTTTATGTTGTTGTTTTATGGATCTTTTCCTGTGTAAAAACATATATTGTTATGCAAGTCGCCTGACTTGGGTCAGTCTACCATTTTAGGCGGTTGTATGAATATCCTTGTAATGCCCAGGATGGGACTATACATCCTACGTGTCGAGGCATGACTTAGAGGTATAAGCCCATTCTGGAATGATCTCAAGTTCGGTATCTTTGCACGACTCATGTAAAAATAGGGATGAAATTGCAAAAGGAGATAGTTGGCTTACAATCGCCACGTCACACAAAACATTAGATAGTCAATCATAATCCAAATAACATCACAACCCGACTACGGGTGAAGATCCAAAAGAAAGATACCAAAATACATGAAGCCACAGGTTCGAATCGCCCCTAGTAGAAACCACTACTGATCATCGGGATAGTGCACATAGTATCGGCTACGTTCTTCATCGTACTCCCAGTACAACTATGTGCCGTCACCTGAGTAGTTCACCATGGTACCTGCATCTGGTGTGGTGTAGAATCTGTGAGCCACGGAGGACTCAGCAATCCCGTTCCCGGGTAGCAAAACTATCTAAGCCTTGGGTGTGGAACAAGGTTGAAGAAAGAATAAAGGTTGCAGCTGCACTAGCACTAGCTTATGTGTTAAGAGCGAGAAGAGAAGTGCCACAAGCGTCAAAGTGATCACGAAGTGATCCTATCTAAGCACGTCGAACATAACCCCACCGTGTTCACTTCCCGAACCCCTTTCGGAAAATGACCGTCACGGTACTCACGCTGGTAGTGTGTTCTGAACATGGTGTCAAGTTTTCTACAACCGGATATTAACAAATTCCCATCTACCACATAACCGCGGGCACGGCTTTCGAAAGTTCAAAACCCTGCAGGGGTGTTCCAACTTGGCCCACTACAAGCCCACTATCCGCGGAGTCGCAACTCCAAGGTGGGAAGGCCCGAGTATTCTCGGAATCCCGTGCTCAAGATACTCCGACTAAGGTAAGACTAATCCAGCAAATCCTCCCGGTGTGCCGACACCCTGATAGTAGCCGCGTGTATCTCGTCTCAGGCCACGACCGGATGGGTGATCCCACAGGTTTTTACCAGCCCTCGGGTTCCCCCAAGGTGGCCCCGCGTAACCCCCAGTTTGGACCAACACTCATGTGGAGCACTGGCCCGGGTTGTTGATTAAGAAGAGGGTTTATAACTCCCTATGCAAGTTTTAGTTGTTTAGGCAAATGGAGTACCAATGTTGGGACTTGCTGGAAAAGACTTAGCGCTAAGCGGTTTATCGAGGGGGTCCCATAACCCCAACCGTGTGATGAACGCATAATCAAGGAACATAACACCGGTTTATACGGTTCCTAGGGCGGCATGAGTGGAACAAATCACCAAGCAAGAGGCTTAGCCTTCCACCCATTACCAATATATAGATGATTTAGTTTAAGAGTTTATATAGTGTGATATCCCAACAAATACTTCAACATGAAGCAAGAATCTTCGAATCTTCTCCTGCAACTGGCAATGCTATAAGAGGGGCTGAGCGAAGCCTACGTAGCCAATCAAAGGTTTGCATAGGTTGGGTGGTGAAATAGATTCATGGTTACAATAGGAGGCTGACAAACAAACATGGGCATCGAGGCAATAAGCTAAAGAGCGAGACTTCTAGCAATAGGCAAAGATAGTAATGATATCTGGGTCAGGTCATCTTGCCTGTCGAGTCGTCGATGGGATCGTAAGACGGCTCCTCGTACTCAACCTCGGTAGTAACCTTGTTCTCGTTCTCGGTCTCGCCTTCCGGCTCTACTCAACACAAGAACACACGAGGCACGAAATCGAACAAGGTGCAATGCGCAAACTACAGGATGCATGTACGATGCACTTAGGATGCACTGCAGATGCACTTAGGATGCACTACATGACAACATAGGAAGCACACCAGAACAACACAAGAACAAGACAATATGCTCAAGCAAGTAGGATGCAAGACAGATCCATATAGGATGCAAAACATGGCAAGGTAGGAAGCACAGAGAAACAACATAAGAACAACATGTTTAAATGAGGCCGGAAACTACTTAAGACAAATCCGGTAAGTCCTCATATCCATAGTTTGAAATTAGTCCAGAGCTGAACACACCTTAAGTTAAAGTTGTTAAACAGCAAGTTAACATGCATCATGATAATCCACTCGAAATTCTAGTCAAGTTTCATATAAAGTTTGTTTAAAGCGGAGCTACGGTCTAGAAGATATGATCAAAACAAGATAAGCATGGCAACGGTGCAAGATGCACACAAACATCAAGCAAACATACCCCAAACATGGTAACAAGATGATATTATGAATATACATGCAAAATCATACAAGTTTCATGTAGGTCACGCTCAAAACGGAGCAACGGACTAAAAGATACACCCGAAACAAGAAACAATGCAAAGCTGAAAATAATAGCCACATAGCAACTTTGGAGCAAGAAATATATAGTCTACAGCACCCAAACATGGTGACAAGAAGCATGTACATAAAGTAGACATATCCTACAGCAAACAACTCCATTGGAGCAACTCCATAGGAGGCATGGATCAATAGCAACAAGCAACAACATTTTGAACATGACATTAAAAACCTGACAGCAATATTTTATAGCAACTTGGGAGCAAGAATTAAATATGCTACAGCAACCCAAATGAGCAAGTCAGGACATGGATGGATAGACAACAACATATACAACAAGTAATGATCAATGGCCACCCCAAAACTAGCATGGATTTGCCTAGGGCATCAAGCAAACATAGCATCAGGATATGACAGATTCCAGACTTTGTGAAATTTCACTAAGTGTTAAAACAGTAACATTATCATGGCATGTTTGCGAGCATGTTTAAGTCATCTTAAAGCATAACATGGCAAATAGTTTGCACCACAGCAAAGAACACATGATGGAGAATCTAAAACATATGAGCATGCGACATGGGGACAAACACATCAATAGCAACGAGCTCCTCAACTAGGCATCTCGTAACAAGTTACAAAACCTAACAGGCACATGCACTTTTGCAACAGAGATAAACATGGCTATATGAACTCTAACATGCATGCTATAGCAACCAACATGTAGAGCATCTCATGATGAACATTTTGACATATCATTTGCTTCATTTGGATAAACATGCACCAAGTTATCACATCTCAAACATGGCATGAAAACAACTAGTAGCATCAGTTTATATCAAGTAGCACTATTGTCACGAAGATTAAGACATCTAGATGGACTCAAACAAGCATGACACAATGGAACAAAACGTAGTACACATCACCACGGTCATTTTGACATATCATTTGCACAATTTGGATAAGCACACAAATATTTACAGATGGTCAAACATGCCACATAATTAACACATGCCAGGGACTAATATGTAATTAAGCAAAGATTCGAGAAAAAGATAAACACCGGCGGGAAAAAAACACAAGGGCCAGATCTGGGGCACTGGGCCTCACCTCGCGGGCTCGGCCCGAGGTGGAGGAGGCCGGACAATGTGGGCCGCGGGGGAAGGCCCACGCGGACGGGCCGGCGGCCGAGCGAACCGGTCGTTCCCCCTACCTGATCCCACCAGATCGAGGGAAGGGCAGTGGCGGCGGCGGACCGGCGCTCCGGCGGGGCAGGGAAGAGAGCTAGGGTTTTTTGGATGAAAATGGCATGGGGGCGTTTTTATAGGCACAAGGAGCTAGGAGAGTCCAAATGGGGAGCGGTTTTCGAACACGCGGTCACAATTCGACGACCGAGATGATGGGAAGGGTTGTGCTGGGTTGGTGGGCTATTGTGGAGGGGGTCTTGGGCCTCAAAGAAGAGGTTCTTTTAGCCCACTAGGTTAACCGTTGGAGTACCAAACGAACTCCAAACGCGACGAAACTTGACAGGCGGCCTACACGTACCAAAACAACATTGCACGACAAGTCTCACATCATTCCGGAAATGTTACACGTCCACACACGAAAGAAGGACTCGTGGATGCCACGGGCACGTGTGAGAGCGTTAGAACTCGAAACGGACAACGAGAAGAGACGAGTGGGACCAGATGCAAGTGACAACACAAATGCAATGCAATGCACATGACAACATGACATGGATGAAATGCACACACGCACACGACAAAATGAAGAAACCCGAAAAGAAGAAGAACCCGAAATGGAATTGATGAAGCCAAAGGTTATATATTGCCATATAGGGAAAGTGTTACATCCGGGGCATTACAATCCTACGTCTCCTAACCCTTCTTCCTCACCTCTTCTTCTTCCCCATCAGACCACCGCATGGGCTGTACGGATACTCCCCAACATGCGGTTGGATAAACATACTATATGAACAAAAATTATGTGTCAGCGGTAGGATGGCTGAGTTTGGTTTGTTCACATGCGACAACACGTGTCAGTGAGCATGCGTTCCCTTGGTTGGGTTTGTGGCGTGCAGGAGCGACTGTGCATGTGAGCGTGCGGTGCGACCGCGGCGTGCAAGAGCGATCGTGTGAGGGTGCGGTGCGACCGCGACAGCCGTGCGCAAGTGTACCTCTTTTTCATTTTGAAAACTTTAGGCAAGCTTGACAAAAATGCGTGGCGAAGTATGGCAATGCAAGGCCTAGACCCAAACAGGATAAGTACGTAGTAGTACTACGTACTAGGAGTACTAGTGTTAAATAAGAAAGGCGGGGTTTTCCTTCGCGGGATTAATCGATACAAATCCTCGTTTCACATGTCAATTAATTCGTATTTTTTCTCCAAACCCCAAAGAGCTAACCATCTCACTCCTCATCGCTTGATTAATGCAGCACCATGCAAACCAACCTTCTCACTTCCGCATGCATGCAGGGGATATTAATGTCCTTGGTTGCTAGTATGAGGCAAACCCCATCAATTTTTCCTCGATTAGTGTTAGTGGCCTTTTGCAAATTGTAATTTTGATATACTGGCCTTGTGTACAAAAAAATGGAGGTAGTAACTATATTGGACTTCCTTCCCCATTGCGGTGATGTCGACGATATCTCGAACGTTGTGGTTTGGCGAAGTGCGTTCGACGGAGAACACCATTGAGGGAGACCACAGTAATTCGTTCGCAAGTGCCGCCTGCCAGCCGAGACAACCGCTTTATTTGCATCCAGGAAGTCCGTTGAACAAAAGGACGCGTAAATATACTAGTACTACTCGTACACAGTAGCGTCGTCCGTCCAGCTTAGTGCGGTGAGATGGTTTCTCGAAGAAGACGATGAAGAAACAGAGTCAGCGAAGAGTGAAATGATGGTTGCTTCGTCCGTGCTTTGTGATTTGACGCCTCATTGCTTTGTGATTTGTGATAGAAGAGACAGGGGAGTAGGCTCTGTCCTCTATACTGTACATGCGTCCAAGCACGGGAGAAAGAGGAGAGACGTTGCATTTTTTCTATTCCTTCAATCAATCAATCAGGGAGCTTCGGTTCCATCCTTTTTGCTTTGGCAACACCGTCCGCAATGGTTCCCACGATGCCAAAAGCTATTTTCACATTTGGCTACACATTGTGGATGCCCTTAACCGTACCACTTGGTTTTGCTCATGTGTGCTATCTATACAAATCTCAATTATATTGATCTAAAAAATTATAGAATCAAGATTAGTAAAAAGGAGGTGATTTTGCCGCGCGGATGGCGGGGGAGGTTTATTATTTTTAGAGGACGTTGTCCTGGCGGTTTGCTAACATGCGGTCCCACGTGTCAATGCTTCATCAAGCCGATCCGCTTCCCACATGAGGCAGAACAACGGCAAAAGCAACACGTGGTTAACTTAAAGAAGATGAGGGAGAAGCGGATTCAGCAACGAGTGAAATGATGGCTGCTTCGTCCCACCAACTTCTTCTTTTTTTAGCATTATTACTTCCGTCCCTCCAACGTAACTGCGGGAAAGGTGCAGCTTTGTGATTTGACGCCTCATTGCTCATTACTACGCCGGCGCCATGACTGGGTGCTTCACCCCGGCTGCTCTGCACTGTATTCCAGTATGGCACGTGGACCCGGTAGCTTGATGCCCCACATGTCGGCGAAAGGGACTAGAAGATTTATGAAAGCGAGCGCTCCACTCTTATGACGGAGGAGTAGACGACACGACGGCCGAGTGAACTGTCACTTGTACTGTATATAGTACTATAGTTTTGCTGTTTCGCACGATCCATCGATACAAACCCGATTAAACAGGAAAGGGCGGGATTATTCCCGCGCGGTATATGATACTGGCCATACATTTCAAAGGCAATTTTAATGTATGCAAACTAAATAATTAAGTAACAATATGATATCTAGTAAAACTAAAAACATATATGATTTATTGTGTTAGAGTGTAGTAGTGTTGCTGTATAGCATAGTTGTTAGATGTAACATACGAGAACGTGTAGAGATGTAGTTTTGGAGGGTCTACAAAGAGAAAAGCGTAATACGTTCACCGAACTTCAGAATAAGCTGATTACGGTCACTATATACGTTTTGTGGTGATTATATGGTCACTTGCTCACGGTTCAGCATCGGATTGCACTCTGTTGGCCGGCCAAATAGTCTGCGTGGTACCATGTTGACTAGTTAAATTGAACACGTTCCTAGTTGGTCCCACCTGTCAGTTCGCATAGGGAAAAGGTCAGAGAAACACAAATTCACGCAGGCGCAACACGACTCCACCCCGTGCGCGGAAATCACCTGGTTGTGTATGTGTCTGTCACGGCCTGGTGTGTGCGCATGCATGTGTAGGTTGAGCACTTCAGCGTGAGAGTGTGTGTTTGGAAGAAGGATATACCACGGACCACGAGGACTATCACAATGTTACTAATATCCTAAAGGGACGAGCAAATACTATCAACATGAAGTAAGTAGGGTGAAGCTCGGGTTCAAGAACCCAGTAATATAATACCTACCAACTAAATGGCATCACGAGATGCTTTCGAGAATAATGGCCAGAATCATCACACTGAGAATATAAAGCATTGTTAGATTACTGGGTGATCCTCTAAGACACCTAGGGTCATAGTAATAATTCCAACATATATGTCGAGGTAACGGAGTACCTCAACACACTGACTAGTGTGATTAATCTGGTCTAAAAGGACATTAAGAACAGGTAGGAATGATTTGCAAGTGCATCAGATTGTTTAGAGACCTGGGATGACTCGGACAGCATAACGGCTGCAAATGCTCGAAAATACTTTTGAGATCCAAGCAATAGGGTAGCATATCCACTTAACATCATAAAGTCAAGGTTCCGGGAACAACAGTTGAACAGACAGAAGTAGTAGAAACTGAACTGAGGGTTGAATCCACAATAACGTGATCCTAATAAATAGAATGAGAATTCTAGTTCTTAATCCCTGTAGAGAAGGAGAAGATGACTCAGATCAGAAGGTCATGGGGTAAAGGAGTAAAAAGAGCCTTACGTTCCCTTCCACAATCAATTCCCTTACATAACTAAAGAATTTCTAGACACGACTTCGACCAGTTTGGCTTACTAATCCTACAGGCAGTCAGGCTCTGATACCAAAGCTGTCAGGACCCCGATCCTGAGTCACACAGGTCTAGCCTGTAACACACCATATCACTTTGCGGCCTCACGCACGGTATCCCCACGGGTGCCACCTTACCTGGCCCGGGACCGTTTGCGCATTTTGGCACACGTATATGATAGTGTCGCTAGCATCCATATGACAGAGAACCCGGGCCGACATGACCAGTTATAAACCAAAAGTGGCACTAAATTACAGAGACAGGCATACATGACCCAGCAACGAACGTGTCGGTCATCAACGTATGAACCCAAGTCGTAGCAAGCTACAAGGACTTAAAGGAACAACGCGTGACATTTCCCCTAAGGGACAGACACAGGAACGAAGAAGGACACATGCCGGCCAGCCTAAGTGTTCCGGAGCAGTAGCGAGCTACCAAGGCTCGGTGGAAGCACTAGGAGACATTTCCCTGTAAGATAGGCTACCAAAGGTAAACAACTAGGTGTCGGATCCCACACATAGCAATACACATTACACGTACGCATAACATGCAAGTATGTGTTGTACAACATGGCATCACAACATAACTCAACAACTCATATAGATAAAGGCCCAGAAGAGCCATCATAGCATTTATTACAATCAGAGGTCACATGACCCAACATACAGAGCATACAGGCAACGGAAGCATAACATGTCTGAGTACAGACAACTGCAAATGAAAAAGGCTGAGAAGCTTGACTATCTACAAGATCCTACAAGGGTACAAGACCGTAGCTGAGGTAACAAGCTAAACGTCGAAGTCCACGCGGAACCACTAGCGAGACTGAAGTCTCTCTGCAAAAACATAAATTAAGCAAACATGAGTACAAAGGTACTCAGCAAGACTTACATCAGAACTAGCTACATATGCATCGGTATCAACAAAGGGGTGGTGGAGTTTGACTGCAGCAAGCCAGCTTTGACTCAGTGGCTATCCTGAACTACGACTGCAAGTAACTCTTTTGAGGTGGCGCACACGAGTCCACATATTCACCAATCAATACACCACTATGGATCCGCTCCCGTCGCCCTACGAGAAGGCCATCCATAGCACTCACGCTTATCTTGCGCGTTTTAGAGTATCCACTTTCGCTTGTCTATGAACTGTAATAGGCAACCCAGAAGTCCATTTCCGCGGACACGGCTATTCGAATAGATTATATTTAACCCTGCAGGGGTGTACTTCTTCACACACACGCTCTCACCACTTACCGCCGTCTACACGACATGTACTCGGCAACCTTCAAGCGGAGGCCCAGCGAGGGTGTCGGCCACGACCTGACTAACCACACAAGTCTCTCGTCCAGGTTTATCGCCTATTTGGGTTCCATCCGTGGGGAGATCCGGCCGGGGTGTCGCTCACGGCCCCAAACGATGTGTACAGGGTTCCCGCATCACCAAACGGGCAATCGGTACATCGTGCCACGTACCTGCCGCGTCACAGCCCACCCCGAGGGTCAGCGCTGCGCACGACCTCCAGTAAACTACAAACACCAGAAACTAGTTGCAACTCCTGGACAGAGATCATGTTGATTAATAAGTCGAGAGGGTCCATTGGTTTCGGGCCCAATGCATGGTAGTAACTGGTCATGGATCAACCAACACAGAACTCAGTTCCTGAGGACGGCTGCAATGAGACAACCCACCATGTACTCCTACATGGCCTCTCATCGCTACCTTTACCAAATCGTGTTCACACACTTAGCTCACATACAGTAGGACATGTTCATCACCATTCCAATTCATCCCCGATGAATCAGACCTGACACAACTCTAAGCAATAGCAGGCATAACCAGAAAGCATCAATGAGTAGGCACATCATGGCTCAAACAACTCCTACTCATACTAGTGGGTTTCAACTATTTACTGTGGCAATGACAGGTCATGCAGTGGAAAGGGGTTCAACTACCGCAGCAAGTAACAGTTGAAGCGTTGTTGTCCTAATGCAGTAAAAGAGAGCAAGAGCGAGAGAGTGGGATTGTATCGGAATGCTCAACGGGGTTTTGCTTGCCTGGCACTTCTGAAGATAACAATGAGTCTTCATCGGTGTCATCGAACTCATCGTCGGAACGTCGTCTACTGAGAGGGGGCAAAACCGACAAACAGAGAAAGAACACAATCAATGCAATGCAACAATATGATGCATGATCATGACATGACAATATGCTGTTGATTGAGCTAATGCAACTAGCAACACAATTAAATAAAGCTGGTTTGAACCAAAGGTTCAAATTCAAACTTCATATGTGATTATTTAAATGTCATTTAATTGATTTGACCTGATCAGCAGGTTTAACTTGTTCAAACATGCATGAAAATGCCATAAACAGATTCCTTGAATTTTTCTGATCAATTTTCATATATAAATTATTTCCATCTGAGTTATAGATTATTTTCTATGATTTTTAGAAGTTTTGGCTATTTTCTGAAATAAATAAATCCTAAAGATTTATTTAAAATCCAGAAAAGCATTTATGACATCATAGTGACATCATCACCACGTCAGCAGGTCAAAGGCACCAGCCCAGGTCAAACCTGACGGCTGGGACCCACAAGTCAGTGTCCAATTAGGTTAATCACAGTAATTAAAACTTAATTAAAAACCTAACTAATTAAACAGAGCTCGGCCCCACGAGTCAGTGACTCAGGGGGGGGGGGGTCAAACCCCTGGTCAGGTGGGTCAACTGGCCGGCGGCTCGCCGCCGGCGAGTGCCGAGACGGCGGAGCGCGTCGGAAAACCTCCTCCGGCGACCAAAAGGCCGGCGGAGGGCATCTACGTGGAGCTGGGACTCGCCCGCATCCATCCCCGCAAGTGGGAGGAGCTGGGGTGGCCGGGGCTCGCCGGAAACAAGCTCACGGCGGCGGTGGCGTTAGGGCATCGACGGAGACGGTGTTGCAGCGCACAGCAGGAGCAACCGATGTGGGTTTTGGGCTCCTGGCGTTGTGTGGAGCGCGGTGGTGAGCTCGGTTGCCGCTATAGGTGACGGTGGCCACGGCGGCGACATGCTCAGCGGCGGCCGGCGACGGTGAGGAAGGGGGCGACGGCTACGGTGAGCTACAGGCCATGGGGACAAGGGAAACGGCGGAGGAGCTCACAGCGGGGTCGACGGGGGTCTCAGGAGGCTCGGGGAGGCACCGGAGTCGACGAATCGACGGCGAGGTCGACGGCGGCCGGAGGTTGAAGACGAGCACGATGACGGCGAAGCAGGGCCTCCCGGCGTCCGTAACTTGCTGGAGAGGATGAGAAGGACGTAGCGGAGCTCGCGGGCACAGCGCTGCAGCGAGAGGGCGACGGTGGCCGCGGTGGTGATGAGCGGCGGCGACGGTTGACCCTCGGGTGGCTGCGGAACGCGAGGGGAGGGAGGGAGGAAGACCAGAGAGAGAGGGGAGAGGACGAGGGGGTTCGAGGGCGTCTCCTGCGGCGCAGATAGGCTCGAAGGGGAGGCCTCCAGCGCGAAGCAGGAGGTGGCGCGGTCGGCGCGCGCGCTAGCACGCAGCTGCTTTGGGGCGAGGGGAGGAAGACAACGCGGTGGGGGTGGGCTGGGCCTGGCAGGCTGGCTGGCTGCGGGCTTCTAGTGGTCTACACAGGTAAGAAAGCCCAGGTACTTCTCTCTCTCTTATTTTCTTTCTGTTTTCTATTTCTGCTAATTTGTTTTGATTTAGTTTATAGCCCAAATCATTTTAATAAATCCTAAAAATAATTGTGGGCATTAAACACTTTATTACAGAGACCCTCAACTATTTTCAGATTGTTGGAGCATTTAAAGATATTAAAAATATTTATATGCCCCAATTTAAATACTTATTGATTTAATTCAAAACCCAAAATATTCCACAAAAATGCTCACTATTTTTGGTTTGGTCTCAATGCCTTGCCAAAATTACCAAACATTGATGGAGGAATTTTGGGTCATTGGAAATGATTTTATTCTTGACCCTAGTTGAGTTCATTTAGTGTTAGGGTTTGATCAATCCCCATTTCAAGTTAACAAAAAATTTAAACATGATGACATGATGATCAGGCAAGGACCACAGGGGTTGATCTAGGGCTGTGACAACTCACCCCCACTAAAACAAGAATCTCGTCCCGAGATTCAAGCGTAGGGTAAGAAATCAGAGGGAACACAAACTAGCACAATCTTCAGGATCCAAATTTCCTTCTCGGAGATATTGATTTGTTGCATCATATTGATCTTGTCATCCTTGCTTTGAGATCTTCATCCAACCAGATGATAACGGAGACATACTCTGTAGAAATCGATCTTCCGAAGATCGAGGAACTCAAGATCAACTCAAGGATTGAGACGTCGAAACATCCCTTGAGCTGAGACACGGAACACACATCCAGAGGGATGGAGTGAAACAAATGATGAAGGTTCACTCAGTAGGCAATAATTCCACACCTAAGAAGATGGTGATCGATGTCACCAAACGGGGCACCTTAGAGAAGGTGACTCGTAGAGTTATTCCCTTAAGTGGCAAAAAGAATTACTTTTGATATAGAGATCATTGAAATTCCCTATACCAGCCTGGGGCAAACAAAATAGATAGTTTGAAGGAGTTCGAGAGAATGACATACTCCATCTATAATAGATGAGGGGGGAACTACCTTGTTGAAGACAACACAACGGATGATTTAGGTTATCATCGGAAATGGATGGGACCCATGGCAAGTGGCACATTGGCAGTGCAAGCTGGGAAAAAAATACAAATGCTGGGAATGATTCTGGTAACAGGGAGAAACCCAACAGTAGAGAGTGAATCTACTCTTGAGGGGTTATAGCATAACCAAGTACACTGTAAGCAATCCAGGTTAGTGCCGGTGATAACACCTAGTGCTTGTGCGTGCTCTCAAGAACTTGAGTATTCCCATATTCATCAAGGTTTTACCAATATCCGTGTCAAGGATCCTGGCAACACCACATACTACCATGATAAATAACGATGGACGATGCAGATGCAAAGGAAGATAACACTTTCTCAGATTTCACCTTAGTGAGGCCAAGGGGACGAAATCTGGATGATCAACCGAGAGACATTTAGCACTCCGCTTCTAATGTTCTCCTTGATGTGTTAGCGTAAACCATTCATAGATATGTTTGGTATCTTGAACATCAAGTAAAGGTCGGACTTCGGAAGCACAAGAATCCATAAGGAACAACTAGGGAGTAAATCCTACGAAGTCCTTATGGGGAGGTGGCCAATTTCTTCAATCAAGATTCTGCAACAACAGGTCTTCCGGCTGGGTGTGTTGGCCACAACATCCACTTACCGGTTATCGAGAGACCAAATTATAGTTCTTGGGAAATGCACCAACCATCATATCTGCCTGAGATTCAGTTCTGGTTGGTGTCAGGATATTCCAGACTCATCTAGTCTAGAAGGAAAATTGAAAGTTTGCAACACAATTCGTCGAGACGACGTTGCCAGATTCTCGGGAATGAACTGCGATAGCAAGCTCCAAAACATGAGCTGGTTCTGCTACAAACCTGTGAACACGTTGTCCAAGACAAGCATGACCACATAGCAGTCTTATGATAAAACACTATCGAATTCAGGTGGGGAACCATTAACAAGGATAGCGAAGTCCTAACATAAGTCATGATTCTTAAGAAGGAACCTCTTCTCCTTGAACTAATCAATCAGTGGCTTGGGGTGCTAGGGATACATATAGAGTGAAGGTTGCAAATCTCCAAACCACAGAATACTTCGCACATATGCATGACTGACTTGGGATGATTCCACAGGAAGCAAAACAACTTTCTCAAACTCACGGTGGCAACTTACATCAATTACACATGAATTAGGGAAAGTCTCTCCTCTCATCCAACATATACCTCATGAACGGGACACGAAGGCAATGCTTACAAAATTTCCAACACTAGCTTAAATGTTCAGCATGAGTTGTGGTCAAGATAAACGATGTTGATGGGCTCAACAACGGGTCATCGAGATATCCATGAGGATGGAATTCCACAATTTATATGAACAAGGTGGTAGCATTGGTCAGACCAAGGGAATATAATGGTGTATGCTCGAGGAATCAACCCCGATTAAGACAACATTATGAACATCGTTGGTTCTGATTTGATTTGACGATAGCCCATACTCAAATCAAAGTTTTGGACAAGACAATAGATCCAGCAATTGATCACGGGGATCAATTGGAGAAGATATCATCTATCTTCAATTCACACACAAGATATCCCTTTAGAGTGAGCTATGAGGGTTAAGCTTTTATCTTCCAACTCTCCAAGTTGTTGTTTAGCTTAGCCAACCAGTTCAGGGTATCCAACACATATTCTTGGAGAAGTGGTGGTTTATAAGGAACCAGCTTGATCACGAACTTAACATAGCGGTCAGGTGACAACCTGGTAATACTTCCGAGAAGACATTCAGAAAATCACAAACCACTGATATGTTACTAAGCTCGAGAACAATCTTGCTTTTCAAGGCAAGACGATATGATCAAATGAGCGAGGACTTAGCAAAATCCTAACTCATCAATCAAGGAGTGCACCAAGAAAGTGGACTAGGTAGCACGATCAATCTTAGGATGATGATTCGGTAACCATCATGCTAAGAATGAGATTATCGTCCATTAACTACCAAGCAACGAAGTTGCTAGGACTATTGATTTCACACATCACGATTCACTTGTCAGTATTCCGGTTACAACAACACGGAGACCGAGGAATGAACGGTGATGGTGAGAAGTATCACTGTATCAAGAGTTCATAGGAGGTTGTGCAATTCCCATGACATTCTTGACATAAGGACGGTAATACTCCAGGATAGAACAGATTAGAAGCTGGATTAGCATTCTTCACCTGCGAAGCGCAACTTCTTTGACCCAATCCCGAATATGGATAAAGTACTGGAGTTTGTTTCTCCTAGTCATTCCAGAATATAATGACTTGACGGACCACAAGAGTAGAAGGCATCGATGAACACGAACGCACCACCACTCCTGGCTATCAACTGATAGACGGGGTCATAATATAATCAAAAGGGGCAACTCAGAGGAACATATAACTTCTGAGTTGTGGATGCATAGATTAACATGTCGAACGAGTTCAATATATTTCTTCTGGATAACCCATGCAGAAAGTAGAATTGGCAGAGTCACATATGAATGGAGTACTACTCAAGAGCACTCGGGTTGTGATCTTTTGGTTCAGAAGAACTTCTGCCATGATGGTTCATGGTATTTGGAAGAAGGATATACCACGGACCACGAGGACTATCACAATGTTACTAATATCCTAAAGGGACGAGCAAATACTATCAACATGAAGTAAGTAGGGTGAAGCTCGGGTTCAAGAACCCAGTAATAGAATACCTACCAACTAAATGGCATCACGGGATGCTTTCGAGAATAATGGCCAGAATCATCACACTGAGAATATAAAGCATTGTTAGATTACTGGGTGATCCTCTAAGACACCTAGGGTCATAGTAATAATTCCAACATATATGTCGAGGTAACGGAGTACCTCAACACACTGACTAGTGTGATTAATCTGGTCTAAAAGGACATTAAGAACAGGTAGGAATGATTTGCAAGTGCATCAGATTGTTTAGAGACCTGGGATGACTCGGACAGCATAACGGCTGCAAATGCTCGAAAATACTTTTGAGATCCAAGCAATAGGGTAGCATATCCACTTAACATCATAAAGTCAAGGTTCCGGGAACAGCAGTTGAACAGACAGAAGTAGTAGAAACTGAACTGAGGGTTGAATCCACAATAACGTGATCCTAATAAATAGAATGAGAATTCTAGTTCTTAATCCCCGTAGAGAAGGAGAAGATGACTCATATCAGAAGGTCATGGGGTAAAGGAGTAAAAAGAGCCTTACGTTCCCTTCCACAATCAATTCCCTTACATAACTAAAGAATTTCTAGACACGACTTCGACCAGTTTGGCTTACTAATCCTACAGGCAGTCAGGCTCTGATACCAAAGCTGTCAGGACCCCGTTCCTGAGTCACACAGGTCTAGCCTGTAACACACCATATCACTTTGCGGCCTCACGCACGGTATCCCCACGGGTGCCACCTTACCTGGCCCGGGACCGTTTGCGCATTTTGGCACACGTATATGATAGTGTCGCTAGCATCCATATGACAGAGAACCCGGGCCGACATGACCAGTTATAAACCAAAAGTGGCACTAAATTACAGAGACAGGCATACATGACCCAGCAACGAACGTGTCGGTCATCAACGTATGAACCCAAGTCGTAGCAAGCTACAAGGACTTAAAGGAACAACGCGTGACATTTCCCCTAAGGGACAGACACAGGAACGAAGGACACATGCCGGCCAGCCTAAGTGTTCCGGAGCAGTAGCGAGCTACCAAGGCTCGGTGGAAGCACTAGGAGACATTTCCCTGTAAGATAGGCTACCAAAGGTAAACAACTAGGTGTCGGATCCCACACATAGCAATACACATTACACGTACGCATAACATGCAAGTATGTGCTGTACAACATGGCATCACAACATAACTCAACAACTCATATAGATAAAGGCCCAGAAGAGCCATCATAGCATTTATTACAATCAGAGGTCACATGACCCAACATACAGAGCATACAGGCAACGGAAGCATAACATGTCTGAGTACAGACAACTACAAATGAAAAAGGCTGAGAAGCCTGACTATCTACAAGATCCTACAAGGGTACAAGACCGTAGCTGAGGTAACAAGCTAAACGTCGAAGTCCACGCGGAACCACTAGCGAGACTGAAGTCTCTCTGCAAAAACATAAATTAAGCAAACGTGAGTACAAAGGTACTCAGCAAGACTTACATCAGAACTAGCTACATATGCATCGGTATCAACAAAGGGGTGGTGGAGTTTGACTGCAGCAAGCCAGCTTTGACTCGGTGGCTATCCTGAAGTACGACTGCAAGTAACTCTTTTGAGGTGGCGCACACGAGTCCACATATTCACCAATCAATACACCACTATGGATCCGCTCACGTCTCCCTACGAGAAGGCCATCCATAGCACTCACGCTTATCTTGCGCGTTTTAGAGTATCCACTTTCGCTTGTCTATGAATTGTAATAGGCAACCCAGAAGTCCATTTCCGCGGACACGGCTATTCGAATAGATTATATTTAACCCTGCAGGGGTGTACTTCTTCACACACGCTCTCACCACTTACCGCCGTCTACACGACATGTACTCGGCAACCTTCAAGCGGAGGCCCAGCGAGGGTGTCGGCCACGACCTGACTAACCACACAAGTCTCTCGTCCAGGTTTATCGCCTATTTTGGTTCCATCCGTGGGGAGATCCGGCCGGGGTGTCGCTCACGGCCCCAAACGATGTGTACAGGGTTCCCGCATCACCAAACGGGCAATCGGTACACCGTGCCACGTACCTGCCGCGTCACAGCCCACCCCGAGGGTCAGCGCTGCGCACGACCTCCAGTAAACTACAAACACCAGAAACTAGTTGCAACTTCTGGACAGAGATCATGTTGATTAATAAGTCGAGAGGGTCCATTGGTTTCGGGCCCAATGCATGGTAGTAACTGGTCATGGATCAACCAACACAGAACTCAGTTCCTGAGGACGGCTGCAATGAGACAACCCACCATGTACTCCTACATGGCCTCTCATCGCTACCTTTACCAAATCGTGTTCACACACTTAGCTCACATACAGTAGGACATGTTCATCACCATTCCAATTCATCCCCGATGAATCAGACCTGACACAACTCTAAGCAATAGCAGGCATAACCAGAAAGCATCAATGAGTAGGCACATCATGGCTCAAACAACTCCTACTCATACTAGTGGGTTTCAACTATTTACTGTGGCAATGACAGGTCATGCAGTGGAAAGGGGTTCAACTACCGCAGCAAGTAACAGTTGAAGCGTTGTTGTCCTAATGCAGTAAAAGAGAGCAAGAGCGAGAGAGTGGGATTGTATCGGAATGCTCAATGGGGTTTTGCTTGCCTGGCACTTCTGAAGATAACAATGAGTCTTCATCGGTGTCATCGAACTCATCGTCGGAACGTCGTCTACTGAGAGGGGGCAAAACCGACAAACAGAGAAAGAACACAATCAATGCAATGCAACAATATGATGCATGATCATGACATGGCAATATGCTGTTGATTGAGCTAATGCAACTAGCAACACAATTAAATAAAGCTGGTTTGAACCAAAGGTTCAAATTCAAACTTCATATGTGATTATTTAAATGCCATTTAATTGATTTGGCCTGATCAGCAGGTTTAACTTGTTCAAACATGCATGAAAATGCCATAAACAGATTCCTTGAATTTTTCTGATCAATTTTCATATATAAATTATTTCCATCTGAGTTATAGATTATTTTCTATGATTTTTAGAAGTTTTGGCTATTTTCTGAAATAAATAAATCCTAAAGATTTATTTAAAATCCAGAAAAGCATTTATGACATCATAGTGACATCATCACTACGTCAGCAGGTCAAAGGCGCCAGCCCAGGTCAAACCTGACGGCTGGGACCCACAAGTCAGTGTCCAATTAGGTTAATCACAGTAATTAAAACTTAATTAAAAACCTAACTAATTAAACAAAGCTCGGCCCCACGAGTCAGTGACTCAGGGGGGGGTCAAACCCCTGGTCAGGTGGGTCAACTGGCCGGCGGCTCGCCGCCGGCGAGTGCCGAGACGGCGGAGCGCGTCGGAAAACCTCCTCCGGCGACCAAAAGGCCGGCGGAGGGCATCTACGTGGAGCTGGGACTCGCCTGCATCTATCCCCGCAAGTGGGAAGAGCTGGGGTGGCCGGGGCTCGCCGGAAACAAGCTCACGGCGGCGGTGGCGTTCGGGCATCGACAGAGACGGTGTTGCAGCGCACAACAGGAGCAACCGATGTGGGTTTTGGGCTCCTGGCGTTGTGTGGAGCGCGGTGGTGAGCTCGGTTGCCGCTATAGGTGACGGTGGCCACGGCGGCGACATGCTCAGCGGCGGCCGGCGACGGTGAGGAAGGGGGCGACGGCTACGGTGAGCTACAGGCCACGGGGACAGGGGAAACGGCGGAGGAGCTCACAGCGGGGTCGATGGGGGTCTCAGGAGGCTCGGGGAGGCACCGGAGTCGACGAATCGACGGCGAGGTCGACGGCGGCCGGAGGTTGAAGACGATCACGATGACGGCGAAGCAGGGCCTCCCGGCGTCCGTAACTTGCTGGAGAGGATGAGAAGGACGTAGCGGAGCTCGCGGGCACAGCGCTGCAGCGAGAGGGCGACGGTGGCCGCGGTGGTGATGAGCGGCGGCGACGGTTGACCCTCGGGTGGCTGCGGAACGCGAGGGGAGGGAGGGAGGAAGACCAGAGAGAGAGGGGAGAGGACGAGGGGGTTCGAGGGCGTCTCCAGTGGCGCAGATAGGCTCGAAGGGGAGGCCTCCAGCGCGAAGCAGGAGGTGGCACGGTCGGCGCGCGCGCTGGCACGCAGCTGCTTTGGGGCGAGAGGAGGAAAACGACGCGGTGGGGGTGGGCTGGGCCTGGCAGGCCGGCTGGCTGCGGGCTTCTAGTGGGCTGCACAGGTAAGAAAGCCCAGGTACTTCTCTCTCTCTTATTTTCTTTCTGTTTTCTATTTCTGTTAATTTGTTTTGATTTAGTTTATAGCCCAAATCATTTTAATAAATCCTAAAAATAATTGTGGGCATTAAACAATTTATTACAGAGACCCTCAACTATTTTCAGAATTGTTGGAGCATTTAAAGATATTAAAAATATTTATATGCCCCAATTTAAATACTTATTGATTTAATTCAAAACCCAAAATATTCCACAAAAATGCTCACTATCTTTGGTTTGGTCTCAATGCCTTGCCAAAATTACCAAACATTGATGGAGGAATTTTGGGTCATTGGAAATGATTTTATTCTTGACCCTAGTTGAGTTCATTTAGTGTTAGGGTTTGATCAATCCCCATTTCAAGTTAACAAAATTTTTAAACATGATGACATGATGATCAGGCAAGGACCACAGGGGTTGATCTAGGGCTGTGACACCCTACTCTTATAAAAAGCATAGTCGGTGATGATCGTGTGCCTGTCATCCTGCAATATAGGCCGTCCGATCTATATCTGACGGATAGGAAGGAAACTATGGCAATTTTGCAAAAAGATACCCACACCCCTCTTCACACTTGCAAATAAGGCCTTCCCTTGTTCATCCTTTTCTCCCACAAGATAAACTACTCATACAAATGCATCTTGATGTTCCGTGCAACGCATGGGATGTAGAGTAGATACAAGCCGACAGGTGGGCCCAATGGTAGTGAGATAATGTGATGCAATACTAGATGTGCCACGTGGAGCGTTTAACTGGTCAAATAGTCGTGTCTTGAGCAAATACAGAGTTGTACGGTGAGCCCATGATTGTATAATAACCACAAAACGTAAATAGTGACCGTAATGAGTGGATTCTGAAGTCCAATGTATGTATCGTGCTTTCGCTTCGAATACATTGATCGTCATTGTATATATCACGAGAGAAAGATGAAACATGCGTGAATGTGCTGGGGGCTTACTTTTAGAGGACCTGGAGATAGTTTGTGTGCGTATGTGAAAGGGGCGTAGAGGGGGGTATGCGATGGAGAGAGAGATGCTCTCCGTTTCTCTTTACTATGACTAACTTTATATATAGTATAAAAACATACAAATTCACAGTGCGGAATAAATATCATTGTGGGCACCATGCAATGCAAGCGTTCATACTCCTCCATACAACTTTGTAATGTTGTATACATGTAGAAATTCTAAAATATTTTTTGGCCACACTTTATTCAAAACGAATGTTGTATGCGAAATAGACGTGAAGAGGGGGCTTTTTAGATCAATGGGGTACGTGATGTAACATGTGTTAATGTGTAGTTGATGCATTTGGCAGGGCCTAGAGAGGTATGTGTGTATTACGTAATTGAGAGAGGCGTGGATAGAGGGGCCGGCAGGGGGCGTGGGAGAGATAGCACGAGAAATGAGAGTGGTCTAGAGAGAGAGAGAGATGAATATGACGTCATGGCGAGAGATTCCCTTGAGTGTGTATATGCAAGGGGGAGTGGATAGAGGCACCAGGAGCATATTTTTTGTGTGTGTCGTGTCTGTGTTGGTATATGTGGGTGTGAGAAGATAACGAGACATGGGGGCAGAGGGTGTGTCACCGCATGAGGTCTGGTGGGTCGAGGTGAGGCCCTTCGTTTGGTTCCGTCCCGCGCCACATTGGTCGGCCCGTGATGCATTTAGGGAGACCCATGGATGACTAGCCGTAAAAGACAGAGATAGCATAATTGTGAAGGACTCTATGTCCACTGACAAAGCCGGCTAGGTTTTGTAACCCTAGGTTCTCGGACTAAGGTAACCCCTTTATTTCTGATATTACTATTCATCCAACCTAACTTTAAGGGGCATCCTACAGAATGTTCTGCTAGAATCATACTCGTCGATTAGGAAGAGAGGTGTGAGACAATGAGTGAGAGACATGCCTAAAGATAATGTGCGTACAAGAGACACGTAGGCAGGTCTATGAATATAGGAACGATCGATGGGTATTGTGCGTGTGTATGCTTGCGAGAGGGCGAGTGCTTGTGATAAAGGTTAGTGAAAACAGTCGTAAATGGTTACGAGAGGGAGGGAGGGTTATATCAAGAGCATGTGTGCGAGAAAGACACCTCGGGAGAGAGTGTGTGAGCATTTGTGAGAGACCACCGATGGAGAGTGAAACTACACGTACAAGACTGTTGTACACATTGATTAAAGATATAAATTGTATCCAAATATTAGGATGGGATCATGATATTTCAATTAGCGTAAGGAACGGTCATTGATCCATCAGACATCTAGATTCTATCGAATTTGAGCATGTCTATGTTATTATTTGACACAATTGATCCACATAGTTAGTATTTTGAACTCCAGACAATGCATCGCTTTAGCAATCGAATATAAATGTGAGTATAGTTCATGTTGTGTGTGTAAAGCACATTATACATACGAACGTTACACAATGAACATTATAAATAGCTACCTATGGACTAGCATACATTTGAATTCAACTTAAGGTGGTTTAAAAAACCGAATTCAACATGAAGTCCATTCAATTATTTGAATTTGATATCATGGCATTTGTAAATCATACATAAATTATGGGGGCACCAATCTTTGCTCTGATTTTGTACATGATAGCATATGTAGTCGTGTACAAAATAGATTCTAATTTAGCTCCTCCATTCCAAAATAATCGTAGTTATAGGATTTTCAAGTGTCAAAATTTAAGAAAGAAGCGGATAATTTAATGAGGGTTTCAAACATACAAGGTCAAATTTAACGTTGTCTATTTAGGTCAATCCTCAAAGTTCAAGAGTACTCTAAAGGTGAATGCTTGTGTTTCAAAATTTCGAACGAAGCACCAAAAGAGCCTCTACTCGTCCGAAACCGCATGAGACCAATGTTTGGTAGTACAAGGAAATTACTTTTCTAATAAGTCCGACCCGTGAAACCTACCGGCCCGACGTCCAAAGGTCTAAACCGGGGTAGGTGCATAGCTTCATCTAGATGCCACGCAACCGCCTCCGAAAAACATTCATACACAATGGTCGCCTAAGCACACATGCGCGCGGCCGAAATCGCTCCCGCCCACTATTTGGGACACCTGGGATTACCATCCTACCCCTGACCCGCAGTAGGTCCAAAATTTAAGAGGGGGGCAAAGTTTGTAATTTCCCCAAATTTCAAACAAGCGCGTCCCATCTTTTGTTCAAAAAAGCCAAAAACAAGCGCGTCCCAGACTCGAAACATGCTTCTCCCCCCTCCCCCCGCCCACCCGTCTGATTCCCCATTCGTACTCCATGGGCGCGAAAACTACCTCTCCACCAGCCGCGAAACCCCGGCGTCCTCCGTACACCACCCCATTCCACCCATCAACCGTCACCCTCCTCCATCACGCCGGAGCCGATACCCCGATGTCGTCGTCCACCACAACCTCAACCGCAACGCCCTCCACGGCTAGTAGTTGAAGCCGAGGCCAAGCCATCCGTACCTGAGTCAGTTCAACCACGCCGTCCTGCGCCTCACCGCTACCGCTCCAACTTCGCCGCCCTCCATCGCACCGGAGTTGTTCCTGCTACGCCGTCCTTCGCCGCCTCGGATCTGCTTCCCCTCCGCCGACATACCGCCACATCAACACAGTCAACAATTTAGCCATGGGTTTGTCCAAGCTTGCACCCTCCTCCAGAACATTGGTTTCCTCGGTAGAAAGAAGAAAATCGGCGCGACATGTGGAGGCGACCACACCGGCAACCAAAAATGGTACTCCTCTTCCCTTATTCGCGCAAATCTTACGTGTCTGCTTGCACGGTAGTCATCCCACAGAAGACACTAGTTGATCGCTTCTTCTTCATATTAGATGTTCCTAGTAACTCGCGATGCACAATGTTTCTCCTCATATACTATTTCACCTTAGCTAGAGGTCTGTCGCCCCCCCTGAATTTCAATTCCTGGTTAGTTGATTCCCAATTAACGGAAGCATTCCCCAGCGTAACAGGTGCTAGTCCGCCTATTACGCCGGGAAAGCAGCGCCTCAGTATTTATCTTAGGGGCGTGTGGGGCCTAGAGCTACTGACGCCCGATCTGGAGATCGGCCAGGATTAAAGGGATGGCCTGGTGGCGCTGCCAAGCACGGCGGTGGTGTGAGTTTGAGGGGAGGGCGGGGCGGCGGAGGCAGGGGTCTAGGCCGTTGGTCGCTGGCGGTTTGAGAAAGATCGTCAACAGTGACTGGCGGGAGGTAGATGAAGGCCATCTGCCCGTTCCTTATAGATTGGACGATTCATTAAAAAAATTGACTGGCCTATTTATTTTTAGTCGACTCTTATCTTGATATGACCACATGTGGTGGTGTGCTGGAGGAGTACCTACATTTCCCGTGCTCATATATTACAAAATCACACGGAGTAGAATCTAATTTTGTTTGCCATGCAATGTTGTAGAGCTATCATATGTCTCCTGTCATTTATTTTTCAGCCACCTGCTATCTGCTACTTTTACAGTGCACTAGTTCTGCACACACTTCACCCATACTCTCACTATTGTGCTTTTATGCAAGGGTATTTCAGACTCTGCTGCTATGAGAGAAGCAAAAAATAAAAGAGAGAAGTCGCTCCAGCGTGCTAGGCAGATAGACCAGACATGTTTAGACTTATAAAATGTGAAGTGTCGGCAGATAGAGACGGTAAACGTAGCTCTGAAGTTGATGACCTCGCTCGCAATGAACCGCCATCCCAGGTGCTTGCTTTAACTTCGCGGTGTCATATGTGGTTGCATGTTCCATATGGTGTCTAGCTTGTATTCGAAAGGCCGAAGTCGGTCTTTATTAAGATAAGGAAAGATATTTTTTACATGAACCACCATCCCGTGAGCACCAGAAGACAAATAGCTAGTCAGGGCACTGGCCGAGCCAGTGAGAAGCCCAGCAAAGAGAGGCATCACCTGGAAACCAACTAAAAAGCCACGATGGTGGCGAAGTAGCCTGCCTCCCACCAGGCTCTCAGGTCCTAGATGATCATGCTCACCACTCCAGCCGGATGTCTAGCTTGTATTGCTTCCAATTTTGTTAAATTGCATCTACTTAGCTTACACATTATACCTTTAAATATGACATCCGTTTCTATTTTTGGTACATACTAGTACATATGTGTATTAACCATGTTCTTACATCAAACTAATGTTCTTGTGTATCCCTCATCAATCACTTATGATGAGGCAGTCAGGCAAGTCGATTACTCCTCATTTAAAGAATGCAACATCTGCCTCCCGACATGATTCTCAAGAAACAGCAAGGCCAGAAGAAGATAGTAAACGTAGCTCTGTAGTTGATTACCGCATTTCCCCTACACTAGCATCGCATGTGCTTGCTCTAACTTGGCAGCGTGATACATGGTTGCATGTTGCATATGGTGTCTAGATTGTAATTTTTCCAATATGGTTAAACTGCATGTGCTATTCTGCTTAGCTTATACATTATACCTGTTAATGTGACATGCCTTCCTATATTTAGTACATAGTATATCTGTCTATTAAGCATGTCCTCACATAAAACTATTGTTTTTTGTATCCCGCATAAATCAATATGACGAGACACCTTCAGTATATGCAGTGTGATATTAGTTGCATCTTTGATATGATTTGTAGCATGCGCTGCTTCTAATTTGTTGAAATGCCATTTATGATGGGACACTTTTAACTTGGCAGAGTCATATTGGTTGCATCTTTCACGTGGCGTCTAGCTTGCATTGCTTCTTATTTGGTGAAAAGATTCCTGCTTAGTTTACACAAACAGTTGTGAATATGCCATGTCGTCATGTTTTTCGTATTATTCCATCCTGGAATCATGTGTTTGCCTTACATCAAAGTAGTGATTCTCAGTATCATGCACGAATGAGTTCTGAAGAGTGAATTTTATTGCTTTTTCTTGTCGGTTTTACTTGACAATTCAAAATCAATAAAGTGGAAGGAAGTTAGCAAGGCAGCGGATGAAGGTGCTCCTTCCAAATGGAGGGCCTCTACAGATTCTACTCCCCCATCTCCCCAAGATGATTTCCAAGACAACACATGCATAGACACTCAACGTAGCTGTGTTGGTGATGAGCACGTCTCCCCTAGTGCACCATCACAGGTGCTCCCTCTAACTTGGCACTGTTATATGTGGTTGCATGTTATGTATAATGTCTAGCTTGTATTGCTTCTAATTTTATTGAATTTCAGCTTCTTACTTTACACATTATACTTGTGACTAAGACACGTGTTCCTGTTTCTAGAACATACAATATCTATCTATCACACCATGTTCTTACATCAAAGTACATTTGTTGCGAAGAACTAAATTGATATTAGTTTTTCTTGGCGGCTTGACTTAACATGGCATAGAGCAAGAGGAAGCAAGACAGAACGATGGGGAAACGGAAGCGGAACAATCCTGCAGATTCTGCTGGTACTGATGGTGCAATAGAAGGTCAAAGTACAATGGAAAATTGTACCGACAGGGTATCCCGTGCTACACGAGCTGCAGAACAAGCCAAACAGAAACAAATAGCTGCCACCAAACAAGAAGAGACAACCCTAGTTGTTGCAACACCTTCCACGGTACCACTAGCTGCACGATTTACTCGTCGGTCAACTCAGCTAGCAGCACGTTCCCAAGCTCCCTTGCCACCTGACACTACTTCCGAAGCACTCTTGACACAAGATGAGTTGGCAAGATCAGATGAACTTTGTGAGCTTCAACAGCAAGAAGGTAGTTGCTGGAGTCAAGTTACAGTTGCATGCTTCTTTATATGTAGTCTCACAGTCTGATGTACACTAACACTTCCTATGTTTGTTGTTGGACTAGCACCTAGGCGCAACAGGAAACAAACATCAGGGATAATGCTCGATAGGTTAACTAAATCTAGAGGAGGAAGAATGGAGATCCGTTTTGAGGTAGGTTTAAAAAGGCCACCTGATGCTACAAAGTCAGCCAAGTTAGTATCAGAGGCAGCGGTTGCTGTTTGGTGTCATGTACGTATCCTCCCAACATGGATTCAGTACAGGAATGACAAAGACGAAACCCAGTTCAACGCCTTCCTTGACCATTTATCTATAAGTATGGTTATGTATGGAAACTAGTAATATCGTCTTGCTCTGTCCAATACTTTCTAGGTTGCTGATAATGAGACTCCCATAATTTTCAACATATGAGGTTCAAGTTGGATAGCCAAGATGATGCAACCAGACAAGCTTGCACCCATGTTTTCAAGTCTGCTCTGCGACAGTATCGGTATAACTTGAGGAAAACTCACTTTGAAGGCAAGGCTAACAGTGAACTTTCCCAAACATCTCAAGTGGAAAATATATCTGATGAAGACCGGAGAGGCCTTGTTAAACACTGGTCCGATCCAAAGTATCAGGTACATTATATATATGTGATCAGATCACATTTTGAAGTCATATTTACGCATGTGCCACACAAATCTATCTTCTTGTAGGTGAACTATTCAAAGAACAAGGCCAACCGTACGAAAGTGAAATTCCAGCAGACGACAGGATCTCGTAGCTATATTGCACACTGCGAGGCTCTTGTAATTAGCTGTTGTTTCACTCTTTTCGCTGTACCATATTATCAGATCTATATTGACTTGTTCCAAATGCAGAGGAAAGCCCGCAAGGACAAAAAATTACCTGAACCAAATGTTGTGGAAATCTTCAAGGACTGTCACACCAGCAAGAAGATGGGCATGACTACACCAGTCAAAGCCGATGTTGTAAGTCCTTAATCCTCATGCCTTTTAACTACTACTAACTCTGACTTGTGCCTTGAATTGCATGGTTTGCAGCCAATGTCTATTACTCTATTCAATTTTATATACAATTGTCTTTGCGTATCATTGCACCTTACAAGGTTTAAAACAAAGGAGAGATGTTCCTTTGATCTTGACCTGTAATCTAGTTCTGTGCTGGACTTGCCCACACAACGTTACAATTGCATGTTTGTCTATTCTCAGTTGTTTTGTGATATGAATGATGTCATACTATGCTTACAGTATTATAAACTTTGTCTCTTTATCCTTAGCCCTCAATACAATGTGAAGAAATAGACAATACATTAGCGATGGTACATGGTCATATGTTTGGAACCTGGTTTTATTATGTACTTTGCAATAAAATACAACTACTATTTTACATGGGTTCACCAGAATAAGTTCTGTATATAGACCAAAGCTATTTTGTTTGGTTTTGCTGCCTCCTTAATATCTTTTGTTCTGGTAGTACTAATGTAAAACTTCAACTTTTCAGCGAGATATGGAAAAAATGGTGGAACCGCCACCTTCTGAAGGTGGCGAGGCAACTATAACCTGTCCACTAACAGTGCCAAAAGCACGTTCCTGCATAATATTGGCTTGGTTGTTAAGGCAATCTCGTCCAAACTGCATCATGATCAAGATATGCAAGCTCAAAACAATGTTGTATCTGCGCTCCAGACACAAGTCCATTCCCTAACAGAGACCCTTTGTGAAACAAGGAGAGACATTGTTCGATGTTGTCAAGATATGCATGGTTTTGAAACCAGGCTATCAGACATTTGCTATGTTGTTTGGGAGCCTAGGAGAACTGGAGGCGAAGGTTATGGTGCTCCATCAGACAATACAGCATGAAAACGTAACAGTCAGGTCAAATGAACTAAGATTCTGAACTTCTGGTGGTGCATTTATCTGCTAGACTATTAACTTTTATGCCAACCTTCCTTTTGTTTTATAGTTGTAATTTGTTTTGGTGCGATACAAAATTTATTCTTAACGTGCAGCCACCGGCTGAAGAAAACAGCAAGCCATTTTTGTATAGTGTAGGGTGTTCCCTATATTTGCACTTGTGGCGAACTTTGATGCCCACCGGCTGTAGTCAACATGGGTCTCCTACGGGTCGTAGAAACAATGGGCCTTCTTTCTTTCAAAAAAACAATGGGCCTTCTACGTGGCGTAGAAACAATGGGCCTTATACGGGCTGTAGACACAGTGGGCCTTCTATGTGACGTATCATCGACGGGCCTTATACGGGCTGTATGATTGGTTGGCCAAACATGGGCCAATAACATACCACATTATGGCCGTAAATGGCCTAGAGTTGAAATCGTCCGTTCATGGGCCGACCATAACGGGTCGTCGTTAATCGGTCGTATTTTGATGACGCTATGAAAACGGCCCAACGTACTAACAGGCCACAAACGGGCCGACTGTAACCACGGGTTGAATTTGGCCCACAAGCGGAAAACGACATTAATGGGCCGTAAGTAAACGAGTGTGGAAATGAGCCCAAGAATAAATAAGCCCCGAGAAGGCCGAAAGATAACATGGGCTGGAATCGGTCCAACGGAATAATGGGCCGTTAATGGGTATAAAGTGATACACAGTTCATTACGGGCCAGTTTCACCACATGCCGTTAATGGGTATAAAGTGATACATTGTTCATTACGGGCCAGTTTTACCATAGGCCATTAATGGGCCGAGAGTAATAAGGGCCTCATATTGGCCGAAAGACGTCATGGGCCATACATGGGCCGAAAGTTAAAATGGGCTGGATTTATATTGGACGGCCCAGATGACGTTACTGGGCCCTGGGTTAGCGGGCTGTACATGGGCTATATACGAACAGGCCGTTAATAGGCTTGCCGTGGGCCGGCCCGCCACCTTTTTACCAAGTCAAACGGGCCGGCCTTTTCACAGGAATGGGCCTCTATTTGGTCGTGCCACGTGTCAGCGTATCTTAGGCGCTTTGGGTCCAATGAGTGGATGGCATCTGTTCTAACGGCGAGCCGACACGTGTTTCCTCCAGCCAATGATGATTTTACACATGGAAAATCCCAATTGGTCGGGGCTGTTAACGGGTTATCAGATCCAAAACCGGACCCGATTGCTTAACGGCGTTCCGTTATGGTGGATGCCACGTGTCGGTCACCCTTGACGAAAGCACTTCTGTGACGCGCGATTTATCATCATGGAAGTGGACATTTCCGTGATGATAATTTTGGTAATGTCATGGAACACTTCTACAACAGCACAGGTATGACTATCTTGGTTCTGTCATAAAATCATCATGGATGTACATACATGACAGAAAATGTGACCTACTGTGACAAACACGTATCATCACGGAAGTGTATTTTTTTGTAGTGCCCACCGCTCTGAGAACAATCCACATTAATTGGCCTTTCGCGGTCTGGGCGCTTGATATGTTCGGACCCCTTAAAGGGGGAAGCCATAAAAATAAATACTTGTTGGTGATGGTAGATAAATTCACTAAATGGATAGAAGCCAAGCCAGTAAAAATAGCTGAGGCAGAGCCCGTGATAGATTTTATATCCGGTGTAGTACACCATTATGGTGTTCCGCACACTGTTATCACAGATAATGGCACGAACTTCACAGCCGACGAGGTAAAAAATTGGTGCGCAAAGTTAGGTATTAAACTTGATTACGCTTCTGTGTACCATCCTCAAACAAACGATCAAGTCTAAAGAGCCAATGGTATGATAATGAGCGGCATTAAACCCCGACTAGTGCGCTTCCTACAGGAGTCTGATAAACACTAGGTAAAAGAGCTTGACTTCGTACTCTGGGGGCTGCGGACCACACCTAATCGGACGACGGGATACACACCTTTCTTCATGGTGTACGGCGCAGAGGATGTTCTGCCATGTGACATTATTCATGACTCACCTCGAGTGCGCATGTACGTGGAGAGAGTGGTCGAGCTAGATCGGCAGGACAACCTAGATGGACTTGAAGATGAGCGCGATACAACGCAAGCCCATTCCGCATTTTATCAACAACAGGCTAGGCTATACCAGAGTAGAGAAATGTGGTCCAAGACATACAACATCGGCGAACTCGTTTTACGCCTCCCTGAGAAGAAAAATGACAAGCTCAAACCAAAATGGGAGGGGCCCTTCATTATCGACAAAGTACTCACCGGTGGAGCCAATCACCTTCGGAATGCACAGGACAACCGACTTGAGCCGAACCCGTGGAACGCTGCTAGGCTCCGAAGATTCTATGGATAGTTCGGTAGCAATTTTTTCCTCCTTTTAAGTTAGGTCTTATCTTTTATCTTTTATTTTTCGCCTCCTCCTCTTTTTTACCTTTTCTCTCATTGGCAAGTATTCGGCTCGCCCGAACTGCCACAGGTTAAGTACATCTTTGAATATATCTACCTCAAATATACTTGGGGGCTTATTTAATGAAGCCCATTACCAATAAAGCTTCTTGCTTCAAATGTTGTCTGTTTTTTATAGTCCTTCCTTACCATTATATGCACCAATATGACTTAAGTTCTGGCCAAGCTAGGTTGCCTGGCTCCTATGCTTACCCCTACGTTTCTGATTGTTCGGCTAGGGCGTAAAGGTAGCACCTCTGCGATTGTTACAACCGGGTAATCCGGACATGTACCTCAGACTGGGTGAAGCCGAAAGCTAGCGCTCTTAAGGGAATAATCGGTCGGCTGATACACGACATATCGCTTTTTAAAGCATGTATTTTAAACTGACATAGGATATGGCATCCTACAATCCTTTTCATAGGATCAAAAGCCTAGGCCCGCATATGCATGCACACTGACCCAGGGAAAGGAACCCCTAACGAAACTATTCTCTCTGGAAGATGTTTCTTACGTTAAACAGTAATATAACATAACTCCCCGAAAACAGTTTGTCTGTTCAAGCAATTATCACCGGATTGCCTGGTTTCCGAATATATCACGTGTTTACCACAGATATAGTATTTGGAAACACTCCAGTCTTTGGGTTTATGGAGGTTAAAGCAGATGGTCGGCCATGAGAACCTTTTATGAATTCGGCCGGAGATAAGTTTGATGGCAAAAGTACATTAATACATAAAATCACTACAAAAAAAGACACATCCGTGACATTTTGGGCCGAACGAAACTTTTTTTTGTCATACTTATGACACTTCTATGACAATAATTGTGACAAAACACGGTATCATCATATATGTGGTGGGATCCTACTTCTATGACAAAAAATCATGACACAAAATGGGCTTTTTGTCTTGGGCAGGCCGGAGACGCAGTTGCATGACATTCTTTGGGCCGTCCATGATGGAAAAAACCATGGTAGAAGCGAGGGTGAGGAAAATATCGGGGTGTTCCCGGTTACGATGGGCGGTCGGGGCCGAGCGATGCGCGTTTCTCTCGTACACGCACGGGCGTGGGTGCGAGGCATTGGGCCCTAACTGAACCCGAGCGAGGCGTTGGGCTCTAACTGAACCCGAGTGATTGCACTGCAGGCTATGTGTTACTGAACCTGAGCGATCAATCGATGGTTGTTAACTGAACCCGATCGAGCGATTCCTTTGCTACTGCTGCTAACTGAAGCTGATCGATGCTGCCTCTACATGAACAATGAGCATTGTTGGGGGGTTGGATGAATTGTTCCCGGTGGGGGTGGCCGAACAGGACCCCGTGTTGTTGCCTCTGCATGAACAGGACCACCCCGTGGAGGGCTGAATGAAAAGTAGATGGTGGAGGGCTGGATGAACAGTAGCCCGTGGAGGGGTGCTTGAACAGGAGCCCGTGGAGAGGGCTAGTTGAACTGTAGCTGGTAGAGTAGCGTGCGGTGGAGGCTGAACAGTCGCAGGTGGAGGCTGGAGCAGGTCGACGATGGATGAACAGTAGCCCGTGGAGGCTGAAGGGGGTCGACGGTGGTGATGAACAGTATCCCGTGGAGTCCCGTTTTGCGGTACGCCACACCCCTACCGATGAACAGGACCCTCGTTTCGACCGTAGCGCTCCAACACAAGTCCGTTTCCTCCATTTTGCGGTACGCCACACCCCTCCCGAAGAACAGGACCCCCGTTTCGACCGTAGCGCTCCAACACAAGTATGTTTCCTCCGTTTTGCGATACGCCACACCCCTCTCGATCAACAAGACCCCTGTTTCGACCGTAGGAGGTCCGTTTCCTCCGTTTTGCAGTACGCCAGACCCCTCCCGATGAACAGGATTCCGTTTCGAACGTGGAACACAAGGCCATTTCCTCCGTTCTGCGGTACATCAGGCCTCGTTTCCATCGGCTGTTCCGTCCAAGCCCTCCCGATGAACACGACGATGCATTCCATTCTGACCCAGCCGATTGGCTCCCCATGAACACGACGACGACGCTGTATCTCTGTTCCGACCCAGCCATGTACAAGAGTCTTGGCCGTATGTATGCGCGAGTAGGCGTTCGAGACCCTGCCCGTATGTATGTATCTGGCCGTATTTTCTTTCTTGCACACTGGTCGTTGTATGTACGTGTACATGCTATGTGCGCGCCTCTGCTACGACACGTGGACGTCTCTACATCGACCAGTATGTATGTACACGTTCGCGACCAGAATGACAACGCTACGTACGCTTCGACCAGGTGGGTCCCGACTGTCAGGCACTTCCTTGCCTGCAAAGATGTAGCTGGTGGGTCCCAACAGTCAGGGGGGTGAATCGTTTTTTTTTTGCCCGGACGCACTTCCTTGTGTGCGAAGATGAAGCTGGTGGGTCCCAGCAGTCAGGGGGGAACGTTTTTTTTTTGCAAAATACGGTGGACCGTCAGGTGGGTCCCCGATCTCAGGTGGAGGAATAATTATTTTGCGCGTAATAAGGAGGCACTTCCTTGCTGCGACCGTGGACCCAGCTGCCAGCCTCTCCACGTACAGTCCATGTCTGATGGAAGCTGTTCCTTGACCACGTTGACCACGCCGCACCGAGAGCACCAGGGCGGTGGACGACGGTGAGGCCTAGGAAGAGGACAACGCGGAGCCGGGGAAGACGCTGCAGTGGATGCCCACGCGTAGAGGAGTACGAGGGGTTCACTGGTTCGCTGTGGTGTGAGATTGCCGTCGCCGTAGAATAACAGGGGGTGTGGGTGAGTAGAGGGATGGCCTGGCCAGCGATGGGAATAGCAGGGGGTGGTGAGGCCTCCGCGGCAGCACAGCCGGCCACGGGAGGCAGGAGCATGCGGCACGACCGGTGCTGCTTTGGGCGGCTGGAGCAACAAGACCAGAGGTTGAAGAAGCACTACGGTTGTTGGATCGACATCGTACGGTCACCGGAGCTAGAATCGTTCATATTGACTAAGTTGACAAAGCACACCGTCCCCATAAACCTAGTAGGCCCACAAGTCAGCCTCCCACCAAGGTGCGTCCCAACTAGCAGGGGGGTATTCATTTTTTGTGCGTAATAAGGAGGCCCTTCTGGTGGGTCCGAGCTGACAGCGGGGGGAACGTTTTTTTCGCGCAATACGGTGGCCCGTTCGATGGGTCCCAGCAGTCGGGGGGGAAACGTTTTTTAGCGAAATACGATGTCCCGTCCGGTGGGTCCCTGATGTCAGGTGGAGGAATCATTATTTTCCGCGTAATAAGGAGGCACTTCCTTGCTGCCGTCATGGACCCAGCTGTCGGCCTCTCCACGTACAGTCCACGTCCGATGGAAGTCGTTCCTTGACCATGTTGACCACGCCGCACCGAGAGCACCAGGGCGGTGGACGACGGCGAGGCCTAGGAATGGGACGACGCGGAGCTGGGGAAGATGCGGCAGTGGAAGCCCGCGCGGAGAGGAGTATGAGGGTTCACTGGTTCGGCTGCGGTGTGAGGCTGTCGTCACCGCGGAATAACAGGGGGTGTGGGTGAGTAGAGGGATGGCCTGGCCAGCGGTGGGAGTAGTAGGGGCGGTGAGGCCTACGCGGCAGCACAGCCGGCCACGGGAGGCAGGAGAAGGCGGCACGACCGGCGCTGGTTTGGGCGGCTGGAGCAAGAAGACCAGAGGTTGAAGAAGCACTATGGCCGTTGGATGGACATCGTACGGTCACTGGAGCTAGAATCGTTTATATTGACTAAGTTGACAAAGCCCTCCATCCCCGTCAACTTAGTAGGCCCACAAGTCAGCCTGCCACTATACTGGGTCCTAGCTAGCAGGGGGGTATTCATTTTTTTTGTGCGTAATAAGGAGGCGCTTCCTTGCGTGCGAAGATATAGCTGGTGGGTCCAAGCTATCAGCGGCGGTAACGTTTTTTTCACGAAAAACAAAGGCCCTTTCGGTGGGTCGCAAATGTCAGGTGGAGGAATCATTATTTTGCGCGTAATAAGGAGGCATTTCCATGCGTGCGGCCGTGGACCCAGCTGATAGCCTCTCCACGTACAGTCCACTTCAGATGCATGTCGGTCGTTGACCACGTTGACCAGGCCACGCCGAGTGCACCAGGGCGGTGGACGACGGCAAGGCCTAGGAAGGGAACGACACCAAGGCAGGGAACACTCGGCAGTTGTTTCCCATGCGGAGGGGACTACGACTGTATGAGGGTTCACTGGTCCGTCTGCCGTCGCCAGAGAATAACACCAGGTTTGGGTGAGTAGAGGGATGGCTAGGCCAGCGATGGGAGTACGGTGGGGCGGTGAGGCCTGCGCGGCAGCACAACCGGCCGCGGGGAGGAGGCAGCAGGCAGTCCGGCCGGCGCTAGTTTGAGCAGCTGGAGCAGGAAGAGCAGAGATTGTAGAAGCACGACGGCCGTTGGATGGACATCCAACGATCACTGCTTGTGCGTCAACCTTTTTTTAGGAAAGCCTCAAATCTGTGGAAAACATCATACAACCCATCTGCCATTATTTCTATTAATTTACAGCCCATTTGCTAATTCTTAAGGTTTTTTTTGGAGCTCATATTCTTTTTGTTAGCATTACAACCCATATTGTGGCCACGGTTAAAAAATTATATGAAATTTTGCATATTTCAATGCGGTCCGAACTGTTTTTGATCCCAAAATTTCGAGTCACATTCAAGCTGGTTTAAAAAATAAATGTATATCAATATAAAATCCAACAAATTGTCCACACATAAAAATCAATGTAATTTAAAATCTTGAAATGAAAAAAAGAAATTTGAAACTAATTGCCGGCTTGATGTGTTTTAAAAATGTACAATTCATTTCTCATTACTGATAGGCCATTTTCTCGGCCAGCCGAATGAAGCACTCCTCGTCTTGAAAGTTTTGCAGCCCGACTGGCCTGATGAAGCGACTTACTTGGCAAATCACAAAAAATCTGGGCTGTGGCCACGGACCCAGCTGTCAGCCTCTTCACGTACAGTACTCTTCCGATGGAAGTCGGTCGTTGACCACATTTACCACGCCGCGCCGAGAGCACCAAGGCGGTGGACGACGGTGAGGCCTAGGAAGGGGATGACGTGGAGCCGGGGAAGACACGACAGTGCATGCCCATGCAGAGAGGAGTACGAGGGTTCACTGGTTCGGCTCCGGTGTGAGGCTGCCGTCGCCGCAGAATAACAAGGGGTGTGGGTGAGTGGAGGGATGGCCTGGCGAGTGGTGGGAGTAGTATGGGGGCGGTGAGGCCTCCGCGGCAGCACAACCGGCCACGGGAGGCGGGAGCAGGCGGCACGACCGGCGCTGCTTTGGGCGGCTGGAGCAAGAAGACCAGAGGTTGAAGAAGCACTACGGTCGTTGGATGGACATCGTATGGTCACTTGAGCTAGAATCATTTACATTGACTAAGTTGACAAAGCACTCCATCCCCGTCAACTTAGTAGGCCCACAAGTCAGCCTCCCACTGTGGTGGGTCCCAACTAGCAGGGGGAGTATTCATTTTTTTTGTGCGTAATAACGAGGCACTTCCTTGCGTGCGAAGATATAGCTGGTGGGTCCGACCTATCATCGCTAAGAACGTTTTTTCGTGAAATACAGAGGCCCTTCCGGTGGAGGAATCATTATTTTGCGCGTAATAACAAGGCATTTCCTTGCGTGCGGCCGTGGACCCAGCTGTCAGCCTCTCCACGCACAGTCTACTTCCGATGGTATCGTTCGTTGACCACGTTGACCACTCCGCACTGAGCACATCCAAGATGGTGGACGACGGCGAGGCCCCGGACAGCAACGAGCCAGAGATGGGAAGAGGCGGGAGTAGAGTCGCAGACAGAGAGGTGTACGAGGGTTAACTGGTTCTGGTGCGGTGTGGTTCGGCAGTCGGTGGAGAAGAACAGGAGGTGTGGAGGGGTGGAGGGATGGCCTGGCCAACGGTGGAGTAGCGCTTCACAGCGAAGCGTGCTAAGCAGAGCTGCTAGCAGTAGGAGGCGTGAGCAGGTGGTCCCGGTGGCGCTGGAGGAAGAAGATGAGAGATTGAAGATGGATGCCGGTCATTGGATGTAAATCCAACGGCTAGCGATATCAGAATCATTTGTTGACTAAGTTGACAACAACTTGCATTGGCTTCGGCCTATTGGCCCACATTTCAGCCTCCAAAAAGTGGCACGTATTCAACCCATTTTTTCAGAATTTACAGTATTTTTTTGCGGGGTAGAAATTACAGTCCATTTGATCTTTTTTTTGAATTACAGTCCATTAGCTGGGCTAGGTGAACAAATAATGTAGCGTCCATGCGGTCCATTTATGTTTTTCCTAAAAAGGCGTAGCAATGTTATCAAAAAATAAACATGGGCTGAGCATTTTGTTATATATATATATATATATATAAGTAGTAAGTGATTTATTATTATATTGGTCCTTAAATCTTACCAAGCTTTTGTACACAATCACCAGGATTTTCGTTGCCAAAAAAATCCAGGATTTTATTGTTAAGAAATTATTTTTATAAGTTCACAAGATGTGGGATATTATTTTCTTACATATGTAAGTATCTGTTAAATATGTGATGACAATAACAATAATATATAATAACATATAAAATAATTTAAATATATATAATATAGTTAGAAGGGAAACATAAGTTGGACCAGTCGTTCATATTCTTATATAGAAAAATAGAACAGACCTCTGCGTTTCCTTCAAAAAAATATACATAAATTGGGTTGCCGATGTTTCAGGAAAAATAAAACCTCGGATGTTAGGTCCATAGGCCGGTCGATACAAACAGGCCTATGGACCTCCCATCCGAGGTCGTGGGTTGCGCATGTTAAAAAAGAAAGCCTAGACGGGGCAGCCCAAAACCCAGCTGATACTTGCTGCCCCAGTGATAATAAATGATACCTGCCAGCTCCCCAGCTTCGTTGTGAATTTATCTCCAATAGTAACTACGTTGAAGCACCTAAAAAATGTAACTATGTTGACAAACCCTTGGGCCCCAATGTCAGTATAGCATTAGGAGGAAGTATTTTTTCGATGAGGCACTTTCTTGCGTACGGCCATAGACCTGGTGCGTCCCGACTGTCCGCCTCTCCCTGTACAGTCCTCTCCAGATTCCTCTCGTTTGTTCAGCATGTTCACAACGGCAGACATCGGCGTCGCGGCGAGCGCACAAAGGCGCATGAGGAGATCCGACCACCTGAGGAAGTGCCTTATTAGTAACGAAACAACTGAACTAGCCCAGTGGTCGAATGACACTACCCGACAGCTATTCTGCCTGGGTTCGATTCCACCTGTGCACCCACACCACGTCCTATAGTAGCCAAAACTTCGTCCCTTGTTTTCTCTGTTTTTCGCACACTCGACATTCTGTGGGCATTTTGAAAATAGCATATCTTTTTGACTGTGCATCATATGAAGATGTGCTATGCATGAATGTTGATCAGCATGATGGTAACTGGCTGGTAGTTCCAGTTTTGACCATGAATAAAACTTCCAGCATGATGTTAACACTGTTTGAAAAGGCTGTGTTAATATAAATGCTCTGCCTTTGAAAGTTGCAGTTTCTTATCTGAAACTGAACTTGGAGTTTTTTATCTGAAACTGAAACTTGCAGTTTCTTCTCTGAGAATCACATGTTTGCACTTTTATACTCCTATGAAACTACTTTTTTTAAGTGCAGAGAAAATATCTCCAAAAATTTTGCCTCTGCATTTATTGACATGTGGGTCCCAATTATCATCTACGCACACCACCTCCTACAGTTGCCAAAACTTCGTCCCTCGTTTTCTCTGTTTTTCGCACACTCGACAATGTGTGGGCATTTTGAAAATAGCATATCTTTTTTGACTGTCCATCAATGAAGATGTGCTATGCATGAATGTTGATCAGCATGATGTTAACTAGCTGGTAGTTCTAGTTTCGACCATGAGTAAAACTTCCAGCATGATGTTAACACTGTTTGAAAAGGCCTTGTTAATATAAATGCTCTGCCTCTGAAAGTTGCAGTTTCTTATCTGAAACTGAACTTGGAGTTTCTTATCTGAAACTGAAACTTGTAGTTTCTTCTCTGAGAAGCACATTGTCTGCACTTTTATTCTCCTACGAAACTACATTTTTAAGTGCTAAAAATAGATCTCTAGAATTCATAAAATACTTCATATGCTCAATACTGCAAATCTGAAATTCAAACGACATACATATCTAGAAGTACTCTCAAAACACACAACACAAAACACAATTCACAACCTGCAAATACTAACAACGCTAAGCTCCTCCTGACAATTCACAACCTGCCCGACTATTGGTCTGGGGGGATCCCTCCTATTCCTCGCTGGCAGACAGCCGCCCCGTGAGACGATGTGAATGGCGAGGGAGAGGATGGCGGGAAGCGTCGTCGGGCCAACTGTTTTTCTCCTCTTGCAATTGGGTTCGGTCGACGAAGACTCCACCGGCTCGCTCTGCCACGACACCCTCACAAACAGCTCCCTGTAGATGCTCGATCCTTCAATCTCTGGTGGATGCTCCATCTGGGATCGATACTCCACAGCGAGCGCCACACATCCCACTGATGGTGGTGGATGCCAATGCTTAGATGGAGTAGGGTTGGTGTCAGTAATTTTTACTTGGCACCTCTCACTCTACATATATGCCGGTTTCATCCGTACATTTGTGCGGTTCCACCAAAATGCAGCTGAATAACCCTGTTTGCACAAATAATGAAAAGGTGTTATTAGATTATAGTGGCACTAGTTGATGAAACATACACTAATAAACAAAAGAAATTTTTACACCATACTGGAAATCGACCCAAGTTCCCCTGATACACCTTTTGCCAGTGATGAACATCAGTGTACAGCAGTAGTACAAGGAGGGGCCTTTAGACATTCAAATCTCTATTTTTGTGCAGATCAACTAAAATTAAGCACCCCAATTTGTAGAAACGCTTAAACATTAGCAATGGGACTAGTTGATGAAACATACATTAACAAAGAGAATCACTTTCTTTATCTACATTGAAAATGAAATAATAGAGAGGAGACTCGCTCTATTTTAAGTTTTTAACTGTATTATTACTCCATTTTATCAGTGACACTAGGGTCGAGCAGGTGGCAAACGAGGTGTACCGTGCATTGCAAGAATGAAGGCCGGGGGTGCTTAGACTGGGATGCTGAAGCTGGCTCTTTCAGTCACTATCTTCCCCCTAATGTTTCTGTGGTAGAATTTGGGTTCTAATCCAAACTTGGTCGAGTTGGTGCTGTGTCCACCTACCTGCCTAGCTTATGTGGCGAACTTGTCTCCTGCTAGTACTCAGTCAGTTCTAGTAGTAGTTGCATAACTGCCCGTTTACACTGAGATGTTGTCGGATAATGGTTCTCTATGGTTGGGTTTCTTTAATGAAATCGAAGGGAACCCCCTCTTTTGATATATACAAAAATAGTGGCACTAGCGGTGCCAAAACATAGCCTCAAATTAATAGTGCCACTAGATTAAGGTGCAAATTAATAACACTAGTGCTTTATCATGGCAGTGCCAAAATAGTAGCACAAGAGCAGGATCAACATGCAGGATCTTTGGCAAATGGTCAGACCAAAAAGGAACATGCTACCTCTTGAGCTTGCGTTGTATTCCCTCGAAGAGGAAAGGGAGATGCAGCACAGTAGCGTAAGTATTTCCCTCAGTTTTTGAGAACCAAGGTATCAATCCAGTAGGAGACCACGCGCCAGTCCCTCACACCTGCACAAACAAATAAGAACTTCGCAGCCAACGCGATAAGGGGTTCTCAATCCCTTTACGGTCACTTACGAGAGTGAGATCTGATAGAGATTATAATTATATTTTTGTATTTTTTAGTATAGAAACAGAAAGTAAAGAAAGCAAATAAACAACGGTGGCAGAAATAGGCTAGTTGACGGGAAAGTAAAATGATAAAGATAGCCCCGGGGGCCATAGTTTTCTCTAGTGGCTTCTCTCATGATAGCGATATTCTATGGCGGGTAAACAAATTACTATCGAGCAATTGATAGAGAAGTGAATAATTATGAGACTATCTAGGCATGATCATTGTATATAGGCATCACGTCCGAGACAAGTAGACCGACTCCTGCCTGCATCTACTACTATTACTCCACACATCGACCGCTATCCAGCATGCATCTAGTGTATTGAGTTCATACGAACAAAGTAACGCCTTAAGCAAGATGACATGATGTAGAGGGGTAAACTCAAGCAATATGATGAAAACCCCAAATTTTTATCCTCAATGGCAACAATACTGAAAGTGCAACTAATCCCCGGGTGGTTTTGGTAATTAATAACAACATATATATCATTGGACTAATATTTACTTGAGAATCATTTCAGAAAAGTTCGATGATATGGGTATGGAAATGTCTGAAGAAGTGGACCCCTCAAAATGCTAAGACAAGCATTGGCAAAAGCTCAAGACTCTATTTTTGGTTTAGTGATCAAAGATCACATTGAGTCCATAGGAAAAGCCAATACTATTAAAAGGTGATGAGGTTGTGTTAATGATCTAGTTGCTCAAGTGCTTGGTGATCTAGCTCCCTCAACTATCAGCACTCTTCACTATTCAACACACTCATAAGTAATCTCGGACAAACCGATTCTGCAAACTCAGTCCACCGAGATGAACCACTTCAGTTATTTCCCCAAACCCTAATTTCTCGGTCCATCCGATTCTGAGTTTCGGTCTCACCGAAAATGGACTGCCAACCTTCTGTAACCAATTGACAGCATTTCGGAATATCCGAGTTGTTGTTTTCGGTCACACCGAGATGGCAAGCTCCAACCTTTGACTCACTTCGGACACACCGAGATGGTATTTTCGGTCCCACCGAAAATCCCAACGTTCACTATATTTGAACTTTCGGTCTGACCGAGTTTTCACTTCGGTCTCACCGAGATTGGTCAAATGTGTGTGTAACAGTTGGATTTTGTGTGGAGGCTATATATACCCCTCCACCCCTCTTCATTCGTGAGGAGAGCCATCAGAAAGTACCACCACTTCTACCATACACTTTCTGAGAAGTGAACCACCTACCCTTGTGTTGAGATCAAGTCATTCCATTCCTACCATATGAAACTTGATTTCTAGCCTTCCCAAGTTGCTTTCCACTCAAACCTTTCTTCCACCACAGCCATATCAGTGAGGAGAGTTGAGTGTTGGGGAGATTATCATCTGAAGCACAAGAGCAAGGAGTTCATCATCATCAACACCGTCTATTACCTTTTGGGGGGTGGTGCCTCCTAGATTGGTTAGGTGTCGCTTGGGAGCCTCCGTCTTGAGATGTGGAGTTGAACCAAGAAGTTTGTAAGGGCAAGGAGATCGCCTACTTCATGAAGATCTACCCCGAGTAAGGCTAGTCCTCCGTGGGCGTAGGCCATGATGGAATAGACAAGGTTGCTTCTTCGTGGACCCTTCGTGGGTGGAGCCCTCCGTGGACTCGCGCAGCCGTTACCCTCCGTGGGTTGAAGTCTCCATCAACGTGGATGTACGATAGCACCACCTATCGGAACCATGACAAAAATCTTCGTGTCACCAAACTGCGTTTGATCTTCTCCACCTCTCTTTTACATGTGCAATTTACTTTCCGCTGCTTATACTCTAGAATTGCATGTGTAGGGTGATACTTGAATTGATCTTAATTGTGAAACTGCCAAAAACATTGCATGATCTAAAGGCAGATTTTTTATATTGTCAAGTAGTCTAATCACCCCCCCTCTAGACCTACTTTCGATCCTACAAGTGGTATCAGAGCTTTGGTCTCCATTGCCTTGGTTTCCATTGCATTGGACTCCATAAGCTTGGTTTCACAACCTAGGAGAGTATGGCGTCTAGTGAGGGTAATTATCGTAGAGGTCCTTACTTTGATGGTACAAATTTTGCTAGTTGGAAGCATAAAATGAAAATGCATATTCTTGGTCATAACCCAGCCGCATGGGGCATTATCGGTGTTGGTATGCAAGGTGATTTCTTTGAAGAAGAAAAAGTTCCGGATCACGAAGCTACACCCGAAGAGTTGCGGATGTTGCAAAACAATGCTCAAGCTTGTGACATTCTCTTCAATGCTTTGTGTCCCGAAGAGTTCAACAAAATCAGTCGTCTTGAGAATGCTAAGGAGATTTGGGATACTTTGGTTGAAATGCACGAAGGTACTGAATCTGTGAAGGAATCAAAGCTAGATATTCTTCAAGGTCAACTTGACAAGTTCAAGATGAAGGATGGTGAAGGAGTCGCTGAAATGTACTCTAGGCTTGCTCTCATCACAAATGAGATTGCCGGCTTAGGAAGCGAAGAAATGACCGACCGATTCATCATTAAGAAGATTCTCAGAGCTTTGGATGGAAAATATGACACCGTGTGCACTTTGATCCAAATGATGCCAAACTACAAGACCCTCAAGCCAACTGAAGTCATTGGAAGAATTGTTGCTCATGAGATGACACTTAAGGATAAGGAAGAGCTTCACAACAAGTCAAGTGGTGCTTACAAAGCTACAAGTGATGCTCCTACTACCTCAAGTGACAAGCTAATTTCCAATGAAGAGATAAGCCTAATGGTCAGGAACTTCAACAAGTTCTACAAGAATAGAAGCTCAAAGTCTAGATCATATGATGAAAAGAGATCTTCTAGTCGTGATCGAAACTGCTACAATTGTGGAAGACCCGGACACTTCTCAAATGAGTGTACGGCTCCCCACAAGAGAAGAGAAGAATCTCCAAGAAGAAGAGCAAGAGATGAGTCACCTCGGAGAGAGAGAAGGAGCAGAGATGATCGTTATGAACGAAGACCCTCTCGGAGAAGCAAGGATTCAGAGAGGAAAGACAAGTCATCAAGGAGCTACACAAGAAGAAGACATCAAGCTCATGTAGGTGAATGGGTCTCCGGCTCCGACTCTGACAATCAATCCGATGGAAGCTATCACTCCGACTCTGACTATAGTCAAGATGAAGGTGTTGCCGGACTTGCACTCGTATCCTCCAACTCCAACTCCTACGACTTATTTGATTCACCAAATGAGGGAATTGGAAGATGCTTCATGGCTAAAGGCCCCAAGGTAACACACCCTGAATTCATTGACTTTGATAGTGATGAGGATGACTTGCTTGGTGAAGATGAGCTCTTGCATGATAAATCTAGTGAGCTTAGTAATGATGAAAATGCTAGTAGTCTTTATAGTCGAGAAGAGTCGAATGACAATGCTATGAAGGAGATTGAGCGTCTAACTAAAGAACTAAACACTCTTAAGTTAGCTCATGAAACAACTCAAGAAGATCATAGAGAACTCCTAAGATCTCATGAGAAGCTACGCTTCGAGAAGCTCACTCTAGAGCAAGAACATGAGTTTCTAAAAGCGATCAATGACGATCTTCGAAAGAAGAGTTCTTCATATCTTGCCAAACGACTTCTCTTGTCTAATTTCTTGCCACCTATTAAGACTAAGCATGACAAGCATAAGAAAAATTCTTCCTCTAGTGGTAACAATGACAATGTTAAACAAATGTTGTTACTTCTAGTAGTTCTCTTGATTCCACTAACAATGTTTCAAGCCAAGTTACACTTGAGCAAGAAAATAGCTTATTGAAGGAAATCATAGAGAAAGGTGTCTACAAGAGTCTTGCCGGAAGCAAGAACTTTGAGGAGATTGTTCGCAAACAAGGAAGACACCGGAAGAATCAAGGGATTGGTTTTGAGCGAAAGTTCAACGCCGAAGGTGTTGAGTGGGAAGAAGGTCAATACCCTACTCCACAGTTTGTCTCACAAAAGGAGAAGTATGATCCTACTTCTTCCAATGTGGAACAAGCTCAAGATGACCTTCCACCACAAGACCACAAGCTAAAGGCCAAGGACAAGCTTCAAGAGGAGATTGATGCATTCATTGAAGCACCTCAAGCCATGGTCAAGTGGGTTCCCAAGGACACATCAAGTTCTACTTCGTCAAGCTCAACTACAACACCAAGGATTCCCATCAAGATGATGTGGATCCCAAAGAAGAAGAACTAGTAGGTTCTTGAGGGTGACTCCGCCAACAAACTTCACTCATATTCTTTTTGGCAAGAACTTGTGCAATCAACTTCCACATCATGCACTTGTTCATGGAGTCACAAACCCTCTTGTTGGTAAGTCAAGGGACAAGGTAATCATTGCTTTCATGGACATCATCTTTTGTGTACTTCACTCTATGTCTATGGATATTTTTGTTTGTTCCTTGTGGGACTAACCCATGTAGGTATTGAAAGTGCCCTAATCCAAAGGATTGCTCCCAACTTTTGATGATCTGCATCAACATTGAGCATCCACATCTTCAACATCTACATGAAGTCTTCTACGAAAACCCAAGGTTAGTTTGACCCTTTAAAAGGGGTTCTCACATCTAGCGGGAGCTTTGCTCTAAAAATTGAGCTAAAGCATCTTCAAATGATGTGAACACATAAATGCTTTATGTAAAAGTGGTAACCCCACTTGTGCTTAAACGATGAGTATGACCTATGATCAAATGTTCTCATTTGGCTCCTAAGTCAATATACTCATATATAGATGACCTAGTCATCGACAAATTGTGTGCTAGTAGCTAGAGTGATTGGTTGTGCATGTTTGACACATATTTCAGTTGCTATCTTATTGTGTGAGCATGTTGAATGCATGATTTTATCCATTCAAGGACATCCATTTGTTGTTTTGATTGTTCTGTTTTCTCTTTCTGGCCAAATGGATGGACAAGAATGCCTAAGCACCCTTCCCTAGCTATCTATGCTTTCTTGTCTCAAATTCTATTCATGCTCATATCACAACTTTGAACAAGTCTTTTTCGGACAGTCCGAGTGAGGAGCACTCGGAACCACCGATTCGTCTAAGGCTGACTTCCAAAACCTTCTAAGTCCATTTCGGTCTGACCGGTTTCTCAATCTCGGTCCAACCGAAACGCTTAGACTGATCTAGGTTTCATCTCGGTGAAACCGAGTTCAAACTCTCGGTCTGACCGATATGTGTAACTGCACAGCAGTTATACATCTCGGTGACACCGAGTTTTTCAACTCGGTCCCACCGACAGCATGGGGTTATATATACCTGAGGGGCTGCGCGCGATTTCTTTCTTCAAACCGTTCGCCCCCAAGACCCCTGCTGCCGCCGCCCTGGTCTACAGATCGTCGCCTTCGTCGCCTGTGCGCCCTCGCCGCAGGTCTCCGCCGCCGTCAACGGTAATCATCTCCACCGTTGCCGCCGTAGAGGGACACCACCAAGTTAGGGTGTGTCCCGATCCCTTTTCGTGCTCCACTTCTGATTCTTGCATGATAGGCTTGCCATGATTCAATCCATGTTTGATATGTTCCCCATACAATAGTTCAGATCTTCTAGTTTCGAGGAAAATTCTTAGGTTTAGGTTTCCACGGAATGCATCTCAGTGAAGCCGATTTTGAAACTCGGAATGACCGATTTGGCCTCTGGCCATTGCACTGCATAATTCGGTTTAACCGAGTTGTGCCAATCGGAACGACCGAAAAGCAGTTTCAGTGAAACCCTAAGTTTTCGGTAGGACCGAAACCCATTTCGGTTTGACCAAAAGTGGTGTGTAGGTTTCTGTTGAGTACTTCGGTTGCACCGAAACTTGAAATCGGTTTGACCGAAATACATTCTGTGAAAACTCAAAACTAAGTTTTGAACTCATTTTTTTTGCAAAAACCTCTGCAGTTGTGATAACTCTTCTACTCTGCCTATACCTTATCTTTTCACAGGTTTTTCAGCCATGTCAGATGTCAGTGACAGCCAGAACAGGTCTGAATCACCATTTGCTGAGATTCCAGAGGCAGATACAAGTCCTGCTAGCAGCTCCAGTGATGATGGTGAGAGGAGCACCCCTAGTGGTTTGCCTCCTGCAGCCACCAGAACCAGGAAGAAGAGAACTTCTAATGATGAGGACTCTGACTTTGTTGCTGAGGAAGTTACCTCCAAGCCAAAGAGGAATGTGGTTGCCAAAGAGCACCAAGGGCAGCAGACAAGGAAAGGCACAAGCAAAGTGAAGCAGTCAGCAGTTGCTAAGAAGCTCAACTTGGAAGAGCCTGCTCCAAGCAAGGTGAAGAAGACTTCCAAAAGGAAGAGGGTAGTATATGCTGAACCTCAAGTTGATGTTGCAGAAGAAGAAGAAGAAGAAGCACCCCAGCCTCCTCCTCAGAAAGCTAAGTTCATGGGTGATGCTATTCGGGCTCAAGCCTCCTCTAAGCCCAAGAAGCCTGCTCAAGCTAAGGCAGCTCCAGCCAAGCCCAAGAGAACAACCAGAAGCATTCCAGCTTCTGAGAAGAACAAAGGTGAGATGCCACCGTCTGAATCAGATGAAGAGCATGTGTTGCTTAAGCTCCGTCCCAAGTTGCCACTCCACAATGATGCTCATCCTCAAGCTGAGGACATGAAGGCAAGAAAGGACAAAGGTCTCAGGCTATGGAGACAGTCTGATCCATATGCTGTAAGGAGAAGGACTGCTGTGGACCCCAGATTCCACACCAGAGAGCAGCAGGATTTCTATGAGACCGTGCTGATGGATAAGAAGCCCATTGTTGCTGACACCAGGTATGTTGACTGGAAGTATATTGACAGTGAAGAGCACCGGGACTTCTTTCCCCATGTGCATGAGAGCTTTACTGCATGTGGAGTTGCTGATTTTGTGGGTCAAGAGCTGACAGCTTGGAATGACGAGATGATCATGCAGTTCTATGCCACAGCCCACTTCTATCCTGATGGCAAGATCACCTGGATGACTGAAGGTCAAAGGTTTTCTTCGACTGTTGAAGAATGGGCAGAACTTCTGAACGCTCCAGTGCAGAGAGAGGACAACATTGATGTCTATGGGATTCCTAAGAAGAGTCATGATTCCATGAAGAATATGTACAAGGAGATCCCGGCTGCTGATTTGGAAGGATGGAAGCTTGGCTCAGTGTACTATCTCCAGGCAGGTCTGACCACCACTAACACTATTCTGAGGCATACATTGATGCCTAAGTCAGGAGACCACCGGATGATTCGAGGCTATTCTATCAACATGCTGCACATTCTCGATGAGAAGGCACCTTTTAAGGTGATGGACTTAATGGTAGAGACCATTAAGAGGACTGCAGCTGACCAGAAGAGGTCGTGTGGGTTTGCACCGCAGATTCAGATGCTCATCAACGCCAAGTTTGGCACGGGCAAATTCATGTTGGATAGGAAGCACTTGCCACTGCAGCCAGAGCATGAGGACAACGTGGTTGTGATGGATGAAGAGGATCCTACCTCAGTTGAAGGACAAGCCAAAATCGAAGCTGCGAAGAAGGCTAAAGCTGACAAAGAGGCAGCAGCAGCAGCAGCTAAGCCAAAGAGCTTTGGAGAACAAATTCTTGAAGCTACCCAGAGGATTGAACAACGCCTGGCCAGCATTGAGCAATCTCAGGAGAGCCTTGAGAGGATTGTCGAGGACAAGATCCACGCTCTGGACGTGAAGCTGACTGAGATTCAGGTGTCTGTCAACAAGCTTGAGGCAGACATGGAGGAGACAAGGCAGGAGAGAGCAGAGCTTATGCAGGATGATCTAGTCCAGGACTCTCATCGCCAGACTGCTCAGGTTCCCAGAGGATCCAGATCTGCAGCTATCCCAGTGACAGACTCCAGGGCTACCACTTCAGCACCAGCTACAGCTCCAGCAGTTCCTCCAGCTCCAGCATCCACTCCTCCACCGCAGACTTCAGCAGAAGTCTTCGCCGATGCAGCTATCTCTACACCGACATCTACCCAGACGGGAGCCGCCAGCAGAGCCCGCAGTGACGCTTAGCTCTATACCTTTTCGAACTTTTTGGTAACTTGTTGCCAAAGGGGGAGAAATTGTTATAGATCATAGGGCTTCGAGAGAGAGAGTGCTCTTTCGTCTTTCGTTCTTTTGCCGGTTTTTCCTTTGAGACACAGTGATTTCTTTTGGTTCCTGATACTTTAAGTGTGCTTGCTACTAAGTTTGATGCTACCTTAATGAGTGCTTAGTCATACTATGCCTTAATGTGTGCTTATTGCTTATCATATGCTATTCCTTATTGTATGGCTATTTACTCTTGTCTTGGTGATTGAGTGCATGTTATTCATTCTTATCTTTTTGTGCGCTCCACCAAGATGTATGTGACATGGAAGAGTGACCCATAATCCTAATCGATTGTGCATTTGCATTCAAACGCAAATTTTAAATAATGCACAAATTTAGGGGGAGCTCTTGTTTATCACATACTTCTCAAAGCGACGATATCATTCTTTGATTATATCCTTTGTCGAAGCTTTGATCTATATGTTGTCATCAATTACCAAAAAGGGGGAGATTGAAAGTGCAACTAATCCCCGGGTGGTTTTGGTAATTAATAACAACATATATATCATTGGACTAATATTTACTTGAGAATCATTTCAGAAAAGTTCGATGATATGGGTATGGAAATGTCTGAAGAAGTGGACCCCTCAAAATGCTAAGACAAGCATTGGCAAAAGCTCAAGACTCTATTTTTGGTTTAGTGATCAAAGATCACATTGAGTCCATAGGAAAAGCCAATACTATTAAAAGGGGATGAGGTTGTGTTAATGATCTAGTTGCTCAAGTGCTTGGTGATCTAGCTCCCTCAACTATCAGCACTCTTCACTATTCAACACACTCATAAGTAATCTCGGACAAACCGATTCTGCAAACTCAGTCCCACCGAGATGAACCACTTCAGTTGTTTCCCCAAACCCTAATTTCTCGGTCCATCCGATTCTGAGTTTCGGTCTCACCGAAAATGTACTGCCAACCTTCTGTAACCATTGACAGCATTTCGGAATATCCGAGTTGTTGTTTTCGGTCACACCGAGATGGCAAACCCTAATCTTTGACTCACTTCGGACACACCGAGATGGTATTTTCGGTCCCACCGAAAATCCCAACGTTCACTATATTTGAACTTTCGGTCTGACCGAGTTTTAACTTCGGTCTCACCGAGATTGGTCAAATGTGTGTGTAACGGTTGGATTTTGTGTGGAGGCTATATATACCCCTCCACCCCCTCTTCATTCGTGAGGAGAGCCATCAGAAAGTCTACCACTCCTACCATACACTTTCTGAGAAGTGAACCACCTACCCTTGTGTTGAGATCAAGTCATTCCATTCCTACCATATGAAACTTGATTTCTAGCCTTCCCAAGTTGCTTTCCACTCAAACCTTTCTTCCACCACAGCCATATCAGTGAGGAGAGTTGAGTGTTGGGGAGATTATCATTTGAAGCACAAGAGCAAGGAGTTCATCATCATCAACCACATCTATTACCTTTTGGAGGGTGGTGCCTCCTAGATTGGTTAGGTGTCGCTTGGGAGCCTCCGTCGTTGAGATGTGGAGTTGAACCAAGAAGTTTGTAAGGGCAAGGAGATCACCTACTTCGTGAAGATCTACCCCGAGTAAGGCTAGTCCTCCGTGGGCGTAGGCCATGATGGAATAGACAAGGTTGCTTCTTCGTGGACCCTTCGTGGGTGGAGCCCTCCGTGGACTCGCGCAGCCGTTACCCTCCGTGGGTTGAAGTCTCCATCAACGTGGATGTACGATAGCACCACCTATCGGAACCACGACAAAAATCTTCGTGTCACCAAACTGCGTTTGATCTTCTCCACCTCTCTTTTACATGTGCAATTTACTTTCCGCTGCTTATACTCTAGAATTGCATGTGTAGGGTGATACTTGAATTGATCTTAATTGTGAAACTGCCAAAAACATTGCATGATCTAAAGGCAGATTTTTTATATTGTCAAGTAGTCTAATCACCCCCCCTCTAGACCTACTTTCGATCCTACAAATACAATATGTGCCTTGCTACCCCTACTGTCACTGGGAAAGGACACCGCAAGATTGAACCCAAAGCCATGGACTTCTCCCATTGCAAGAACTATAGATCTAGTAGACCAAACCAAACCAATAATTCGAAGAGACTTGCAAGGATATTATGAGCACACATAAAAAGTTCAGAGAAGAACCAAATATCTTTAATAGATAATCTTGATCATAAACTCACAATTCATCGGATGTCGACAAACACACCGCAAAAAGAGATTACATCGAATAGATCTCCTCGAAGACCGAGGAGAACTTTGTATTGAGATCCGGAGAGAGAAGAAGCCATCTAGATACTAGCTATGGACCCGAAGGTCTGAGGTAAACTACTCACAACTCATGGTGAGGGCGATGATGATGATGAAGAAGGCCTCCGTGATGGATCCCCCTCCCGGAACAGGCTCCAAGATGGGATCTCCACGGGAATAGCAGCTACGGCGGTGGAATTAGGGTTTTCTTTCTGTGTATGGAGTTTCTGGGGTACGTAGGTATATATAGGAAGAAGAGGGGCACCATGGGCCACAGGGGCTGCCCTGGAGGCAGGGGGCGCGCCCCCCACCCTCGAGGGTGGGCCCCATGTCCTCTGGCTTGGTCCCGAAGTCTTTCGTGCGTGATTTCCTCCAAAAGTATCTCCTGCAAAGGTATTATTCCGTTTGGACTCCATTTGATATTCCTTTTCGGCAATACCCTGAAATAGGCAAAAAAAACAGCCATCTGGACTGGGCCTTTGGATTAGTAGGTTAGTCCCAAAAATGATATAAAAGTGAATGTTAAATCCCATTAAACATCCAAGACTTCATAAATAATAGCACGGAACAATAAAAAATTATAGATACGCTGGAGACATATCAAGCATCCCCAAGCTTAATTCATGCTCGTCCTCGAGTAGGTAAATGATAAAGAAAGAATTTTTGATGTGGAATGCTAACCAACATAGTTTTTCAATGTAATTCTCTTAATTGTGGCATGAATGTTCAGATCTGAAAGATTCAAGATAAAAGTCTATATTGACATAAGAAATAACAATACTTCAAGCAATACTAACAAAGCAATCATGTCTTCTCAAAATACTATGGCTAAAAAAATTTATCCCTACAAAATCATATAGTGTTGGCTATGCTCCCTTATTACCACACTAAATATTCATATCATGCACAACCCTGATTTCAGCCAAGCATTTGTTTTCATGCTCTATCTTTTAAAACCTTTCAACTTTCACGCAATACATGAGTGTGAGCCATGGACATAGCACTATAGGTGGAATAGAGGTGGTTGTGGAGAAGACAAAAAGGGGGAGATAGTCTCACATCGACTAGGCGTATCAATGGGCTATGGAGATGCCATCGATAGATATCAATGTGAGTGAGTAGGGATTGCCATTCAACGGATCCACTAGAGCTAAATATGAATGAAAGCTCCACAAAAGAAACTAGTGGGTGTGCATCCAATTTGCTTGCTCACGAAGACCTAGGGCATTCGAGGAAGCCCATCGTTGGAATGTACAAGCCAAGTTCTATAACGAAAATTCCCACTAGTATATGAAAGTGGCTAAGCATGAGACTCTCTACAATGAAGAACATGGTGCTACTTTGAAGCACAAGTGTGGAAAAAGATAGTACCAATTGTCCCTTTTTTCTTTCTCTTTTTACTTTTTTTGGGCATTTTTTTGGCCTTTCCTTTTTTACTTGTTTTGCGGAGGGGCTTTATAGATTCAGCCTTTCCTCCCATGGGACAATTCTCTAAAAATGATGATCATCACACTTTCATTACAACACATTATTACAACTCGATACTACAACAACAAAGTATGACTCTATGAATGCCTCCGGCGGTGTACCGGCATGTGCAATGAAACAAGAGTGACATGTATAAAGATTATGCATGGTGGCCTTGCCACAAATATGATGTCAACTACATGAGCATGCAATGGCAATATGACAATACGATGCGTGTCATATAAACGGAATGGTGGAAAGTTGCATGGCAATATATATCGGAATGGATATGGAAATGCCATGATAGGTAGGTATGGTGGCTGTTTTGAGGAACAATACAGTGGCTGTTTTGAGGAAGGATATATAGTGGGTTTATGGCACCGGCGAAAGTTGTGCGGTACAAGAGAGGCTAGCAATGGTGGAAGGGTGAGAGTGCGTATAATCCATGGACTCAACATTAGTCATAAGAACTCATATACTTATTGCAAAAATCTACGAGTCATCAAAACAAAGCAATCAACGCATGCCCCTAGGGGGGAGGTTGGTAGGAGTTAACCATCGCGTGCCCCCGACCTCCACACAAAGGTTGACACTCTACAAATACCTCATGCTTTAGCTAAGTCACATAATGGTTCACCATACGTGCATGCTACAAATACCTCATGCTTTAACCTTAACACAAATATTTCTCAATTTAATAATTACTCCACTAGCATGACTCTAATATCACTATCCTCATGTCTCAAAACAATTATCAAGCATCCAACATCTCTTTCTATTCAATGCACTTGATGTGATTTTTTTACTACATTAACATTGGATGTTTATCATGTGAAGACTAGTTTCTATAGCCTAAACACATTACCATGATGTTTTGATAGACTCTCAAATAGATATAAGTGAAGCATGAGAGTTCAACAATTTTTACAAAATATTACCACCACCGTGCTCTAAAAGTTAATAGTGAAGCACTAGAGCAAAAACTATTCAACTCAAAAGATATAAGTGAAGCACATAGAGTGTTATAATAATTTCTAGGCCATATTTGACTCTCTCAAATAGGTGTGTCCATCAAGGATGATTGTGGAAAACTGACAAGCAAAGACTCAAATTATACAAGACGCTCCAAGCAAAACACATAGCATGTTGCGAATAAAAATATAGATCCAACTATAGTTACCGATGGATGAAGACGAAAGAGGGGATGCCTTCCCGGGGCATCCCCAAGCTTAGGCTTTTCATTATCTTGAATTTACTTGGGGTGCCATGGGCATCCCCAAGCTTAGGCCTCTGCTACTACTTGTTCCATAGTCCATCAAAGCAATACTCAAAACTTGAAAACTTCACAACACAAAACTTAGACAAATATTCTCGTGAGCTCCGTTAGTAAGAGAAAGCAAACCACCACTCAAAGGTACAGCAAGGAATTCATACTTTGTTTATATTGGTGTTAAACCTACTATAATCCAAGTTTTCTATGATTCATATCCTCCAATATTACTCATAGATGTATCGGAATAAGCAAACAACACACGAAAAACAGAATCTGTCAATAACAGAACAGTCTGTAGTAATCTGCTGGGTTCGCCTACTTCTGGAACTCCAAAAAATTCCAACTAAATTGGTAAATTTGTGCAATTTGTATACCAATCATAAGCAAAAAGAATCAACTAAAAAGCACTCTCCAGTAAAATCTGAAGACTAATTTTGCCAGCGCTAATGATTCTGTTTTTCACAGCAAGATCAAATAAACTTCACACAAGTCTTACCAAAGGTTCTACTTGGCACAAACACTAAACAAAACATGAAAACACATCTAATCAGAGGCTAGATGCAATATTTATTCCCTAACAGCAACAAAAGCGAAAAACATAAAATTGGGTTGCCTCCCAACAAGCGCCATCATTTTACGCCCCTAGCTAGGCACGATACAAGATAAATCTAGGTATTGCCATCTTTGGTCTTTACCCTTTTTATGGTGTCGAGCTCGAATCCGGGAGGTTCTTTGTGTTTCCCGTCATATTCAGAAATCTTAAGATCTAAAGCATCCAACCGCTTATTGCAAAGAGTAGTCAACATATTCATGCGGTGGAGATTCCCACTAACACTCTTAAGAGGTTCAAGAGATTTTTGTGATATTTTCGTTACTTCACAAATTTTCTCAAAAACTTGCGTCCCTTCCGGAGTTGAGTTTGATTCTTTTTGGGGAGGTAGTGTTCCCACTATTCCCTCTATCATTTTCATGCGCGAAACTAGGATCAACTTCGATAAAATTTCCTTTGGCAACGCAATCCAAGAGTTGTCTATGAGACATATTCAATCCAACATAAAAATTGCGGAGCAAGATTCTAAAAAATTCACTTCTAAGGTGCACTTACGATATGATTCCATCATTCTAAACCAAGCATCTTTTAAGTTTTCTCCTTGCCTTTGTTTGAAGTGAAGTACTTCAAACTCGGGAGACGAAGGAGCGGATAAGGGGCTAGCCATAATGACAGGCAAACAATAAACACACACAAGCAAACAAGATGCAAGCGAATGAGAAACACACGGCGGAACAAGGGTGAATAAAATGGCAAAGGGGAAGTGGGGGAGAGGAAAATGAGAGGCAAATAAATGTAATGCGAAGGATAAGGGTTTGTGATAGGTACTTGGTATATGACTTTTGCGTAAGCCTCCCCGGCAACGGCGACAGAAATTCTTCTTGCTACCTCTTGAGCTTGCGTTGTATTCCCTCGAAGAGGAAAGGGAGATGAGCACAGTAGCATAAGTATTTCCCTCAGTTTTTTAGAACCAAGGTATCAATCCAGTAGGAGACCACGCGCCAGTCCCTCGCACCTGCACAAACAAATAAGAAATTCGCAGCCAACGCGATATGGGGTTGTCAATCCCTTTACGGTCACTTACGAGAGTGAGATCTGATAGAGATGATAATTATATTTTTGGTATTTTTTAGTATAGAAACAGAAAGTAAAGAAAGCAAATAAACAACTGTGGCAGAAATAGGCTAGTTGACGGGAAAGTAAAATGATAAAGATAGCCCCGGGGGCCATAGTTTTCTCTAGTGGCTTCTCTCATGATAGCGATATTCTATGGCGGGTAAACAAATTACTATCGAGCAATTTATAGAGAAGTGAATAATTATGAGACTATCTAGGCATGATCATTGTATATAGGCATCACGTCCGAGACAAGTAGACCGACTCCTGCCTGCATCTACTACTATTACTCCACACATCGACCGCTATCCAGCATGCATCTAGTGTATTGAGTTCATAGGAACAGAGTAACGCCGTAAGCAAGATGACATGATGTAGAGGGATAAACTCAAGCAATATGATGAAAACCCCATCATTTTATCCTCGATGGCAACAATACAATACGTGCCTTGCTGCCCCTACTGTCACTGGGAAAGGACACAGCAAGATTGAACCCAAAGCCAAGCACTTCTCCCATTGCAAGAACTATAGATCTAGTAGGCCAAACCAAACCAATAATTCGAAGAGACTTTCAAGGATATTATGAGCACACATAAAAAGTCCAGAGAAGAACCAAATATCTTTCATAGATAATCTTGATCATAAACTCACAATTCATCGTATCTCGACAAACACACCGCGAAAAGATATTACACCGAATACTTCTCCTCGAAGACCGAGGAGAACTTTGTATTGAGATCCGGAGAGAGAGAAGAAGCCATCTAGATACTAGTTATGGACCCGAAGGTCTGAGGTAAACTACTCACAACTCATGGTGAGGGCGATGATGATGATGATGATGAAGGCCTCCGTGATGGATCCCCCTCCCGGAAACAGGGTCCAAGATGGGATATCCACGGGAACAGCAGCTACGGCGGTGGAATTAGGGTTTTCTCTCTGCGTATGGAGTTTCTGGGGTACATAGGTGTTGGGGAACGTAGTATTTTAAAATTTTCCTACGATCACGCAAGATCTATCTACCAGATGTATAGCAACGAGGGGAAGAGTGTGTCTACGTACCCTCGTAGACCGGGAGCGGAAGCGTCAAGTGACGCGGTTGATGTAGTCGAACTTCTTCGCGATCCAACCGATCAAGCACCGAACGTACGGCACCTCCGCGTTCAGCACACGTTCAGCTTGATGACGTCCCACGAGCTCTTGATCCAGTTGAGCTTCACGGGAGAGTTTCGTCAGCACGACGGCGTGGTGACGGATATGATGTATCTACTGGCGCAGGGCTTCGCCTAAGCACTGCAACGGTTTGACCGAGGTGTGTTTCTGTGGAGGGGGGCACCGCACACGGCTAAAACAATTCAACTTGTGTGTCTATGGGGTGCCCCCTCCTCCGTATATAAAGGAGCAAGGGAGAGGCCGGCCCTAGAAGGGGCGCGCCAAGTGTGGGGAGTCCTACTAGGACTCCCAAGTCCTAGTAGGATTCCCCTTTCCTTTCCGGAGTAGGAGAGAAGGAAAGAGGGGGAGAGGGAGAAGGAAAAGGGGGCTGCACCCCTTGTCCAATTCGGACCAGAAGGGGGCCACGCGCCTCCTTCCTTTTGGCCGCTCTCCTCTATTCCCGTAACTCCCCTGTACTCCGAAAATACCCGAATCACTCGGAACCTTTCCGATGTCCGAATATAGTCGTCCAATATATCGATTTTTATGTCTCGACCATTTCGAGACTCCTCGTCATGTCCCCGATCTCATCCGGGACTCCGAACTCCTTAGGTACATCAAAACTCATAAACTCATAATACCGATCGTCATCAAACGTTAAGCGTGCGGACCCTACGGGTTCGAGAACTATGTAGACATGACCGAGACTCATCTCCGGTCAATAACCAATAGCGGAACCTGGATGCTCATATTGGCTCCTACATATTCTACGAAGATCTTTTATCGGTCAAACCGCATAACAACATACGTTGTTCCTTTTGTCATCGGTATGTTACTTGCGCGAGATTCGATCGTCGGTATCTCTATACCTAGTCCAATCTCGTTACCGGCAAGTCTCTTTACTCGTTCCGTAACACATCATCTCGTGACTAACTCATTAGTCTTTTGCTTGCAAGGCTTATTATGATGTGTGTTACCGAGAGGGCCCAGAGATACCTCTCCGACACTCGGAGTGACAAATCCTAATCTTGATCTATGCCAACACCACGAATACTTTCGGAGATACCTGTAGAGCATCTTTATGATCACCCAGTTACGTTGTGACGTTTGATAGCACACAAGGTGTTCCTACGGTATTCGGGAGTTGCATAATCTCATAATCAAAGGAACATGTATAAGTCATGAAGAAAGCAATAGCAGTAAAACTAAACGATCATAGTGCTATGCTAACGGATGGGTCTAGTCCATCACATCATTCTTCTAATGATGTGATCTCGTTGATCAAATGACAACTCATGTCTATGGTTAGGAAACATAACCATCTTTGATCAATGAGCTAGTCTAGTAGAGGCATACTAGGGACACTCTGTTTTGTCTATGTATTCACACATGTACTAAGTTTCCGGTTAATACAATTCTAGCATGAATAATAAACATTTATCATGATATAAGGAAATATAAATAACAACTTTATTATTGCCTCTAGGGCATATTTCCTTCAGTCTCCCACTTGCACTAGAGTCAATAATCTAGCTCACATCGCCATGTGATTTAATACCGATAGTTCACATCGTTATGTGAATAACACCCATAGTTCACATCACCATGTGACCAACACCCAAAGGGTTTACTAGAGTCAATAATCTAGTTCACATCGCTATGTGATTAATACCCCAAGAGTAATAAGGTGTGATCATGTTTTGCTTGTGAGAGAAGTTTAGTCAACGGGTCTGTCACATTCAGATCCGTATGTATTTCGCAAATTTCTATGTCTACAATGCTCTGCATGCAGCTACTCTAGCTAATTGCTCCCACTTTCAATACGCATCCAGATTGATACTTAGAGTCATCTGAATTTAGTGTCAAAGCTTGCATCGGCGTAACCCTTTACGACGAACTCTTTATCACCTCCATAATCGAGAAATATTTCCTTAGTCATCCAATTACTAAGGATAATTTTGACCGCTGTACAGTGATCTACTCCTGGATCACTATTGTACCTCCCTGTCAAACTCATGGCAAGGTACACAACGTGTTTTGTACACAGCATGGCATACTTTATAGAACCTATGGCTGAGGCATAGAGAATGACTTTCATTCTCTCTATATTTTTCTGCCGTGGTCTGGCTTTGAGTCTTACTCAACTTCACACCTTACAAGTCAGGCAAGAACTCCTTCTTTGACTGATCCATTTTGAACTACTTCAAAATCTTATCAAGGTATGTACTCATCGAAAGTCTTATCAAGCGTCTTGATCTATCTCTATAGATCTTGATGCCCAATATGTAAGCAGCTTCTCCAAGGTCTTTCTTTGAAAAACTCCTTTCAAACACTCCTTTATGCTTTCCAGAAAATTCTACATCATTTCCGATCGACAATATGTTATTCACATATACTTATCAGAAAGGTTGTAGTGCTGCCACTCACTTCTTGTAAATAAAGGCTTCACCGCAAGTCTGTATAAATCTATATGCTTTGATCAACTTATCAAAGCGTATATTCCAAACTCCGAGATGCTTGCACCAGTTCATAGATGGATCGCTGGAGCTTGCACATTTTGTTAGCACCTTTAGGATTGACAAAACCTTCTGGTTGCATCATATACAAGTCTTCTTTAATAAATCCATTAAAGAATGCAGTTTTGTAATCCATTTGCCAGATTTCATAAAATGCGGCAATTACTAACATGATTCGGACAGACTTAAGCATCGCTACGGGTGAGAAAGTCTCATCGTAGTCAACTCCTTGAACTTGTCGAAACCCTTTCGCAACAAGTCGAGCTTTGTAAACAGTAACATTACCGTTTGCGTCGGTCTTCCTCTTGAAGATCCATTTATTTTCGATGGCTTGCCGATCATCGGGCAAGTCAACCAAAGTCCATACTTTGTTCTAATACATGGATCCCATCTCAGATTTCATGGTCTCAAGCCATTTTGCGGAATCTGGGCTCATCATCGCTTCCTCATAGTTCGTAGGTTCATCATGGTCTAGTAACATGACTTCCAGAACTGGGTTGCCGTACCATTCTGGTGCGGAACGAACTCTGGTTGATCTACGAAGTTTAGCAGAAACTTGATCTGAAGTTTCATGATCATCATCATTAGCTTCCTCACTAATTGGTGTAGGAATCACTGGAACGAGTTTCTGTGATGTACTACCTTCCAATTCGGGAGAAGGTACAATTACCTCATCAAGTTCTACTTTCCCCCCACTCATTTCTTTCGAGAGAAACTCCTTCTCTAGAAAGGATCCACTCTTAGCAACAACGACCTTGCCTTAGGATCTGTGATAGAAGGTGTACCCAACAGTTTCTTTTTGGGTATCCTATGAAGATTTACTTCTCCGATTTGGGTTCGAGCTTATCATGTTGAAACATTTTCACATAAGCATCGCAGTCCCAAACTTAAAGAAATGACAGCTTAGGTTTCTCGTCAAACCACAGTTCATATGGTGTCATCTCCACGGATTTAGATGGTGTCCTATTTAACGTGAATGCAGCTGTCTCTAATGCATAACCCCAAAAGCGATAGTGGTAGATCAGTAAGAGACATCATCGATCGCACCATATCTAATAAAGTACGGTTATGACGTTCGGACACACCATTACACTGTGGTGTTCCAGGTGGCGTGAGTAGTGAAACTATTTCACATTGTTTTTATTGAAGGCCAAACTCGCTAACTCAAATATTTTACCTCTACGATCATATCGTAGAAACTCTTTTTCTTGTTACGATGATTCTCCACTTCACTCTAAAATTCTTTGAACTTTTCAAATGTTTCAGACTTGTGCTTCATTAAGTAGATATACCCATATCTGCTCAAATCATCAGTGAAGGTCAGAAAATAACGATACCTGTCGCGAGCTTCAACACTCATTGGTCCGCATACATCAGTATGTATGATTTCCAACAACTCTGTTGCTCGCTCCACGGTTCCGGAGAACGGAGTTTTAGTCATTTTGCCCATGAGGCATGGTTCGCAAGCACCAAGTGATTCATAATCAAGTGATTCCAAAAGTCCATCACTATGGAGTTTCTTCATGCGCTTTACAACAATATGACCTAAACGGCAGTGCCACAAATAAGTTGCACTATCATTATTAACCTTGCATCTTTTGGCTTCAATATTATGAATATGTGTATCACACGATCGAGATCCAACAAACCATTTTCATTGGGTGTATGACCATAGAAGGTTTTATTCATGTAAACAGAACAACAATTATTCTCTAACTTACATGAATAACCGTATTGCAATAAACATGATCAAATCATATTCATGCTCAACACAAACACCAAATAACACTTATTTAGGTTCAACACTAATCCCGAAAGTATAGGGAGTGTGCGATGATGATCATATCAATCTTGGAACTACTTCCAATACACATCATCACTTTATCCTTTAACTAGTTTCTGTTCAATATGCAACTCCCATTTCGAGTTACTACTCTTTAGCAACTGAACCAGTATCAAATACCGAGGGGTTGCTATGAACACTAGTAAAATACACATCAATAATCTGTATATCAAATATACCTTTGTTCACTTTGCCATCCTTCTTATCCGCCAAGTATCTAGGGCAGTTCCACTTCCAGTGACCATTTCCTTTGCAGTAGACGCACTTAGTTTCAAGCTTGAGTTTAGCTTTTGGGTTTCTTCATGGGAGTGACAACTTGCTTATCATTCTTCTTGAAGTTCCCCTTCTATCCCTCTGCCCTTTACTTGAAACAAGTGGTCTTATTAACCATCAACACTTGATGCTCTTTCTTGATTTCTACCTCCGCCGATTTCAGCATCGCGAAGAGATCGGGAATTAACTTCGTCATCCCTTGCATATTATAGTTCATCACGAAGTTCTACTAACTCGGTGATAGTGACTAGAGAACTTTGTCAATTACTATCTTATCTGGAAGATTAACTCCCACTTGATTCAAGTAATTGTAGTACCCAGACAATCTGAGCACATGCTCACTGGTTGAGCTATTCTCCTCCATCTTGTAGGCAAAGTACTGTCAGAGGTCTTATACCTCTCGACACGGGCATGAGTATGAAATACTAATTTCAACTCTTGGAAAATCTTATATGCTCCGTGGCATTCAAAACGTTTTTGAAGTCCCGGTTCTAAGCCGTAAAGCATGGTGCACTTAAACTATCAAGTAGTCATCATATCGAGCTTTTGTCAAAACGTTCATAACGTTTGCATCTGCTCCTGCAATAGGTCTGTCACCTAGCGGTGCATCAAGGACATAATACTTCTGTGCAGCAATGAGGATAATCCTCATATCACGGAACAATTCCGCATCATTGTTACTTACATCTTTCAACTTAGTTTTCTCTAGGAACATATAAAAAAATTAACAGGGAGCAACATCGTGAGCTATTGATCTACAACATAGATATGCTAATACTACCAGGACTAAGTTCATGATAAATTAAAGTTCAATTTAATCATATTACTTAAGAACTCCCACTTAGATAGACATCCCTCTAGTCATCTAAATGATCACGTGATCCAAATCAACTAAACCATGTCCGATCATCACGTGAGATGGAGTAGTTTTCAATGGTGAACATCTTATGTTGATCATATCTACTATATGATTCACGCTCGACCTTTCGGTCTCCAGTGTTCCGAGGCCATATCTGCATATGCTAGGCTCGTCAAGTTTAACCCGAGTATTCTGCGTGTGCAAAACTGGCTTACACCCGTTGTATTTGAACGTAGAGCTTATCACACCCGATCATCACGTGGTGTCTCGGCACGACGAACTTTCGCAACGGTGCATACTCAGGGAGAACACTTATACCTTGAAATTTAGTAAGGGATCATCTTATAATGCTACCGTCGTTCTAAGCAAAAATAAGAAGCATAATAAGATAAACATCACATGCAATCAAAATATGTGACATGATATGGCCATCATCATCTTGTGCTTTTGATCTCCATCTCCAAAGCACCGTCATGATCACCTTCGTCACCGGCGCGACACCTTGATCTCCATCGTAGCATCGTTGTCGTCTCGCCAACTATTGCTTCTACGACTATCGCTACCGCTTAGTGATAAACTAAAGCAATTACATGGCGATTGCATTTCACACAATAAAGCGACAACCATATGGCTCCTGCCAGTTGCCGATAACATTACAAAACATGATCATCTCATACAAAACCGTATAACTCATCATGTCTTGGCCATATCACATCACAACATGCCCTGCAAAAACAAGTTAGACGTCCTCTACTTTGTTGTTGCAAGTTTTACGTGGCTGCTACGGGCTTAGCAAGAACCGTTCTTACCTACGCATACAAAACCACAACGATGTTTCGTCAAGTATGTGCTGTTTTAACCTTCACAAGGACCGGGCGTAGCCACACTTGTTTCAGCTAAAGTGAGAGAGACAGACACCCGCCAGTCACCTTTAAGCAACGAGTGCTCCTAACGGTGAAACCAGTCTCGCGTAAGCGTACGCGTAATGTCGGTCCGGGCCGCTTCATCTCACAATACCGCCGAAGCAAAATATGACATGCTGGTAAGCAGTATGACTAGTATCGCCCACAACTCATTGTGTTCTACTCGTGCATATCATCTACGCATAGACCTGGCTCATGATGCTACTGTTGGGGAACGTAGTATTTTAAAATTTTCCTACGATCACGCAAGATCTATCTACCAGATGTATAGCAACGAGGGGAAGAGTGTGTCTACGTACCCTCGTAGACCGGGAGCGGAAGCGTCAAGTGACGCGGTTGATGTAGTCGAACTTCTTAGCGATCCAACCGATCAAGCACCGAACGTACGGCACCTCCGCGTTCAGCACACGTTCAGCTTGATGACGTCCCACGAGCTCTTGATCCAGTTGAGCTTCACAGGAGAGTTTCGTCAGCACGACGGCGTGGTGACGGATATGATGTATCTACCGGCGCAGGGCTTCGCCTAAGCACTGCAACGGTATGACCGAGGTGTGTTTCTGTGGAGGGGGGCACCGCACACGGCTAAAACAATTCAACTTGTGTGTCTATGGGGTGCCCCCTCCTCCGTATATAAAGGAGCAAGGGAGAGGCCGGCCCTAGAAGGGGCGCGCCAAGTGTGGGGAGTCCTACTAGGACTCCCAAGTCCTAGTAGGATTCCCCTTTCCTTTCCGGAGTAGGAGAGAAGGAAAGAGGGGGAGAGGGAGAAGGAAAAGGGGGCTGCACCCCTTGTCCAATTCGGACCAGAAGAGGGCCACGCGCCTCCTTCCTTTTGGCCTCTCTCCTCTATTCCCGTAACTCCCCGGTACTCCGAAAATACCCGAATCACTCGGAACCTTTCCGATGTCCGAATATAGTCGTCCAATATATCGATTTTTACGTCTCGACCATTTCGAGACTCCTCGTCATGTCCCCGATCTCATCCGGGACTCCGAACTCCTTCGGTACATCAAAACTCATAAACTGATAATACCGATCGTCATCAAACGTTAAGCGTGCGGACCCTACGGGTTCGAGAACTATGTAGACATGACCGAGACTCATCTCCGGTCAATAACCAATAGCGGAACCTGGATGCTCATATTGGCTCCTACATATTCTACGAAGATCTTTTATCGGTCAAACCGCATAACAACATACGTTGTTCCTTTTGTCATCGGTATGTTACTTGCCCGAGATTCGATCGTCGGTATCTCTATACCTAGTTCAATCTCGTTATCGGCAAGTCTCTTTACTCGTTCCGTAACACATCATCTCGTGACTAACTCATTAGTCTTTTGCTTGCAAGGCTTATTATGATGTGTGTTACCGAGAGGGCCCAGAGATACCTCTCCGACACTCGGAGTGACAAATCCTAATCTTGATCTATGCCAACACCACGAATACTTTCGGAGATACCTGTAGAGCATCTTTATGATCACCCAGTTATGTTGTGACGTTTGATAGCACACAAGGTGTTCCTACGGTATTCGGGAGTTGCATAATCTCATAGTCATAGGAACATGTATAAGTCATGAAGAAAGCAATAGCAGTAAAACTAAACGATCATAGTGCTATGCTAACGGATGGGTCTAGTCCATCACATCATTCTTCTAATGATGTGATCTCGTTGATCAAATGACAACTCATGTCTATGGTTAGGAAACATAACCATCTTTGATCAATGAGCTAGTCTAGTAGAGGCATACTAGGGACACTCTGTTTTGTCTATGTATTCACACATGTACTAAGTTTCCGGTTAATACAATTCTAGCATGAATAATAAACATTTATCATGATATAAGGAAATATAAATAACAACTTTATTATTGCCTCTAGGGCATATTTCCTTCAATAGGTATATATAGAAAGAAGAGGGGCACCAGGGGCCATAGGGGCCACAAGTGATTTCCTCCAAAAATATCTCCTGCGAAGGTTTTATTCCGTTTGGACTCCGTTTGATATTCCTTTTCTGCAAAACCCTGAAATAGGCAAAAAACAGCAATCTGGACTCGGCCTTTGGGTTAGTAGGTTAGTCCCAAAAATGATATAAAAGTGAATGATAAAGCCCATTAAACATCCAAGACTTCATAAAAGATAGCATGGAACAATAAAAAATTATAGATACGTTGGAGACGTATGAGAACATACCTCATGTTGGGAACCATATCTGCAGTCAATGCCATCGTAGAAGGGATGACACCAGTCACCAACATGGATGATTCAATTCATGGGACCTTTTGGTGCAGTTCACCTAAAATGAAGAAATTTCCCATTGATAACCCTCAACCGTAAGGGATCGAGATAGTCTTCGCGAGTAAGAATAACCCAATTTATAGATTCGACACACGGGGAGCCAAAGAGTATTTATAAGCTTTGACAGTTGAGTTGTCAATTCAACCGCACCTGAAATATACTTACTTGCAACAAAAGATAAGTGGTAACGGTGATATGATAGTGATGGTGGTGACAGCAAAAGTGAACAGCAAAAGTAACAACTAATAACCAGCAGGATTGAAACACTGTAGGCTAGGGAGATGGATGGTTGGGCGCTGCATGGATGAGATACATCATGAATAGAACTTGGGGCAAGGCACACAGAAAAGTAATGATCATCTAGGCAAATATCAAACATTAGGCATGTATCCCACATGTAGTTGTACGTGCTTGCAATAAGAACTTGCACAACATCTTTTGTCCTACCATCTCGCTACGAACGGGGCCAAAAGGAACTTATGGAGATTAAGGTGCTCCTGTCAAAGAGCACCGGAACAAAGCAATAAACTCAATGGATACATGGAATCCTCAAATTATGGACCATCCCCTTTGGTGTCCCAAGCTGTCACCTTTGGGATCGCCGGTTCCGGACCATAATAGGTGCAAACAACTCATAGATAGGATCAAGAACACAAATATATTCATGCAAACACATAGGGTTCAGATCTGAAAACATGGCACTCGGGCCCAAAGTGACGAGCATTAAGAGCAACAAGTTGAAGCAAAGATGATAAACACCAAAGTAGATGATAGGGAACATGCCCCCAACAATCTGATAAACTATTACATGATCTAACTCATCCAATCCCTACCATCCCCTTTGCCTACAGCAGGGAATTACTCACACATGGAAGGAGAAGTCATGGAGGGAGGATGGAGTGGTGATGATGATGACGATGGTGACGATCTCCCCTCTTCGGAGGCCAAATCAGCCTCCAGATTTGCCCTCCCGAAGAAGAACAGAGGGTGGTGGCGGCTCCGCGACGGAAACTGAAAAAACGACTTCTGTTCTGGGGTTTCCTCGCCACGGGAATAAATAGGAGCCAAGGTAGGGCACCAGAGGGTGGAGGACCCTCCCAGGCGGCCTCCTGGCGCGGCCAGGGGTGGGGCCGCGCCAGCAGGGCGCCTGGGGCCCCCCTGGCTGCCCTCTGGCCCCACTTCTGGCACAATGGCCCTTCGGGTGCGTGGATTTTCTGTGATTTTTCTTGGAATTTTCTGAGACACCTAAAAATCCATTTTCTTGCACACAATAAAACCATACACGCAGGTTTGCTGAAAATAGTGTCAGTCCGGGTTAGTTTAGTTCAAATCATGCAAGAATGAGGGCAAAACAATAGCAAAAGTGTTTGGAAAAGTAGATATTTGAGACGTATCAACTCCCCCAAGCTTAGCATATTGCTTGTCCTCAAGCAATTCAGTTCAACGAACTGGACGCGACAAAGAAAACTTTGACAAACTCTTTTGCTTCATTAGATGTATATAAGCATGTACTACGAAAAGAGTCTAGCAGTATTGAAACAATGCTATGAGGACAATGCACGAAGCAATCCTTCTTTCAAGTGACCAATCACAAATAACTAAAAGTAAATAATATGCTACTGAAAATCAAGACACGATTACATTGCACATAGCTTGAACATACTAGAGTGGTATCTCGCTAGCCTCCATGAGTGAAGCAAAACATAAATGCAGAAACTCCTCCAGAGTTTTAAAGGAGACTAGAACTAAGAATTTCAGAATAAATAATACCACAAGCATGCAAAAGACAATGTAATACTTTGGGACAATGCACATTACACTTAGAATGACAATTATGCTCTCCTAGTTGGTGCTTTAAAGAAAGAAGGTGGAGACTCTCGAACCGTGGAATTTTATGGCGAGGTTGAAAACCCGTGGTTGGAAGCAAAGACTAAACATGTACCAGAGCTCTTGGTTTTGAAAACAGAGGTAAAAATGATTTTGGGAGGTGCATATTTCGTCAACGAATGCTAGTAGACAACCCAATCACTTCTTATGCTAGACATGTTTCAAGGAACGGCTCCCAAGACGGGGACGATCACATCCCCTTAATCTCCTTTGTTTATCACTACCAAAGTTTTCTGATTTCTCATAACCAAAGCGTGAAGGAGGGTTTCTTGGTTGTGATTATCTTTTGTGAGCTGGGCGCACTCATGCCAGTCCCTCCTCGTATTAGGGGTTTGCAGATTAGACATGCAATCCCGGGATAAAACATGTCCAACATAAGAAGATCATGAATTACCTACTACTTCCTCATGAGCTAAGACAGAGGCACAAAACAGGAGTAAATTTGAATAATTTCGAGATGGTACAAGAAAGTCTTTGTTAGGATGGCCGGTAAATACCACATAGGAAGGTATGGTGGACTCATATGGAATAACTGGTTTGAAAGGATTTGGATGCACAAGCAGAATTCCGCTTAGTGCGAGCGCAGGCTAGCAAGAGACTGGGAAGCGACCAACTAGAGAGCAATAACGGTCATAATCATGCAGAGCGACAAAGCAACATTGAATTGGGCATGAAAGTGATATAACTATTCTGAAACTCAAAAATCATCAAGGCAAAGCAGACTTTTTAGTCTTAAACATGTGTAAACATGTGCCAAGTCAATCCAAGAATTATCCAAAGGGAAATACCACCTTAGTATACCAAACTATGAACAATGCAATGCATGTAAATCATTTCAATAACACATTATATACTCTAGCTATTTGAGATTAGCCACAAGGAAAGCATGAACCACTGGGAAAGCATTGTAAACATAGCACTATGTCGCTACAAGCTGGTCTCTAGATCATAAGTACAGGCATATGTACAAAAGTAGAAACAAGAAGAGTTCATACCGGTTTTCCTTGTTGCTTCCCTTTCGTCGATCTTCGTCATTACTGCCTTGTCACTTGCACGATCGAACGTAGGAAATATAATTAAATGCCATCACGGACTCGAGCTGAACTCTGAAAACAAAGCAAACTAAAGAGAGAAAGGAAATCTTTTTGGGTTTTTTCAAAGGTTGAACGAAAGCAAAAGAAAGAGAAAATCTTTTTGTTGTTTTTGCAAAGAAAGAACAAAGAAGAACAGGCAAAAACTTCGAAAAGATCAAAGCGAACAAAAATAAAACGGATAATACAATGAAAAAGTGAGAAGGGCACGTACTCCCCCAAGCTTAGGCTTTTGGCCTAAATTGGTAGTAGCTACTGCCCCCAGGAGCCTCCTGCTCCGGGGTGGTACTGGTGAGTCCAAGGGTCGTATAAAGATTCCGGCGCGTACACCGAAGTCCTCGGATCCTCCCACGAAGAAGGGTCCGCACTCCAAGCAGAGGAAGACCCTTCACCAAACTGGGTGACGGTCTCCCCTGAAAAGGTGGTAACTCACCGTGCTCCTCCTCGTCGGGCACAACCCCCTCCATGGGGTTATGAAACTGATATTGGACCATGAACTCATCGAACTGGAAAACATCAAAGGACCATCCGTTCCTGCGAGAAAAATCAAACAAAAGAGGTGCAGGTAGACGGATCTTGCGTTCCGCGGTAGTTCCGAAACGCAAGATATAAACAAGGTTACCAAACTCAGAAGTCATGGTAACAAACTTATGCCATTTCATAGCAGCAAGATCAAAACTTAAATAAGTAAAAGGCTTATCATCAGGGTGTGGGGTGCCTTTAAGATACTCTAAGATAAGTGTGGCATAAACGCCACCAAATAAATCTCCCTTGTTACCGTTCATAGCAAGGCGTCGAGCAATTAAGGCACCGACATTATAATCAAACCTCCCTGAGAGGGCGGTTGCCAGGATAGCAATATCCGGCGCAGAAATGATGCTCGTGTTGTCACGAGCTAACACCCCTCTAGCAACATAATACGCAAAATACCTGAGGTGAGGGAATAAGATGCTGGAGATTTTTGACCGATGAATATCCCTCGTATCCATGCTGCAGAGAGAGTTGAAGACGGTTCTCAGCTCGGAGGGCTGAGAGGTCATCTTCGCCGTCCGCCCAACGTTTGGCACACCTATTATTTCACAAAACTTTTCCAAGGGCATGGTCAAAAGATTATTGTAAATTTTAAACTCAATAGAACCAGTACCAAGGTGAGTTTTTGATACTGAGCAACACGGCACGTGATGAGCCGTGTCAGACCTGCATTAGCACAAAGATTATAAAACTCATCCTTAATTCCTGCAGCTTCAAGGAATTCATCACATGGGAACATCATCGCACGTGCTGGATTTGTGTCTTCCAACAACTCTAGGGGCACATGATCTTCATTGTAGCTCACCCTAGCAGTCGAGGGTGAAGCTGTGGCTCTAGTAACTCGATCGGAGCGCGCGGGCTTCTTCTTCTCAAGCCACCCCTTTGCCCTTCCTAACAAACTCATTTCTGAAATTTTTGGCAAATTACAAAAACAAGGATTTAAACAAAGTGGGTTAAGGCAAACAACTCAACTCACTTACCTAAGGCATAAACTTGCATCAAAACTTGGAAAATAAATTTCTACACATGCATGCAAGCTCATCTACACAGCACCAAGAACTACTAAATACTCACAAATGAAGCCACCAACCAAAAATCTAATTGGAGGGGTGGAGGAGTTACATACTAGGGAGTATTTGTTCAAAATCTCAGCTCGAATGATAGGCTGTAGAGAGAGATCGAAAATTGCCTCCAAGAACAGCAAGAACGCAAGAACAGGTGCAGAACTCGTGTTTTCGGAGAGAAAGAGAGAGTGAGGAAGAAGACTCACCTGGAGGCGGGACTTGTGGGCCCCAGGCGCCCTATGGGCGCGGCCAGGGGGCAGGCCGCGCCAGCTGGCCGCCTGGGCCACTGGTGGCCCCCCTGGTCAGCCCCAGGTGCCTCTCGGTCACTCCCGGCATGGAAATTTTAATTTTTATTTTTCTGGAATTTTTCTGAAAACTTCACTGTTGAAATTTTTTCGAAGTTCAAAAAGTTGCCAAACTTTCTGAAAACTTAAAGCAGTGATTAGTATTGTGAAGCTTCAAAAACACAAACACTTGGTACAGCAAGGAGAATAAAAGCTAAAACAAATGAAAACATAACAAGCTCAACTTTTTACCTATATAAAACATGCTCACTAGTAAGGTTGATCAAGTCTTACCAACAAACCGGCGATATATAGATTAAAAAGTCCCACCTCTTACGAAGTGATCATTGCACCTTTACTTTAACGGACATTGTCCCCACCATAATAGTTTTGTATTTGTGGTGCACATGTAGTGGACAGTCCCATTCTCCAATCTTCACGATCTCAATATTTTCTATAGAGTTGAGGCCATGCCTCTTGTCGGTCTTCTTTGGAAAATACACCGTGTGTTCTTTATCATTCACATTGAAGGTAACCTTTCCTTTATTGCAATCAATAATAGCACATGCGGTGTTAAGAAAAGGTCTACCAAGAATAATGGACATGCTCCCATCCTCGGGCATGTCAAGCACGACAAAATCAGTAAGAATCAAACAATTAGCAAATTCTACGGGAACATCCTCACAAATACCTATCGGGACGGCTGTTGACTTGTCAGCCATCTGAAGAGAGATATCTGTAGGAATTAGTTTCTCTAAACAAAGCCTCTTGTAAATAGAGAAAGGCATAACACTCACTCCTGCTCCAAGATCACATAAAGCAGTTTTGACATAATTATTCTTTATGGAGCAAGGAATGGTGGGTATACCTGGATCACCAAGCTTCTCATGAATATTGCCACTGAAAGAGTAGTTAGCAAGCATAGTAGATATTGCTTCATTAGGAACTTTTCTTTTATTAGTAACAATATCTTTCATATATTTTGAATAGGGAGGTAACTTAATAGCATCAGTCAAAGGGATTTGAAGAAAAAGAGGTTTCATCCACTCACAAAACTTATTGTAATGCTCTTCTTCTTTAGATTTGAGAGACTTACCTAGAAAGGGCATGGGTTTCTGTATCCATGGTTCTCTTTCCTTCCCATGTCTTCTTGCAACGAAGTCTTCTCTAGTGTACTTCTTGCGTTTGTCAGGTGCTTCTTCTTCTCGAACTTCAGGTGGATCATTCTTCTCCTTATCCTTATCTTCATGTTCGGCACCGTCTTCAGTCTCATCATCGGAGGTAGATATACTGTTGGGATCAACAGCTGGCTCTTCACTTGTAATAGGATCATTGGAATTGTCAGCCTCCTTGTGTTTCTTCTTCTTCTTCTTTGGAGAGCCAACAATTTCTTCTTCCTGTATTTGAGGATCTTGCTCGATTCTCCTCGGATGCCCCTCTGGATAGAGAGGATCTTGAGTGCTAGTTCCTCCTCGGGTCTTAATCCCGAAGGCGTGTAAATCATCTTGTTTGGTATTGTTAGCAAGCAAATCTTTTTGCACATTAGAAATTTGTTCAAGCTGAGTTTGAACCATATGAAAATGCTTCACAAGACATTTAACATCATTAACTGTTCTACCTAGAACATCAAGCAAACTTTTGATGGCAAGGGAATTATCATGCAATTGACTTTGTATCCTCTCATTAAAATGACTTTGCTTCATAATAAAATTATCAAGCTCATCTAAACATTGATCTGGAGGCTTACCATGAGGGACGTCACTTGCGTTGAAATCTAAAAGAGAGTGTACCTCTACTATAGGAGGGTGAGTGGTAGGCTCACACAACTTCTCAATAGGGGGTAGATTCTTCACGTCTTCAGTTTTAATACCCTTCTCTTTAATAGACTTCTTTGCTTCTTGCATATCTTCGGGGCTTAGAACAAGCATGCCCCTCTTCTTTGGTGGTGGAGGTGGTTCAGGGACGGACCAATCTTCATGGTTTTTGGCAATCCTACCCATCAATTCTTCTGCATTGTCCGGTGTTCTTTTCCTGAAAACACAACCAGCACAACTATCCAAATAGGACCTGGATTCATCAGTTAGACCAGCATAAAATATATCGATTAATTCATTCTTAGGGACTCCATGTCCTGGTCTAGCCTGGATCAGACTACAGTACCTCCCCCAAGCTTTAGGGAGGTGCTCTTCCTGCAACTGTTTAAAGTTATAAATTCTTTGTAAATCAGCATGTTGCATATGAGCAGGAAAGTACTTATCAACAAAAGAGTGAGCTAAGTCTTGAGGACTCTTAATGTAACCACATGGTAGTGCATCATCCCATGTTTTAGCACCTTCCTTCAAAGAGAAAGGAAGAAGCTTAGTCACATAAAAGTTTCGTATCTTTTCATTCGTGGTAAACAAGCCACCCAACTCAGTGAGTTTGGTCAGGTGTGCAATAGCATCATCATTTTCTCTGCCATAAAAGGGGTCAGCTTCAACCATAGATATAAGTGAAAGATCAACAGAGAAATCATAATCAGGATCATTGATGCATATAGGAGATGTAGCAAATTCAGGATCAGGAACAGTCTTGTTCTTCAAGGAGTGTTTTTCAAGCAGCTTTATAATAGCTTCAGGGTCAGAGTCGGCAAACTCTGTCAGTTCCCTGCATAAATCATCATAAAGCATAATGTAATCATCATCAAGGAGTCTCTCCTTGAGTTTACTCAAATCAGGATAATCATAAGTTCCACCAATAGGGTAGCGAGTAACAGGAATTTCAATTCCAGATTTTTTTTTTGCAGCAGCAATCTGTTTCTCAAGAGCATAACCAAGTGAACCAATATCATCAACAGTAGTAGAAGCATCATCAAAAGTATCGGACATAGTAACAGATTCAGTAGAAGCATCATGTTCTTACTCATAACAGAAGGTGAATCAAGTGTAGCACTAGTGTTCAGAACAGTACCTCTTCTTGTAGTGGATAGTAAGATCGGAACCTTGGGGTCTCCTTTCTTACCCATAGCGGATGAAGTGCAGAAGGTAGGATACTTCAAGTAGACTTGTAAATATTGCTATGCTCCCCGGCAACGGCGCCAGAAAACGGTACTTGATAACCCTCAACCGTAAGGGATCGAGATAGTCTTCGCGGGTAAGAATAACCCAATTTATAGATTCGACACACGGGGAGCCAAAGAGTATTTATAAGCTTTGACAGTTGAGTTGTCAATTCAACCGCACCTGAAATATACTTACTTGCAACAAAAGATAAGTGGTAACGGTGATATGATAGTGATGGTGGTGACAGCAAAAGTGAACAGCAAAAGTAACAACTAATAACCAGCAGGATTGAAACACTGTAGGCTAGGGAGATGGATGGTTGGGCGCTGCATGGATGAGATACATCATGAATCTAACTTGGGGCAAGGCACACAGAAAAGTAATGATCATCTAGGCAAATATCAAACATTAGGCATGTATCCCACAGGTAGTTGTACGTGCTTGCAATAAGAACTTGCACAACATCTTTTGTCCTACCATCCCGCTACGAACGGGGCCAAAAGGAACTTATGGAGATTAAGGTGCTCCTGTCAAAGAGCACCGGAACAAAGCAATAAACTCAATGGATACATGGAATCCACAAATTATGGACCATCCCCTTTGGTGTCCCAAGCTGTCACCTTTGGGATCGCCGGTTCCGGACCATAATAGGTGCAAACAACTCATAGATAGGATCAAGAACACAAATATATTCATGCAAACACATAGGGTTCAGATCTGAAAAATGGCACTCGGGCCCAAAGTGACAAGCATTAAGAGCAACAAGTTGAAGCAAAGATGATAAACACCAAAGTAGATGATAGGCAATATGCCCCCAACAATCTGATAAACTATTACATGATCTAACTCATCCAATCCCTACCATCCCCTTTGCCTACAACAGGGAATTACTCACACATGGAAGGAGAAGTCATGGAGGGAGGATGGAGTGGTGATGATGATGACGATGGCGACGATCTCCCCTCTCCGGAGGCCAAATCATCCTCCAGATTAGCCCTCCCGAAGAAGAACAGAGGGTGGCGGCGGCTCCGCGACGGGAACTGGAAAAACGACTTCTGTTCTGGGGTTTCCTCGCCACGGGAATAAATATGAGCCAAGGTAGGGCACCAGAGGGGGGAGGACCCTCCCAGGCGGCCTCCTGGCGCAGCCAGGGGTGGGGCCGCGCCACCAGGGTGCCTTGGGCCCCCCCTGGCTGCCCTCTGGCCCCACTTCTGGCACAATGGCCCTTCGGGTGCGTGGATTTTCTGTGATTTTTCTTGGAATTTTCCGAGACACCTAAAAATCCAATTTCCTGCACACAATAAAACCATACAAACAGCTCTGCTGAAAACAGCGTCAGTCCGGGTTAGTTTAGTTCAAATCATGCAAGAATGAGGGCAAAACAATAGCAAAAGTGTTTGGAAAAGTAGATACGTTTGAGACGTATCACCCATGAGCTAGCATCTTCTTCTTCTTCTTTTTTTAAGAAAAGGGCTCCAGCCCCGGTTCCATTTCCATCAGAAAACGAAAAGAAGCAACTTATCTTAATGGGAAATTTAGCAGGACATGAATAAAAGTGCCATTGATTCATATTACTGGAGGCATTACATTGAAAACAACATTGGTTTAACGTCTCCTTAATTTTAACAGTGCGACTGCTACATTTTACAAGTGGCATTACATAAGAGCGGCTCGGCGTAACAAACATCAGAAGAGGATATCTAGGTTGGTCCCATTTTTGTTCGATATATAGCCACCTTATACTGTGTGAGGCTAGCAAATCTAGTGCTGGACTTACTCTGTTGTCTTGTCCCCCGGTCCCCACTTTCTTTCCTTTTTCAACCAATAGATGGGGTTTATATTGAGTTTGTATTGCGTTCCCTTTATTTCCCTATTAGACCTAGAGACCAGTTGGATAGCCAGTCTCTACTACTTTTCGCCCCCATTATTTCCTCTTTCGACCAAGTCCTAGATTCAGGTAACAGATCTTCCCCCACCCCTACCCCCTTTCTTCCTTGTTTGAACCAAGTACTACTAGATTCGAGTGCATGAACTAGTTTTACCTCTTAACAGTAAAAAATTAGATGGTTTTCGAACAGCCGACCGATCCTATCTACACGAGGGGGCCTGAGAAATAGTAAAAGATACAAATGTAGCGACGTCGGGAGCTCGGGAAGTAGAGCAAGGCAGGTTTCGAATGAAGTTATACCTGAGGGTCGCCGGGATGTCGCTAGGTGGGCGGCGGGAGGCCGAATATGCCCACACTACGACAACGAGGAAGAAGGGGTGGGAGGCCCTCCCTCGCCAACGATGCTTGAGTGAGAACGACAAGGCACGCTGATCAGGACGCGCCGGCAGTGGGTAAGAGCCGTCGCCGAGGACGATCGCGTGAACGTTGCACCTTCTCACCTTCCCCGGCGGAGAGGATCCGACTGGATCTGTGACCAGCGGTGAGTAGAGAGAGAGTGTGTGGCCACCGCTGTCGTGTTTAGATCTGGAGAGGACGAGACAGTGTGAAGAGAGCAACACTAGCAAGCAAGCGCGGAGGCTCCTGCCTATATAGTGGAGTACTAGTTTTCTTTTGTCTACCGCCGGAGCCGGCTTTACCTCGGCAATGACTGTCGAGAAGTCTTCATGCACGTGCCCCGGAGGCACAGTTGTCGTCATTTTGATCTGAAGCATCGGATTATAACATATAACATGAAAAAATGCCAGATGACAAGAAATCATAACCTCACTGCCCAAAGGAGACAAGATGAATCCCGACGGACAAACTAGATGAGGATCAAAGCTCAAATTAAAGATAAACTCGTAGAAAAGGGGTCTGTCGGTAGATGTCCTAATTAACATAGCCGGCTTGACCTAGATGGCAGCCGAGCAGTCTTTGTGCATGTGCGCCCAATGACTAGCCCAACTCAGTTGTCGTTGGTTAACCCTCGCAGTGATCCGAAGCACATGACACCTAATTTTGTGAGATGACAAGAAACCTTTTGTTAGATTTCTCACTAGAACTACAGCCCTGTACAACACAGCCTGCACGATATGTAGACGATAGCCAATCCAGACGTGTCTGCTAGAGTCTGGTCACATGCATGGACGAACAGATCTTCCGTGTCTTGCAGGGATCGTCCAGGTACCAACGTATGTACTTCTATTAACTCACCCGACTTGCGGGCCTGGGGAGTGTGCCTATGGTCCGTTCTCTATTGTGGTGCCACATGTGTGTGCAAACGCAATATGACACGCGTTCCATTCGGAGAGCGGCGTGCCAGACCGACCGACTATCTGGGGTGCGACGCGAACGCGACGGGCGTGTTGTATACTCCGTACATGTGTACCGCCATTTTCTTGAGGCTTTGCTCCATGGTGCAATCCATGGATACACTTTAGTATACTGTACTATTTAAAAGTCAAGGGCGGGGCTTTTCCCGCGCGGTAGGCGGGGCAGTTCCACCTAGTCGGTTCGACAGAGACACGAGAAGATGAGGGAGTAGGCTGCTGCAAACGTAGGGCTGTGTGATTTGACAACGAGTTACTGCTAGACAGGTGGGGCCCGGTGATTTGACTTGCCATTATCATTTTAACTGCCAAGCTGGATTCCTGACCACCTCCATACAGGTGCCTCTCCCGATGCTCCACCATGTAGAGGCTGGCTCTTGCTTAAGAGCCCACTCCTCCACTTTTAACTTGGCTCTTTCCCCCACATATGCAAACCCTAAACCCTAAACCCTAAACCCCACATATGCAAAAATTCCATGTAAAGCGGGCTTATAGCCCACTATTGTACTTGATCCTACAGGTGCTAAGCCTGCCACATAGGCATAAAGTCTGATGTGCCAAGTTAATTAAGAAGAGAGAGACTAGATTGGTGACCCCAGGAAGAACGGTGATAAGCGCGTGTACCTAGATGAAGCAAACTTAGCAACAAAAAACTAAGCACCTATGCATTGGGGACTTGAGTTGCTAAGCCATTTAATGCCCATAGCACCTCATCTAAGCACCATTTCATTGGAAGAGGTCACTAATTGGCAGATGCAATAAATAGTATGAAGAAAGAGATAGAGAGAAGTAAACAAAAATATTATTATAGCCAACCTTATAGCTAACCTTGTTGTATGAGTGACTAAGGCTACCCGTAATGGTAGTATCATATGTAGTATCATGCATGCCAACTAGGCAGTTTTGATGAGGTGGCATAGTATTTAATGAAGTAAGAGAGGGTTGAGTATCTTATCATGATACCGTATCATATTAAATGATGTGCTACTATGTGTCATGCATGGAAATAAATGAACCATTCTATGATACCAAATATCATACTATGCACTACGGATGATACTAGTATATGATACTCCCCACTACGACTAGCCTAAGTGATGACTATGTATGACATGCCAACATCAGATAGCCTAACGCACCGTGTTAAATCTACAAGGGCGCGACCGCGCGAGCGAGGCGACGGTCGTGGTAGGCACGACCATGATACGGGCTGTTGGCAGCCCTTAGATCTGAGGTCGAACGGTCGCATGCTAAGTTGCTGAAAATTTGCAGAATAACCCTCCGGGATAGGATATTCACCCATAGGTCTAGAATCACGCCATGCAACCGTTCGATCTCAGATCCAAGGGCTCTCGGAAGCCTGTATCATGGGAAAATGGAAAGCTTCGTATCACCTGTAATTTTCCCGATGCTTGACATGACATCTAAAGCCATTTAATTAAGCGTCGAGTAGACATGACATCTAATTGGGCCCCCATAGTACAATGCATGAATCCATTTATCCACCACGCAAGCCACTACCCTACCATTCGCACGCCCCCCCC
>LR738715.1:121049758-121094506 GCA_902687465.1 Secale cereale | reverse complement strand
CCCCACTCGGCATTTTTACAGGCGATAAACCGCACCTAGTCGTCCCGTCCTTTCACATTACGGCAGTTCCACTAATCCTAACCCTCCTCCCAAATCCATGGCGTCCGAAATCTCCATGATCGACGGTGAGTAGAAGGTTAGAACCATCACCAGCGATGAGTTCGACGTCATCTACACCCATTCTTCTGCAACGGTGAAAGAATGCCTTCTTCGCTTCAAACGCATGTTCGAAAACTCAACTGATGAGTGGGTCGCTGGGCTAGATGTTGAGTACACCATAGTCCTGGGAAGCGAGAAGAAACTAAAGGAGGCAGAGAAGAAGAAGCCTCTCGTGATCCAAGTTTGCATGCATGACTTATGCTTGGTCTACCACATATGCCATGCCGACATTGAGTGCGAGGAATTTAAGAACTTCATCAAGGGCAGCCGAGTCAAATTCATTACTGTAGACTTTAGGAACGACAAGGAAATCCTAGGTCGTATCAGCCTCATTGTAGGTCAGCCCTTTGATCTCCATAAGGAGAGCCTGGTGTCCTCCTCTCAGCCTTCAATGCTGACCCTGGCAGGAGCCATGGTCCATCCTATGTACAGTGAACTGAAGAAACCTCCGCACACGTTTCATCGTGCATGGAAGTGGACTGTACTAGATATAGGCCACATCCACTACGCTACAATGGAGGGCTACCTTTGTTTCAATATCTACAAGGGTTGGATGAAGAGCAAGCGCCAAGTGTGCGGTTCAAGCAAAGAAGTATCGCCCAAGAGGAAGAGGGACAAGGACGAAGTCGAGGACGTGGACGGGGACTCCGAGTAAGGTGGCAGTGTCGTTGCTCATGGTGGTTCTAATGCAGTGTCTGCCAGATTAGTTGCTTAGTTCAATTTCTGGTGTGCTTAGTTTTATTTGAGGGGTGTGTTGTGCTGAGCCCGCAGCAGAACTATGTTATCTTTCTTCTCGTTATATTTCGTACATTTCATCTTTTAGTTGGTATAGTACTCGTTTCTTGACATTATATACGTACAATATATATATGGCCAACATCATATAGCCAGCAGTTTAGTTGTCAAAGAATTTCAGAGTGCTTAGTTTTGTCAAAGAATTCCAGGGTACTTAGTTTTATTTGAGGGGTGTGGTGTGCTGGACACCATTAACTTATCATTGTTAGAATCGGCTTATTTTTGTCATGTAACATGGTCAACGGGTTTGACGTGAAAATAACAATGTCTAATGGCATTTCTGAGCAAACATCTAACTTAACGATGGCATTTTTTAGATATCTAATTGCATTTTTTAGCACGCATCTCACGGATCGATGGCATTTTTTGAGTAGTTGCAACTTCTAATGGCAAAACTGAGTAGTGATACACAACTAGTGGCATAAATAATAAGAACCCAAGAATTAAGTAGGGCTAATTTCTTTATACCTTTGTGTGCGAAACAATATACGCTGCCTCCCGCCAGATTTTCTTTACAGAGGCAGCATAGAACTATATGAGTGACCTATTAAATTTTGGAATTATTCCGGGTTCGTTTGGCCTTTTTTATACATTAATTGAGTTTCTGGTCATTTAATGTGCATAATTCAAATTTGAACTAACAGCACATGCTCCCGTGCACCAACGTTGACTGAAAAATCACATGTGTGTCCTCGGGTGAATTTCTAAGTCCCGTGCAAGAAATGGGAATGAAATTCAAACATCTGGGCATCGTGGTTCAGCCGAGAACATCGAGAAGCTTGGTTTTAAAATTCTTGTAAATCCAAAACCCGCCTGAAAATCATGAAACTTGGCATGGTGTCATGCCATGGTACTACCATGCTGTGGTAAAACAATGCAGAGTAGGAACAAGTTTTGTTATAAGTTTCTTGCAAACCAGAACTTCTCTCAGGAAGGCTCGTGGTTTAGAGAGGGAACGTGTCACCTTTGTGTGCATAATTCAAATTTTAAATACAAGCACATGCTCCAGTGCACCAAAGCTGGTTTAAAAATCACATGTGTGTCCTCGGGTAAATTTCTAGGTCCCATGCCAGAAATGGGAACGAAATTCAAACATCTGGGCTTCGTGGCTCGGCTGGAAACATTGAGAAACTTGTTTTTTAATTCCTGTAAATCCGAAACACGCTTGAAAATCATGAAACTTGGCTTGGTCCCATGACATGGCACCAACATGATGTGGTAATTTTGTTGTCCGATTTGCGAAGGCGCACATATTAACAATCAACAAAGTCATTTTGGAACAAGTGTTGTCACGTTACAATCGGAAACACAAGTATTATTCAAACCGTGGGCGTTCTATTTACCATTTATGTGCCGCCACGCGTCCCCTTTTTATATTAGCTAGGAGTCGCCGTGCAGGGTAACTATTTGAGTACGGGATGCGTGCGATCAGATCCCTGCGCGTGCTTATCGGGAGGAGAGCCCTTTGACCTCCATCTGTCGTCCACCTCTCTCCCAAGGTCTCCATTAATGGTGCCCGAGCCTCTGTTTAATGGCGTGGCAATGTCTCATTCAACTGTGATTTAAGAGAGAGAAAATAAACTCTGAAAAGAAAATTTTGCATGGATCTTGATGTAAGATCCGACGGACCTATATAGCACTACTACGACTTATAGCAAGACTGATGAATATATATATAAGGACGACGAGAGTGGATAATAATTGTCTTACATAATTAGGAAGATAATTAGAAAAGCCACATGCGGCTACGCCCGAAATACAGAAGGGCAAAAGAAGAAGAAAGACGCATACAACGATCTGGCTCGCTGATCTCTACTTTATTTATGCGCTGCAGGTCGCGGAGACTAGTTCTCGCGGCGGGCGATGATCTCTTTCATGTCCTTAATACGCTGCTTGGCAGCTTCCATGCATTCCTCCACCAGCCGGTTGTGCTCGATGTGGAGCATGGCATTCTCATCCATAAGTTTCTTGATGATGACGTCCGTCCTCTGCAACACAGCAGCGGTCTCCTCCTCCTGCTTCGCCCTTCCAGCGATCTTCGCCCTCAGCAGGTCGTGCTTGCCCCGGAGCTTTGCATTGCCCTCCCCCAGTTGCCGGATGACGCAGGTAGCCTCGTCCTGCATCCTCGCCTAGCCGGAGATCTGATCCATCTGGCTATGGACTATCGCATGCATGCGTGTGTAAGAGTCCTCGCCTGCCCACGAGAAATTTTCACAGGCTTCTGCAACACGGCGGGACGTCCCTGCTGCTTTGGCGGCGCGGCGGGACATCTCTGCTACTTCCGCGGCATGGACAGACCAGTCTGCTACATCGATGGCACGGCGGGACCTCAGTGCTGCTTCGGCAGCGCGGCGGGACCTCTGTGCTGCTACTGCTGCGCGGCTGGACATGTCGGCTACTTTCACGGCAAGGCGGGACATCTCTTGTCGTGGAATTGTCACGGCAGATGTCCTAGTGTGAGGACTTAGTCGTGAGGCCGCGCATCTATGTGGTAGCTTGAGAGGTGTTGAGCAGAATCAAGAGATGCAACACAAGACAAGGATTTAGACAGCTTCAGGCCCCGGGAAACATTATCCGGTAATATCCCTACATGCTGTTTGAGGCTAGATCTCATTATGACCCTCCTGGATTCGCCGCATAAGCCGGCTCCCCTTATCGTGTCTAACCCTATAGGTTGTTTCTTTCTTACTTGTCCCTCTTTTGGGGAGCCCTGCCCCTCCTTATATATGTTGAAGGGGCGGGTTACATGACTAGTCCTAGTAGGATTAGGATTACTCTATTACAAGTGGAGTCCTAGTCTTGCTTCCTTTGTAGGAGAATATTCCTTGTGCTTTCCTCATAAACCAGCCCACCATTTAATATAAACCGGCCTTCTAGGCCTTGGGCCTTGTCGTCCGCCCGCCGCCTGCCGAGTTACCAGTGAGTGATATTATTCAGGCAGGTCACTTGTAAACCATCTGGTCAGGGTGGGTCGCCAGTGAATCGCCAAGTGTAAACCGGGTCTCAAGTAAACCGCCAAGTCCGGCCGGGTCATATTTCGGGCCGGGTCATACCACGGGGTATATCCCCGACATTAGCCCCTAGTTTAGCTTGGATTTATCCATGGTAAACTTATGCTTCAAGATAAACACAAGAACAAATTTGACAGGTTGTGCTCCGGGTTAAGAATTCTTGTAAACCGGCACCTGATCATCCTTAAATCCTTGTCCTTTCCTTCTTCAAGAAAATCCGGGTCAACAGACCAGCTTCATAATCAACTTGCTTGCATAAGAAATATTGTAAATCAAGAATCCATTTGAGTCAGCCTTCAATGCTCTAACTTGACAAAAATATTGGTCTTTGAAATACTCAACTGATATCCAACCGGCTTGAAGATGCCGGTTTATGATTACCACCATTGTCGGGTTATAAAAACTGATAATTCCGGGTCATGACGGTTATAGTCACCGGGTCATGATTATTTCCAATGTCGGGTCACACGATTAATCTTCCTGATTTTCCCGAAACTAAGAATTTGAAGATGTTCCTCCTTTATATGCGTATTAGCTGTAGCCCCCAAGTCTTAAGAGGAGAACATAGTGATAGCTTAAGACTTGTTTCAATATAAATGTTGCAACCTTGAAGAAATCCAGATTGTTCATCCCAGTCACTAGTAAAAACTGAATACTCCATATTATGTAGCCCCCAAGTGTCGGGTTGTCATGCTTGCAGCAACCTGGGACTTGTAATTGCCTGATGCTCAAAAACCTCAACCAGTGTAGCCCCCAAGGGCTGGGTTATTATGTAATAATGAGCAGGGACTATGTAGATATGATCATGTAGACTTGAATAGCAACATGTACCCCCAAGGGCCGGCTTAATAAGAATATTGAGCTGGGACTTTATATATACTTCATTGAAGATAACATTATATAATGTAACTCCCATCATGGGGCTTGAACCCACGTCCACAAGGTTAAGAGCTTTGTGCTTTACCAACTGAGCAGTGGACCCTTCAATATACTAGATTAATACTTGTGTACCTTGAATTGTTGACAGGAGCAATTGGTAGCCACCAAGGGCCGGCTGACTACAATATGATGAGTCGGGTCTTCAATAAGTTGAGCAAAAAATGGCCTTGCATTAGCCCCCAAGTGCCATGGTGCATGCTGGCAGTGACATGGGACTTGCGTATTTGATGTAACCTCAATTTGAATAATGTAGCCCCCAAGTGTCGGGTCGTAAGCCTGCAGCAACTCGGGACTATTCCTTTGTATAATAAATCATACCCATTGATAAAATAATATCCATTGCATTGAAGCGACTTTGAAAACTTGAATCATAATATTTGTTATTGATAACCATAATAAAAATCTAGCCATGTTGGCTATTTAAAGATTTGTATAATATAACCTGGTTTGAAAACCGGTTCCAGTGATATTTGATCACACTGTTGGTTTTACCAAGCTAGTGTAGTAAGGGTGATAACCCAAAATTTTAGCATTGGTAATTATCATAGATTGCCGGTTTATAAACAAAACCAGGCCGGGTTAATAAACACCGGTCATTATTTTATCTCATACTGGCGACTTATAGTCGAAAGCCAGGCGAGGTTGATAAACACCGGTCATTATCTTATCTCATACTGGCGACTTATAGTCAAAAGTCAGGCCGGGTTAATAACACCGGTCATTATCTTATCTCATACTGGCGACTTATAGTCAAAAGCCAGGCCGGGTTAACGAACACTGGTTTATCAAAACATTATAAATCTCATCAAAGGAGAAAAAGCTTGGCAAATAAAAGCATACGAAAACTTGTAGTCGAGGCTTTTCACGGGCTGCCAGGCCCCAAATTCAAGGCTTTTCATGGGCTGCCAGGCCGCTGAGTTAAACCATTTTACAAAGCCTGTTAAGATGGACCTCACATTAACCAATCGTCGTTTTAACATTGACAAGTTCAGGGTCTGTTATAAGATTGACTTGTCAATCATTCGACGGGTCATACCAGGTTTACCTGGACGGAGTGAGTTACTTGATGCAGGCAGGCTAACCCGGGGTTTTAGGTGTATACACCAGGCTTCCAAGCCATGGCTTGATAGCCTATTACAAGGGCCTTAAAAGCTCTTTGTTGATGTGCAACAAGAGCCCCCAAGTAACATTTTGACCTATGCTCATCGGGTGCCTATGTTTGAGTTGTGCTGTGCGTCAAACTCTCCTTTGCCCCTTATGATAATGTTGGCTTGATAGCCGGATTACCGAAGTAACCAGAGCTGTGCTCTTATGATAGTATTGGCTTGATAGCCAGATCAATAGGGTAGTTAGAACTCCGTTTTATAAACAGAAGCCCCCATGTGATATATTTCTGAGTTGTGCTCGCCGGGTGCCTATGTTTGAGTTGTGCTGTGCAACAAACTCTCTTTGGTCCCTTTAATTTTCCCTGAGAACTCGAACTTGCGAGAGATTATTCTCTTGAACCAGAAGTTCTTAAACCGAATATTGAGAGCTTCAAAGCTTTGTGGGAGACATCTTTCCCTTGAACCAGATCTTAAACCGGAATCTTCATTTTCAGCCAGAATTTTTCTGACGGCCTTTAAACTCGAACTTGTGAGAGATTAATTCTTTTTGAACCGAAACTCTTAAACCGGTTTTGAGAGCTTCAGAGCTTTGTAGGAGATAGATTTCCCTTGAACCGGATTGTGAACAGGATATTTGAGAGCTTTAGTAAGACTGATGTCCTTTGAGCCGGATTGTAAACTGGATATTTGAGAGCTTCAGTAAGACTGATGTCCTTTGAATTTTCATCAATATAGCAGTTGCCTCCGGGACCAGGTTATCTTTCCCTCCATCGTCCTGGGGTTCTTAAATTTGCTGAAACTGGCAAGATTTGCTGAGTCATGTCATCATAGCCCCCGAGTCTTGAGACTACTCGAGGAGTTGTCTTGAGACTCTCCATATTTGACCATAGCATAAGGTGTATATCATTGGTGTTGATAGCTCGATGTGAATCCACAGAAGGTTGAGGTGACTACGGCGGGTTATAAATGATCCTGTATGAGCCGTGTCAATGATAACCCACAAGTGTAGGGGATCGCAACAGTTTTCGAGGGTAAAGTATTCAACCCAAATTTGTTGATTCGACACAAGGGGAGCCAAAGAATACTCTTAAGTATTAGCAGCTGAGTTGTCAATTCAACCACACCTGGAAACTTAGTATCTGCAGCAAGATAGTTTAGTAGCAAAGTAATATGATAGTGGTGGTAGCGGCAATAAAAGTAACGATAGTGTTTTTGTAGTTTTTGTGATAGTAGCAGCGGAAAAGTAAATAAGCAACAAGCAATATAGGAAAAGCTCGTAGGCATTGGATTGGTGACGGGAAATTATGTTGCATGCAATTCATCATGTAGAAGTTATAACCTAGGGTGACACAGAACTAGCTCCAGTTCATCAATGCAATGTAGGCATGTATTTCGAATATAGTCATACGTGCTTATGGAAAAGAACTTGCATGACATCTTTTGTCCTACCCTCCCGTGGCAGCGGGGTCCTATTGGAAACTAAGGGATATTAAGGCCTCCTTTTAATAGAGTACCGGACCAAAGCATTAACACATAGTGAATACATGAAATCCTCAAACTATGGTCATCACCGGGAGTGGTCCCGATTATAGTCACTTCGGGGTTGCCGGATCATAACACATAGTAGGTGACTATAGACTTGCAAGATAAGATCAAGAACACACATATGTTCATGAAAACATAATAGGTTCAGATCTGAAATCATGGCACTCGGGCCCTAGTGACAAGCATTAAGCATAGCAAGGTCATAGCAACATCAATCTCAGAACATAGTGGATACTAGGGATCAAACCCTAAAAAAACTAACTCGATTACATGATAGATCCCATCCAACCCATCACCATCCAACAAGCCTATGATGGAATTACTCACGCACGGCGGTGAGCATCATGGAATTGGTGATGGAGGAAGGTTGATGATGACGATGGCGACGATCTCCACTCTCCGGAGCCCCGAACGGACTCCAGATCAGCCCTCCCGAGAGAGATTAGGGCTTGGCGGCGGCCCCGTCTCATGAAACGCGATAATTCTTTCTCCTTAATTTTTTCCTCCTCGAAAGTGAATATATAGGATCAGGGGATACGTCGGTGGAGCACCAGGGGGGCGCGCCCCCCACCCTCGTGGATAGGGTGTGGGCCCCCTCGTCTGGATCTTCTTGCAGGTATTTTTTATATTTTCCAAAATAATTCTCCTAGGATTTTCAGGCGACTCCGAGAACTTTTTATTTCTGCACAAAAACAACACCATGGCAGTTCTGCTGAAAACAGCATCAGTCCGGGTTAGTTCCATTCAAATTATGCAGGTTAGAGTCCATAACAAGGGCAAAAGTGTTTGGAAAAGTAGATACGTTGGAGACGTATCAACTCCCCCAAGCTTAAACCTTTGCTTGTCCTCAAGCAATTCAGTTGCTAAACTGAAAGTGATAAAGAAAAACTTTGACAAACTTTGTTTGCTCTTGTTGTTGTAAATATGTAAGCTAGCATTCAGGTTTTCAACAAGATCATGAACTAACCACATTCACAATAACTTTCAGGTCTCAAGACTACTCACATCAATGGCATAATCAACTAGCGAGCAATAATAATAAACCTCGGATGACAACACTTTCTCAAAACAATCATGATATAATATAACAAGATGGTATCTCGCTAGCCCTTTCTGAGACCGCAAAACATAAATGGAGAGCACCTTTACAGATCAAGGACTGACTAGACATTGTAATTCATGGTAAAAGAGATCCAATCATGATCATACTCAATGCAAATTAATAGTATTACATGCAATGACAGAGGTGCTCTCTTACTGGTGCTCTTTGATAGGAGGATGATGACTCTGCATAAAAATAAATAGATAGGCCCTTCGCAGAGGGAAGCAGGGATTTGTAGAGGTGCGAGAGCTCGATTTTTAAATAGAGATAACTAACATTTTGAGTGGTATACTTTCATTTTCAACATAACAACCAAGAATCTCGATATCTCCCATGCTACGCACATTATAAGTGGTTCCAAACAGAATGGTAAAGTTTATACTCCCCCAACCACCAACAAGCATACTCCACGGCTAGCCCAAAACAACGGGTACCGTCCAAACCAGCAACAACAATGGGGGAGTTTTGTTTAATTATTATCATTTTGAGCATGGGACTGGGCATCCCGATTACCAGCCATTTTCTGATGAATGATGAGCGGAGTCCACTCATCATGAGAATAACCCACCTAGCATGGAAGATATAGACAGCCCTAGTTGATACATGAGATGTTCGAGCATACAAAACATAATTTCATTTGAAGGTTTAGAGTTTGGCACATACAAATTTACTTGGAATGGCAGGTAAATACCGCATGTAGGAAGGTATGGTGGACTCATATGGAACAACTTTGGGGTTTATGGAAGTGGATGCACAAGCAGTATTCCCGCTTAGTACAGGTAAAGGCTAGAAAGAGACTGTGAAGCGACCAGCTAGAGAGCAACAACGGTCATGAACATGCATTAAAATTAATCAACAATGAATGCAGGCATGAGTAGCATATAAATCACCTGGAACATAAATATCGTGGAGGCTATGTTGATTTGTTTCAACTACATGCGTGAACATGTGCCAAGTCAGATCATTATAGGCCGGTGCGGACGGGCAAGTTGTCCTCCATGTTGTAAACTGGCGCGGTCGCGAGAGACGGCCACGATGTTGTAAGCCGGTGCAGGAGTCCGTTGAGTAAGACGACCACCTGTGCCGAATGATGTTGGCGTGCCTCCATCTCCGCAGTTTATTACCACTTTGTAATGTAATTGTCCTGCGAAGCAATACCATATACCAGAGTAATTGCTCTCAAGAAAATGTGCTGATAAAATATATAAGGAGAATCACACCTGATGTTTCTATGGGTTGTCGAGCCAGTCATTTGTGACAAGGCATAATTAACCGGCAACAACAGTAGATCAATTGCTGTTGTGAATCGGCCATGACAGTAGAACGGCTGATCATATAGCTTGAGCCACCTCTGTTCCTTTTAGCGATTTCAGGTTTCATACAAGTTCGTGATTTTTACTCCTCACGTAGAATGACTAATAGGCTGTAATTTGGTTGTAGAAGAGGCGGCTTGTCGTCGCACATGAGGACGAGGCAATGGCGAGTTAGGGTGCTCCATAGCAGTTTAACAGGGTGGCGCGGCAGGCGGCTTCGGGCAGATCGACAACTCAATATACCCCGGGCGGCTCAACACGACAGAGGTGGCTCGACACAGCCCTGGCGGCTCAACACGGCAGAGGCGGCTCGACATGGCCCCGGTGGCTCAACGCAAGATGGTGGCTCCCCAGCGGCGGTTCAGTGCGGAACAGATGATAGCCAACGGGGGGAGGCGCTATGATGGCCTAGGCAAAACGGCAACTTGCAGCTGCAGATACATCAGCGACGGGTGATGGCTCAAAACAACGCTGTGGTTCGACCGGCAAAGGCATGCTCGGTTCACGAATTGACTTTGGTCTTCACAAGGAGAAAAATAGTGACAGCAAACTACAGTTGATATTCCCGGGCATGCCCAATTAGCACAAAAACTGCCCCGAAGGAAAAAAACGCCTGGGCGATTTGATTCCCGTACTGATCGGACGGAATAGCTATCACTTGAGTAATTTGCACGCGTCCAGACTTAAACCCTGTCGGTCTCGATGACGTGCGACTGTAGTAATCATATGCTGCCGCTTTTCGACAAAAATAATCTCAATTGGATTGATGTTACAACAGCGATAGCGGACAGACGCTGCAATACTGATGTCCACGTCGAGTAGTCTAATGAATTTGGCTGACTGTAATTGTTTGAAACCTTGATTTTTTAATCGCTCATCAGATGTCTCATATTGATACTTTTACCAACTCGAGCAGCCGGCAATCCACCATGGAATCTTCTGGTTTGATAGGAAGTGTTTGGTGAATCCCTGTCCTTAAAAAACAAATCGGCAGTTTCGTCAGGCCGCTCTGTTGGTAAGTCACCGCAGAGACTCGATCCCTGTTGGTCTTGGCGACTGAAAAGAACTCTTCAGATAATATCAGGACAGCGGTTGCATCGGCTGCTCAGGGCGAAAGGCGGCTTGATACGTGCATTTTGCATCATGCTTATATGTTGATATTTATTGCATTATGGGCTGTTATTACATGTTTTGTCACAATACTTATGCATTTTCTCTCTTATTTTACAAGGTTTACATGAAGAGGGAGAATGCCGGCAGCTGGAATTCTGGGCTGGAAAAGGAGCAAACTCTGGAAACCTATTCTGCACAACTCCAAAAGCACCGAAACTCAACAGAACTCCGTTTCAGAAAATATAAAAAATATCTGGCAAAAGAAGCTCACGAGGGGGGCCACCGGCTGTCCACGATGGTGGGGGCGTGCCCCCCTGTCTCGTGGGCCCACCGAAGGTCCCCCGATGCCCACCTTCTCCTGTATGAGGTGTTTTGACCTGGAAAAAATCATAAGGAGGCTTTCGGGACCAGACGCCGCCGTCTCGAGGCGGAAACCAATCTAGGGCTCCGGCGGAGCTATTCTGCCGGGGATACTTCCCTCCGGGAGGGGGAAATCATCCCGCCGTCATCACCAACAACTCTCCCATCTCAGGGAGGGCTATCTTCATCAACATCTTCACCAGCACCATCTCCTCTCAAACCCTAGTTCATCTCTTGTATCCAATCTTTGTACCCAAACCTCATATTGGTACCTGTGGGTTGCTAGTAGTGTTGATTACTCCTTGTAGTTGACGCTAGTTGGTTTATTTGGTGGAAGATCATATGTTCAGATCCATTATGCATATTAATACCCCTCTGATCATGAACCATATTATGTCTTGTGAGTAGTTACTTTTGGTCCTGAGGACATGGGAGAAGTCTTGCTATTAGTAGTCATGTGAATTTGGTCTTCGTTTGATATTTTGATGTGATGTATGTTGTCTCTCCTCTAGTGGTGTCATGTGAATGTTTACTACATGACACTTCACCATTATTTGGGTCTAGAGGAAGGCAATGGGAAGTAATAAGTAGATGATGGGTTGCTAGAGTGAAAGAAGCTTAAACCCTAGTTTATGTGTTGCTTCGTAAGGGGCTGATTTGGATCCATATGTTTCATGCTATGGTTAGGTTTAACTTAATACTTCTTTTGTAGTTGCGGATGCTTGCATTAGATGTTAATCATAAGTGGGAGGCTTGTCCAAGTAACGACAGCACGCAAGCACCGGTCCACCCAAATACCAAATTATCAAAGTACCGAACGTGAATCAGATGATCGTGATGAAAACTAGCTTGACAATAATTCCCATGTGTCCTCGGGAGCGCTTTCCTTTATATAAGAGTGTGTCCAGGCTTGTCCTTTGTTACAAAAAGGATTGGGCCACCTTGGTGCACCTTATTTACTTTTACCTTTTGTCACTTGCTACCAATTATCTTATCACAAAACTATCTGTTACCCATAATTTCAGTGCTTCCAGACAATACCTTACTGAAAACTGCCTACCATTTCCTTCTGCTCCTCGTTGGGTTCGACACTCTTACTTATCGAAAGGACTACGATAGATCCCCTACACTTGTGGGTCATCAAGACTCTTTTCTGGCGTCGTTGCCGGGGAGTGAAGCGCATTCGGTAAGAAAAAAATTATATAGTGTGCTGAAATTTATTGTCACTTGTTACTATGGCTCAAAATCCTTTGAGGGGCTTGTTTGGGGTACCTTCACCCTTACCAGAAGAGCAAAGAGTTTCTCCTGAACCTACTGCACCTACTGAAAATGTTTGCTTTGAGATTCCTTTGGGTATGATAGAGAAACTGCTTGAAAATCCTTTTACAGGAGACGGAACATTGCATCCCGATTTACATCTAATCTATGTGGATGAAGTTTGTGAATTATTTAAGCTTGCAGGTATGCCCGAGGATGTTATCAAGAAGAAGGTCTTCCCTTCATCTTTTAAGGGAGATGCATTGACATGGTCTAGGCTATGTGATGATATGGGGTCATGGAACTATAATCGTCTGAAGTTGGAATTTCATCGGAAGTTCTACCCTATGCATCAGGTTCATCGTGATCGGAATTATATTTATAATTTCTGGCCTCGCGAAGGAGAAAGCATCCGCTCAAGCTTGGGGGAGGCTTAAGTCAATGTTATATTCATGCCCCAATCATGAGCTCTCAAGAAAAATGATCATTCAAAATTTTTATGCTCGGCTTTCTCTCAATAATCGCACCATGCTCGATAATTCTTGTTCTGGCTCTTTTATGATGAAGACTGTTGAATTCAAATGGGATTTATTGGAAGGAATTAAACGCAACTCTGAAGACTAGGACCTCGACGAAGGTAAGGAGTCAGGTATGGCCCCTAAGTTTGATTGTGTTAAAGCTTTTATGGATACCGATGTTTCCCGTGAGTTTAGCACTAAATATGGACTTGACTCTCAGATAGTAGCTTCTTTCTGTGAATCATTTGCTACTCATGTTGATCGCCCCAAGGAGAAGTGGTTTAAATACCACCCCCCTGTTGAAGTAAAAGTAGCTGAACCTATTAAAGTTGTAGAAAAGACTATCACTTATAATGTTGATCCTGTTATACCTACTGCTTATATTGAGAAACCGCCTTTCCCTGTTAGGATAAAGGATCATGCTCAAGCTTCAACTGTAGTTCGTAAGAGTAATACTAGAACACCTACACCCTCTGAGCAAATTAAAGTTGAACCTAGTGTTGCTATGGTTAAAGATCTCTTGGTAGAAGATTTACATGGACATGTTATTTACCTCCAAGAAGAGTCTGCTAGAATAGCTAAACCCAATGGTAGGAACAAACATAGACCTATTGTAGGCTTGCATGTTATCTCTGTTAAGATAGGAGATCATTGCTATCATGGTTTATGTGACGTAGGTGCTAGTGCAAGTATTATCCCTCTTGATTTATATCGAGAAATTATGCATGTTATTGCACCCGTTGAGTTAGAAGGGATTGATGTTGCTATTAAGCTTGCTAATAGAGACACTATTTCACCAGTTGGGATTGTTAGAGATGTTGAAGTTTTATGTGGGAAGGTTAAATACCCTGCTGTTTTCTTATTCTTAGTTCCCCACAAGATGAATTATGTCCCATTATATTTGGTAGGCCCTTCTTGAATACTGTTAGTGCCAAGATAGACGGCGTAAAAGATATTGTTACTATGGAGTTAGGGGATATGTCTAATGATTTTAACTTTGCTAAATTCCGTAGACAACCCTTTGAAAAGGAACCACCTAGTAAGGATGAAATTATTGGTCTTGCTTCTATTGTCGTGCCTCCGAATGATCCTTTAGAACAATACTTGCTAGACCATGAAAATGATATGCATATGAATGAGAGAAGGGAAATAGATGAAATATTCTGTAGACAGGGGCCCGTACTAAAAAACAACTTGCCTGTTGAAATCCTAGGGGATCCTCCTCCACCCAAGGGTGATCCCGTGTTTCAAATTAAACCTTTGCCAGTAATCTTAAGTATGTTTATCTTGATGAAAAGAAAATATATCATGTTATTATTAGTGCTAACCTTTCAGAGCAGGAAGAAGAAAAACTATTGAAAACTCTGAAGAAGCACCGTGCTGCTATTGGATATACTCTGGATGATCTTAAGGGCATTAGTCCCACTATCTGCCAACACAAGATAAATTTGGAAGAAAATGCTAAACCGGTTATTGATCATCAGCGACGGCTAAATCCTAAGATGAAGGAAGTGGTAAGAAAGGAAATACTAAAGCTTCTAGAGGCACGTATTATCTATCCAGTTGCTGATAGCCAGTGGGTAAGTCATGTCCATTGTGTCCCTAAGAAAGGAGGTATGACTGTCGTTCCTAATGATAAAGATGAATTGATCCCACAAAGAATAGTTACAGGTTATAGGATGGTAATTGATTTCCGTAAGTTAAATAAAGCTACTAAGAAAGATCATTACCCCTTGCCATTTATTGATCAAATGCTAGAAAGGTTATCCAAACATACTCATTTCTGCTTTCTAGATGGTTATTCTGATTTCTCTCAAATACACGTGTCAAAAGGGGATCAAGAAAAGACCACTTTTACTTGTCCTTTTGGTACCTTTGCTTATAGACGTATGCCTTTCGGTTTATCTAATGCACCTGCTACCTTTCAAAGATGCATGATGGCTATATTCTCTGATTTTTGTAAAAAGATTGTTGAGGTTTTCATGGATGATTTTTTTGTTTACGGGACTTCTTTTGATGATTGCTTAAGCAACCTTGATCAAGTTTTGCAGAGATGTCAAGACACTAATATTGTCTTGAATTGGGAGAAGTGCCACTTTATGGTTAATGAAGGCATTGTCTTGGGACATAAAATTTCTGAAAGAGGTATTGAAGTTGACAAAGCTAAAGTTGATGCTATTGAAAAGATGTCATGCCCCAAGGACATCAAAGGTGTATGAAGTTTCCTTGGTCATGTCGGGTTTTATAGGAGGTTCATAAAGGAGTTCTCCAATATCTCCAGGCCTCTGACTAATCTCTTACAAAAAGATATTCCTTTTGTCTTTGATGATGATTGTCTAGAAGCATTTGAAATACTTAAGAAAGCATTGATCTCTGCACCTATTGTCCAGCCTCCTGACTGGAATTTACCTTTTGAGATTATGTGCGATGCTACTGATTATGTTGTAGGTGCTGTTCTAGGGCAAAGAGTTGATAAGAAATTGAATGTTATCCAGTATGCTAGTAAAACTCTAGATAGTGCCCAGAGAAATTATGCTACTACTGACAAAGAATTTTTAGCAGTTGTATATGCTTTTGATAAGTTTAGACCCTATATTGTTGATTCTAAAGTAAGTATTCACACTGATCATGTTGCTATCAAATACCTTATGGAAAAGAAATATGCTAAACCTAGACTTATTAGATGGGTTCTCTTGTTGCAAGAATTTGATTTGCATATTATTGATAGAAAGGGAGCTGAGAACAGTTCTAAAGGCATTTTTTTCTCCAAAACAGTTCTAAAGGCAATTTTTCTCCGTTTTGGAATATTTAGAAAAATAGAAAAATAAGAAGCAGTCCGGAAGAGACACGAGGCATCCACGAGGGTGGAGGGCGCGCCCCCTGCCTAGGGAGCGCTCCCTGCCTCGTGGGAACCCCGTGTGTCCCCCGGACTTCGTTTTCCTTTTGGTCGGTAAAAATCCATTATATATACTCCCGAAAGTTTTGACCTCTGTATCACGCAAAAATCCTCTATTCTTGTTTCGAGCTATTTCTGTCGCAGATAAAGCAACATGTCCTCCCAGGATTCGGAGGGAGAAAGTGCTACCTCTTGAGCTTGCGTTGTATTCCCTCGAAGAGGAAAGGGAGATGCAGCACAGTAGGGTAAGTATTTCCCTCAGTTTTTGAGAACCAAGGTATCAATCCAGTAGGAGACCACGCGCCAATCCCTCGCACCTGCTCAAACAAATAAGAACTTCGTAGCCAACACGATAAGGGGTTGTCAATCCCTTTACGGTCACTTACGAGAGTGAGATCTGATAGAGATGATAATTATATTTTTGGTACTTTTTAGTATAAAAACAGAAAGTAAAGAAAGCAAATAAACAACGGCGGCAGAAATAGGCTAGTTGACGGGAAAGTAAAATGATAAAGATAGACCCGGGGGCCATACATTTCTCTAGTGGCTTCTCTCATGATAACGATATTCTACGGCGGGTAAACAAATTACTGTCGAGCAATTGATATAAAAGCGAATAATTATGAGACTATCTACGCATGATCATTGTATATAGGCATCACGTCTGAGACAAGTGGACCGACTCCTTCCTGCATCTACTACTATTACCACACATCGACTGCTATCCAGCATGCATCTAGTGTATTGAGTTCATACGAACAGAGTAACGCCTTAACCAAGATGACATGATGTAGAGGGATCAACTCAAGCAATATGATGAAAACCCCATCTTTTTATCCTCGATGGCAACAATACAATACGTGCCTTGCTGCCCCTACTGTCACCGGGAAAGGACACCGCAAGACTGAACCCAAAGCCAAGCACTTCTCCCATTGCAAGAACTATAGATCTAGTAGGCCAAACCAAACCAATAATTCGAAGAGACTTGCAAGGATATTATGAGCACACATAAAAAGTTCAGAGAAGAACCAAATATCTTTCATAGATAATCTTGATCATAAACTCACAATTCATCGAATCTTGACAAACACACCGCAAAAGGAGATTACATCGAATAGATCTCCTCGGAGACCGAGGAGAACTTTGTATTGAGATCCGGAGAGAGAGAAGAAGCCATCTAGATACTAGCTATGACCCCAAGGTCTAAGGTAAACTACTCACAACTCATGGTAAGGGCGATGATGATGATGATGAAGGCCTCCGTGATGGATCCCCCTCCAGGAACAGGCTCCAAGATGGGATCTCCACGGGAACAGCAGCTATGGTGGTGGAATTAGGGTTTTCTCTCTGTGTATGGAGTTTCTGGGGTACGTAGGTATATATAGGAAGAAGAGGGGCTGCCCTCGAGGCAGGGGGCGCGCCCCCCACCCTCGAGGGTGGGCCCCATGTCCTCTGGCTTGGCCCCGAAGTCTTTCGTGCGTGATTTCCTCCAAAAATATCTCCTGCGAAGGTTTTATTCCGTTTGGACTCCTTTTGATATTCCTTTTCTGCAAAACCCTGAAATAGGCAAAAAAAAGTAATCTGGACTGGGCCTTTGGGTTAGTAGGTTAGTCCCAAAAATGATATAAAAGTGAATGATAAAGCCCATTAAACATCCAAGACTTCATAAATAATAGCATGGAACAATAAAAAATTATAGATACGTTGGAGACGTATGAAGCATCCCCAAGCTTAATTCCTGCTCGTCCTCGAGTAGGTAAATGATAAAGAAAGAATTTTTGATGTGGAATGCTAACCAATATAGTTCTTCAATGTAATTCTCTTAATTGTGGCATGAATGTTCGGATCTTAAAGATTCAAGATAAAAGTCTATATTGACATAAGAAATAACAATACTTCAAGCAATACTAACAAAGCAGTCACGTCTTCTCAAAATACTATGGCTAAAAAAGTTGTTCCTACAAAATCATATAGTGTTGGCTATGCTCCCTTGTTATCACACATAATATTCATATCATGCACAACCCCGATTTCAGCCAAGCATTTGTTTTCATGCTCTATCTTTTCAAAACTTTCAACTTTCACGCAATACATGAGCGTGGGCCATGGATATAGCACTATGGGTGGAATAGAGGTGGTTGTCGAGAAGACAAAAAGAGGGAGATAGTCTCACATCGAATAGGCGTATCAACGGGCTATGGAGATGCCCATCAATAGATATCAATGTGAGTGAGTAGGGGTTGCTGATGGGCCTCGAACCCCTCGTTGGTTACCCCAAGTGGAAGGTGTAAGATGCAGTAAGTAGAAGTGTTTTCCCCTAGCAAAGATGCCAAGGATTGATTCCCCAGAGACTCCTAGGTTCAACAGGTAGGTGTCAATTGCTATGGCGCCAGATTAGTAGCAACCAGCGTGGACCTGCACACAGATACAAATAACTTTGCACCCAACGAGTACAGAGAGGTTGTCAATCTCTCCGGCCTTGTAGTTCACAAAGGGTTAAAAGCAATGATAGTAGTGATAGATAGTTTTTGCAATAGTAAGTAAATGACGGAAAATAAATAGTGGATGTGATCAATGATGGTAATATGGACCGGAGTCTCATGATGTTCACTAGTGATGTCTCTCTCCCAAAAGACGATAAAACAGCTATGTGAGGTAAACAAATTACAGCTGGGCAATTGACAGGACCACGAACGCAAACCAATGTTGACTACACTGCAAGAAAGGTTGAGGTTCAAAGCATGGGCGGTACGCCAAAGTAAGTAGACCGAAATCCATCAATATCTACTACTAATCATCCACCTTGAGATATCTATCCAGAACATCTCGCTGGTATTAAGTTGCGAGTCCCACCCATAGTGTAAACTCAATGCAACAGACAACTGCATTAAAAGAACTTTGCGTAAAGTAAACAATCCTTGCACCCGCGGGCACAAGCACCGTTGTTTTCCCCCTTGTGGCAACAGCACATCCCCTAGACTCATGTTTCTGTCACTCAAGCTAGTCATCGAGGGGCATGAACCCACAATCGAGCATAATGTTCCCTCTTGGAGTCACTACCTATTACTCGGCCAAAGCAATAAATAACAACGGAGAACATGCAAGAATTACTTATGAACTAAAATATAAAAGAGGTGAATCAAATATATTACTCAAGATCAATCTGAACATAATCTCATAATCCATCGGATCCCAGCAAACTCAACATAGCAACAGCATAAGGATTACATAGGTGCCTCGATCATGTAGGGCAGCTCACGAGGACTAATTAGTGAAGCACATGAACGGGAGGAGAACATCACATAGCTACTGGCCATAGACTCATGGTCCAAGGGAGACTACTCACGAGTCATCCGGGAGGCGTCCATGGTGGTGGAGAAGCTCCCGGTGGTGATCCTCCCCTCCGGCAGGGTGCCGGGAAGAGTTCTCCTGGTGCTCCCGATCTTGGAAGCGGCGGCGGCGGCGGAACAGAGATGGGATCGCGAAAAGAAGTCCTGTTCTGAGGGTTTCGAAGAGTCCTTTAAATATATGCCAAAGTAGGGCACCGGGGGAGCCTCGGGGGGCCCAGACGCCCCCCCGGCGCGGCCCAGGGGGGGCGCGCCCACAGGGTGCCTGGAGCCCCTGTGCCCCCCCCCCCAGGTTGCCCTTCGGACGCAATGTTGTTTCCGTATCGCTGATTTTTTATATAATTTTTCTGAATTTTTCTGGGCAGTTCTCGAAACGTGAAAACCTGAAATACAAAAACAGCCGAAAACAGAAACTGGCACTGGGGTGCACTGGATTAGTAAGTTAGTCCAAATATGATCAAAAGTGTATGGAAGTGTATGAATATCATAGCAATATCACCCAAAAGTGGCATGGAGCAAGCAGAAATTATAGATACGTTTTGGACGTATCAACATCCCCAAGCTTAATTCCTGCTCGTCCTCGAGTAGGTAAATGATAACAAGACTAATTTCTGTGGTGACATGCTATTAACCATATAGGACTTTTTATAGTCATATGACAAAAGCTTAATGAGACAATGATTCTATAGTAATTAAGTTGTCTCAAGAGAAAATCACAAATGACTGAAAGTTTTACAACATGAAACTGAAACATCAAAAAGATTTGCAATGAACATGATGTGCAAATATGATCAAGTGATATCTAGCTTGCCCCCTTTAGTGATGCAAAACATAAATGCAAGGGCACCTTCAAGGTTTAAGTGATGACTAGATACAATCATTTCAGAATAAACGATATCACAATCATGCAAAAGACAATGCTACTTTGGGACAATGCACATTACACTCAGAATGACAATCATGCTCTCAGTAGTTGGTGCTTCAACCATAAAGGTAAAAGAAAGGTTATGTGCTAAAGCTTTTTATTTTGAAAACATGGAAGCAATTGTGTCAACGGTAGTAGTACTTCATATGTGTCATGCATAAAACATCTCATAAGTTGCAAGCCTCATGCATCGAATACCAATAGTGCTCGCTCCTTGTCCTAATTAGCTCGGATCCCCATGGGTTATCATTGCATTGCATATGTTTTAACCAAGTGTCACAAAGGGGTACCTCTATGCCACCTGTACAAAGGTCCAAGGAGATAAATCGCATTTGATTTCTCGTTTTTGATAGATCTCAACTTGAGGACATCCATACCGGGACAACATAGAAAATAGATGATGGACTCCTCTTCAATGCATAAGCATATTCTCATAAGAGATTGAGGATTAAGGTCCAAGCTAAAACTTCCACCATGATGCATGGCTTTGGTTGGCGGCCCAATGTTCTTCTCTAACAATATGCATATTAATTCAACCCACGGTAAATCACCCTTACTTCAGACAAGACGAACATGCATAGCAACTCACATGATATTCAAAAAAGTGTGACAGTTGATGGCGTCCCCAGAAACATGGTTACCGCTCAGCAAGCAACTCATAAGAAATAAGATACATAGGCAACATATTCTTTACCACAATAGTTTTAAGGCTACTTTCCCATGAGCTATGTATTGCATGGTTAATTTGCTTAGTGCAGGTGGAGGTTAGCAAAAGACTGGGAGCGACCAACTAAGAGAGCAATGACGGTCATAATCATGCAGAGCGACAAAGCAATATTGAATCAGGCATGGTAGTTATATCGCTACTTAGAAATAAAAGATCATCAAGGCTTGACAGACTTTCTTTACAGTCTTAAATATGCGTGAGCATACGCCAAGTCAATCAAAATAAATTCTCGAAGGAAGATATTACTAGACCATACCATATCATAGGCAAACAAACCAAGTTGGTACTCCAATAACACATTGGGAACCCCCCAGCTATCTGAGATTAACCATAAGAAAACCTGAACTACTAAGCACCATCATGAAAGTAGCATCTTTATCATAGACACATTATGTTGGAGATATGCCCTAGAGGCAATAATAAAAGTATTATTATTATATCTCCTTGTTCATGATAATTGTCTGTTATTCATGCTTGAATTGTATTGTACGGAAACAGCGATACATGTGTGAATACACAGACCACATTGAGTCCCTGGTAGGCCTCTAGTTGCCAGCTCGTTGATCAACAGATGGTCACGGTTTCCTGACCATGGACATAGGATGTCAGTGATAACGGGATCACATCATTAGGAGAATGATGTGATGGACAAGACCCAAACTTGAGCATAACACGAGATCGTATAGTTCGTAATGCATAAGCTTTTCGGTGTCAAGTATTTATTCCTTAGACCATGAGGTTGTACAACTCCCGGATACCGTAGGGGTGCTTTGGGTGTGCCAACCGTCACAACGTAACTGGGTGGCTATAAAGGTACGCATCGGGTATCTCCGAAAGTATCTGTTGAGTTGGTACGAACCGAGACTGTGATATTGTCACTCCGTGTGACGGAGAGGTACCTCTGGGCCCACTCGGTAATACATCATCATAATGAGCTCAATGTGACTAAGTAGTTAGTCACGGGATGATGGATTACGGATCGAGTAAAGAGACTTGCCATAACGAGATTGAACAAGGTATTGGGAATACCGACGATCGAATCTCAGGCAAGTACCGTACCGATGGACAAAGGGAATAACATACGGGATTGAGTGAATCCTTGACACAGTGGTTCATCCGATGAAGATCATCGAGGAACACATGGGAACCAACATGGGTATCCAGATCCCGCTATTGGTTATTGACCGGAGAGTGGTCTCGGTCATGTCTACGTGTCTTCCGAACCCGTAGGGTCTACACACTTAAGGTTCGGTAACGCTAGGGTCGTAGAGATTAATGCACGTGGAAACCCGAAAGTTGTTCGGAGTCCCGGATGTGATCCCGGACGTCACGAGGAGTTCCGGAATGGTCCGGAGGTAAAGATTGATATATGGGAAGTCCAGTTTCGGTCAACGGGTGATCTCCAGGGGTCACCGGGAGCGTCCCGGGACCACCGGAGGGGCCCCGGGGGTCCACCGGGTTGGGGCCACCCCTCCCGGTGGGGCCCCTAGGACGCAAGGGGAAGTGTCCAGCCCCTAGGGCTGGCGCACCACTTGGGGGCCCACCTCCCCATGCGCCTAGGGTTCAAACCCTAAGGGGGAGGGGGGCTCCACTTGCCTTGGGGGGCAAGGAACCCCCCCTTGGCCGCCGCCCCCTTGCAGATTGGATCTGCAGGGGGTCCAGGCGCCCCCCCTGGCCCCTATATATATGTGGGGGGGAGAGGGCAGCCGCACCTGATCCCTGGCGCCTCTCCCCCTCCCGTCACACCCCATACTCCCAACGCAGGGCAGCCCGGCGAAGCCCTGCTGCGACATCCACTGCATCCGTCATCACGCCGTCGTGCTGCCGGATCTCTGACGACTTCTCCTCCCCCCTTGCTGGATCAAGAAGGAGGAGACGTTGCTGCACCGTACGTGTGTTGAACGCGGAGGTGCCGTCCGTTCGGCGCTAGATCATCGGTGACGAAGAACGTGAAGAGTACGACTACTTCATCCTTGCTTCGTTGAAAGCTTCCGCACGCAATCTTCATAACGGTATGTAGATGCACTCTCAGTTGCTCGTTGCTAGATGTCTCCATAGATGGATCTTGGTGAAGACGTAGAAAATTTTTGATTTATGCTACGTTCCCCAACAGTGGCATCTGAGCCTAGGTTTTATGCGTAGCATCTTGGCACGAGTAGAACACAAAGCAGTTGTGGGCGTATGATCTTGTTCAACTTTCTTACCGTTACTAGTCAATCTTGATTCTGCGGTATTGTGGGATGAAGCGGCCCGGACCGACCTTACACGTACGCTTACGTGAGACTGGTTCCACCGACAGACATGCACTAGATGCATAAGGTGGCTGGCGGGTGTCTGTCTCTCCTACTTTAGTCGGATCGGATTCGATGAAAAGGGTCCTTATGAAGGGTAAATAGAAGTTCACAAATCACGTTGTGGTTTTGGCGTAGGTAAGAAACGTTCTTGCTAGAAATCCTATAGAAGCCACGTAAAACTTGCAACAACAATTAGAGGACGTCTAACTTGTTTTTGCAGCATGTGTTTTGTGACGTGGTATGGCCAAGAACGAAGATGTGATGAATGATATATGTGATGTATGAGATTGATCATGTTTTTGTAATAGGGAATCACGACTTGCATGTCGATGAACTTGACAACCGGCAGGAGCCATAGGAGTTGTCTTTATTATTGTATGACCTGCGTGTCACTGAATAACGCCATGTAATTACTTTACTTCGTTGCTGAACGTTAGCTATAGTAGTAGAAGTAATAGTTGGCATGACGACTTCCTCAAGACACGATGATGGAGATCATGATGATGAAGATCATGGTGTTGAGCCGGTGACAAGATGATCATGGTGCCCCGAAGATGGAGATCCAAGGAGCAAGATGATATTGGCCATATCATGTCACTATAATTGATTGCATGTGATGTTTATCATGTTTTTGCATCTTGTTTACTTAGAACGACGGTAGTAAATAAGATGATCTCTCACTAAAATTTCAAGTAATGTGTTTCCCCTAACTGTGCACCGTTGCTAAAGCTCGTTGTTCCGAAGCACCACGTGATGATCGGGTGTGATAGGTTCTAACGTTCACATACAACGGGTGTAAGACAGATTTACACACGCGATACACTTAGGGTTCACTTGACGAGCCTAGCATGTACAGACATGGCCTCGGAACACGGAAGACCGAAAGGTCGAACACGAGTCGTATAGAAGATACGATCAACATGAAGATGTTCACCATTTCTGACTAGTCCGTCTCACGTGATGATCGGACACGGACTACTCGATTCGGATCGTGTATCACTTGGATGACTTGAGAGATGTCATTCTGAGTGGGAGTTCATTAAAATTTGATTAAGATGAACTTAATTATCATGAACTTAGTCTAAATTCTTTACAATATCTCTTGTAGATCAAATGGCCCACGCTCCAGTTGCCCTCAACTTCAACGCGTTCCTATAGAAAACCAAGCTGAAAGACGATGGTAGCAACTATACGGATTGGGTCCGTAACCTGAGGATTATCCTCATAGCTGCCAAGAGATCATATGTCCTAGAAGCACCGCTAGGTGATGCACCTGCTCCCGATGCTGACCAAGACGTTTTGAACGTCTGGCAGACGCGTAGTGATGATTACTCCCTGGTTTAGTGCGGCATGCTTTACAGTTTAGAATCGGGGCTCCAAAAGCGTTTTGAGCACCATGGAGCATATGAGATGTTCGAAGAGCTGAAAATGGTTTTCCAAGCTCATGCCCGAGTCGAGAGATATGATGTCTCCGACGCATTCTACAGCTGTAAGATGGAGGAGAACAGTTCTGTCAGTGAGCACATCCTCAAGATTTCAGGATTGCATAACCGCTTGTCTCAGCTGGGAATGAATCTCCCAGATGAAGCGGTCGTTGACAGAATCCTCCAGTCGCTCCCACCAAGCTTCAAGAGCTTCGTGCTGAACTTCAATATGCAGGGGATGGAGAAGTCCATTCCCGAGGTGTATTCGATGCTGAAATCAGCGGAGGTTGACATCAAGAAAGAACATCAAGTGTTGATGGTCAATAAAACCACTAAGTTCAAGAAAGGCAAGGGTAAGAAGAACTTCAAGAAGGACGGCAAGCAAGTTGCCGCGCCTGGCAAGCCTGTTGCTGGGAAGAAGCCAAAGTATGGACCCAAGCCAGAGACTGAGTGCTTTTATTGCAAGGGAACGGGTCACTGGAAGCGGAACTGCCCCAAATACTTAGCAGAAAAGAAGGCCGGCAACGTCAAAGGTATATATGATATACATGTTATTGATGTGTACCTTACCAGCACTCGTAGTAGGTCCTGGGTATTCGATACCGGTGCAGTTGCTCACATTTGTAACTCAAAACAGGAGCTGCGGAATAAACGGAGACTAGCGAAGGATGAGGTGACGATGCGCGTCGGGAATGGTTCCAAGGTCGATGTGATCGCCGTCGGCACGCTACCTCTACATCTACCCTCGGGATTAGTTTTGAACCTGAATAATTGTTATTTAGTACCAGCTTTGAGCATGAACATTGTTTCTGGATCTCGTCTTATGCGAGATGGATATTCTTTCAAATCGGAGAATAATGGTTGTTCTATTTATTTGAGAGATATGTTTTATGGTCATGCCCCGCTGGTCAATGGTTTATTTTTGATGAATCTCGAACGTAGTGATACACATATTCATAGTGTAGATGCCAAAAGATGTAAAGTTGATAATGATAGTCCCACATACTTGTGGCATTGCCGCCTTGGTCATATTGGTGTCAAACGTATGAAGAAGCTCCATTCGGATGGACTTCTAGAGTCTCTTGATTATGAATCATTTGACATGTGCGAACCATGCCTCTTGGGCAAGATGACCAAGACTCCGTTCTCCGGAACAATGGAGCGAGCAACCAACTTGTTGGAAATCATACATACTGATGTGTGCGGTCCAATGAGTGTTGAGGCTCGCGGAGGCTACCGTTATGTTCTCACCCTCACGGATGACTTGAGTAGATATGGGTATATCTATTTGATGAAACACAAGTCTGAGACCTTTGAAAAGTTCAAGGAATTTCAGAATGAGGTTGAGAATCAACGTGACAGAAAAATAAAGTTCTTACGATCAGATCGTGGGGGTGAATATTTAAGTCATGAATTTGGCACACACCTTAGAAGCTGTGGAATTGTTTCACAATTGACACCGCCCGGAACACCTCAACGTAACGGTGTGTCCGAACGTCGAAATCGTACTCTGTTAGACATGGTGCGATCTATGATGTCCCTCACCGATTTACCGCTATCTTTTTGGGGTTATGCTTTAGAGACTGCCGCATTCACTTTAAATAGGGCTCCGTCGAAATCCGTTGAGACGACTCCATATGAACTTTGGTTTGGCAAGAAACCGAAGCTGTCGTTTCTGAAAGTTTGGGGTTGCGATGCTTATGTCAAGAAACTTCAACCTGAAAAGCTCGAACCCAAATCGGAAAAATGCGTCTTCATAGGATACCCAAAGGAAACTATTGGGTACACCTTCTACCACAGATCCGAAGGCAAAGTCTTTGTTGCCAAGAATGGATACTTTCTGGAGAAAGAGTTTCTCTCGAAAGAAGTGAGTGGGAGGAAAGTAGAACTTGATGAGGTGACAGTCACCACTCCTGTACCGGAAAGTAGCGCAGCGCAGGAAACTGTTCCTGAGGTGCCTGCACCGACAAGGGAGGAAGATAATGATAATGATCATGAAGATACAGATCAAGTTGCTACTGAACTTCGAAGGTCCACAAGGGTACGTTCCGCACCAGAGTGGTACGGCAACCATGTACTGGAAATCATGTTGTTAGACAACGGTGAACCTTCGAACTATGAAGAAGCGATGGCGGGCCCAGATTCCAATAAATGGCTTGGAGCCATGAAATCCGAGATAGAATCCATGTATGAAAACAAAGTATGGACTTTGGTGGACTTGCCTGATGATAGGCACGCCATAGAAAATAAATGGATATTTAAGAAGAAGACAGACGCGGATGGTAATGTGACCATCTATAAAGCTCGGCTTGTCGCTAAGGGTTATCGACAAGTTCAAGGGATTGACTACGACGAGACTTTCTCTCCCGTAGCGATGCTGAAGTCAGTCAGAATCATGTTAGCTATTGCCGCATTCTATGATTATGAGATACGGCAAATGGACGTCAAAACAGCATTCCTTAATGGCTTCCTCAAGGAAGAGTTGTATATGATGCAACCGGAAGGTTTTGTCGATCCAGAGAACGCTAACAAAGTATGCAAGCTCCAGCGCTCGATTTACGGGCTGGTGCAAGCATCTCGGAGTTGGAATATTCGCTTTGATGAGGTGATCAAAGCGTTTGGCTTTATACAGACTTATGGAGAAGCCTGTATTTACAAGAAAGTGAGTGGGAGCTCTGTAGCATTTCTCATATTATATGTGGATGACATATTGTTGATGGGAAATGATATAGAATTCTTGGAAAATGTAAAGGCCTATTTGAATAAAAGTTTTTCAATGAAGGACCTTGGAGAAGCTGCTTACATATTAGGCATCAAAATCTATAGAGATAGATCGAGACGCCTCGTTGGTCTTTCACAAAGTACATACCTTGACAAGATATTGAAGAAGTTCAATATGGATCAGTCAAAGAAAGGATTCTTGCCTGTTTTGCAAGGTATGAGTTTGAGTAAGACTCAGTCGCCGACCACGGCAGAAGATAGAGAAAAGATGAGTGTCATTCCCTATGCCTCGGCAATAGGTTCTATCATGTATGCCATGTTGTGTACCAGACCTGATGTGAACCTTGCCATAAGTTTGGTAGGGAGGTACCAAAGTGATCCCGGTACGGAACACTGGACAGCGGTCAAGAACATCCTGAAGTACCTGTAAAGGACTAAGGATATGTTTCTCGTTTATGGAGGTGACGAAGAGCTCGTCGTAAAGGGTTACGTCGATGCTAGCTTCGACACAGATCTGGATGACTCTAAGTCACAAACCGGATACGTGTATATTTTGAATGGAGGGGCAGTCAGCTGGTGCAGTTGCAAGCAAAGCGTGGTGGCAGCATCTACATGTGAAGCGGAGTACATAGCTGCTTCTGAAGCAGCGCAGGAAGGAGTCTGGATGAAGGAGTTCATCACCGACCTAGGAGTCATTCCAAGCGCGTCAAGCCCGATGACTCTCTTCTGTGACAACACTGGTGCTATTGCTATTACCAAGGAGCCCAGGTTTCACAAGAAGACCAAGCACATCAAGCGCCGTTTCAACTCCATCCGGAATTATGTTCAGGATGGAGACATAGATATTTGTAAAGTGCATACGGATCTGAATGTCGCAGACCCGTTGACTAAACCTCTTTCACGAGCAAAACATGATCAACACCAGAACTCTATGGGTGTTCGATTCATCACAATGTAACTAGATTATTGACTCTAGTGCAAGTGGGAGACTGTTGGATATATGCCCTAGAGGCAATAATAAAAGTATTATTATTATATCTCCTTGTTCATGATAATTGTGTGTTATTCATGCTTGAATTGTATTGTACGGAAACAGCGATACATGTGTGAATACACAAACCACATTGAGTCCCTGGTAGGCCTCTAGTTGCCAGCTCGTTGATCAACAGATGGTCACGGTTTCCTGACCATGGACATAGGATGTCAGTGATAACGGGATCACATCATTAGGAGAATGATGTGATGGACAAGACCCAAACTTGAGCATAACACGAGATCGTATAGTTCGTAATGCATAAGCTTTTCGGTGTCAAGTATTTATTCCTTAGACCATGAGGTTGTACAACTCTCGGATACCGTAGGAGTGCTTTGGGTGTGCCAACCGTCACAACGTAACTGGGTGGCTATAAAGGTACGCATCGGGTATCTCCGAAAGTATCTGTTGAGTTGGTACGAACCGAGACTGGGATATTGTCACTCCGTGTGACGGAGAGGTACCTCTGGGCCCACTCGGTAATACATCATCATAATGAGCTCAATGTGACTAAGTAGTTAGTCACGGGATGATGGATTACGGATCGAGTAAAGAGACTTGCCATAACGAGATTGAACAAGGTATTGGGAATACCGACGATCGAATCTCGGGCAAGTACCGTACCGATGGACAAAGGGAATAACATACGGGATTGAGTGAATCCTTGACACAGTGGTTCATCCGATGAAGATCATCGAGGAACACGTGGGAACCAACATGGGTATCCAGATCCCGCTGTTGGTTATTGACCGGAGAGTGGTCTCGGTCATGTCTACGTGTCTTCCGAACCCGTAGGGTCTACACACTTAAGGTTCGGTAACGCTAGGGTCGTAGAGATTAATGCACGTGGAAACCCGAAAGTTGTTCGGAGTCCCGGACGTCACGAGGAGTTCCGGAATGGTCCGGAGGTAAAGATTGATATACGGGAAGTCCAGTTTCGGCCAACGGGTGATCTCCGGGGGTCACCGGGAGCGTCCCGGGACCACCGGAGGGGCCCCGGGGGTCCACCGGGTTGGGGCCACCCCTCCCGGTGGGGCCCCTAGGCCGCAAGGGGAAGTGTCCAGCCCCTAGGGCTGGCGCACCACTTGGGGGCCCACCTCCCCATGCGCCTAGGGTTCAAACCCAAAGGGGGCTCCACTTGCCTTGGGGGGCAAGGAACCCCCCCTTGGCCGCCGCCCCCTTGCAGATTGGATCTGCAGGGGGTCCAGGCGCCCCCCCTGGCCCCTATATATATGTGGGGGGGGAGAGGGCAGCCGCACCTGATCCCTGGCGCCTCTCCCCCTCCCGTCACACCCCATACTCCCAACGCAGGGCAGCCCGGCGAAGCCCTGCTGCGACATCCACTGCATCCGTCATCACGCCGTCGTGCTGCCGGATCTCGGACGACTTCTCCTCCCCCCTTGCTGGATCAAGAAGGAGGAGACGTTGCTGCACCGTACGTGTGTTGAACGCGGAGGTGCCGTCCGTTCGGCGCTAGATCATCGGTGACGAAGAACGTGAAGAGTACGACTACTTCATCCTTGCTTCGTTGAAAGCTTCCGCACGCAATCTTCATAACGGTATGTAGATGCACTCTCAGTTGCTCGTTGCTAGATGTCTCCATAGATGGATCTTGGTGAAGACGTAGAAATTTTTTGATTTATGCTACGTTCCCCAACACATTAACCCATGCAACGGAAGCAAACTCTCTTAATAAGGTGAGCATGATAATTAAAGAGAGTTCAAGCAACCAACTAAATAAAAGCTCTTGAAAAGATAAGCATGTATACTAAGAGCATAGTATGATAGTAGCTATTAAAAGACAAAGAACACACACAGCATAGATAGACATGAAAATTCTATGTAATGTTCTAGGTAGAAGTGGAGCGTGTTTCTCTCCCACATAAAGGAATGCTGGGTTCCGACTCGTTATGAAAAACTAAAAGCAAGACGCTCCAAGCATAGCACATAACACATGAAGTGATAAAAATATAGCTAAACGAAAGACGAACTGATAATGTTGATGGAGAAGGGGATGCACGGGGGCATCCCCAAGCTTAGAAGCTTGAGTCTAGTTGAATATTTCTTGGGGGTGCACGGGGGCATCCCCAAGCTTGAGCGCTTGACACTCCTGAATCTTTTTATCATCTTCCCTCGCACACTTGAAAACTCCCTTCATACATAACTCATCATAATCTGATTAGCGAGGTTAGTACCCTTAATAAAATAATTATACCTTGCTGGAAATAAGGATATTCTTGAAGTTCTACTGTTTCTCAAGATTGCCAAAAGGTTTTTGCAAATAAAAAGCAAGTTCTTAATTTGCAAAGTGAAGGTAAGGCAAAACAGGACAGAATCTGTGAAAAACAGAACAGCAGGCAGTAATTGACCTGTTCGGGATACTTCTGCAACTCAAATCAAAAAACTCAGAACTAACGCACGAAAGACAATTATATAGAGAACGCTTTCGAAAAAATCAGACCACAAAGATGATCTGGTGATTTTATACGAATTTTTCTATCCAAGGACAAAATCTGTTTCCTGGACAGCACCTCACAACTTTTGAACTTTCTAGCAATCAGAGGCTATACTTGGCACAAATATGAAAAGTAAAGATACAATGATGATGCTACAGCAATAAACAACATCAAGACACAACAAAAGCAAAAAAATTATTCATGTGGGCTGCCTCCCAAAAGCGCTTTCTTTTATGCCTTTAAGCTAGGCATAATGCATAGATCAAGTTGTATCAATTGAACCATCATCAAGATCATCAAAAAGCTCTTCAATAATACAACTAGTCTTAAGAGGACTCTCAAATAAAGGCCTCATAGAGATACTTCTAGGTAGAAGACCAAAAGGATAAAAGTCAAGGGAAGATTCAGTTATAAATTCATCAACGATAGGTGTTTCTTCCAAAGTCTTTACAGTTTCAACCCCTTTGGCAATAGGTGAGTTGCTTTTAGAACGGGGAGCCTTTGGAATGTGAACGAACTTAGGCTCCCTCTTTGCCGGAGTTTCTACCTTTTCGGTTTTGATCGAGGAGAAAGTAGTTCCTAAGGTATCAAATATTTCCTCAATCTTTTCCATCCTAGAAAAGTCAGAATCATGGAATTTGACGGTCTCCAAAATTTTGAAAATTTTATGCATGGAGCTATCAAGTCTATTCAAATTCCATTGGATCTTACGATCCAACTCATTCATCTTATTAATGCTTGGCATCTCTAGCTCTATTTTTTCATGTTTTTTCATAATGTGAGCTAGGGTGATGTCCTCTCGAATGCTAACAACGGGGGGACTCCCAACAAGATTTTCAATAATACTAAGAGACTCCCAAACTGGGGCCTCTAGGAAATTTCCATTGATAGCAGTATCTAGAATAAACCTATTCCAAGAAGTAATTCCAACATAAAAATTTCTAAGCAAGATAGTAGTGGGCTGCTTCTTGGTGGCTCTCTTTTGTGAATCATTAATTCTATACCAAGCATCCTTCAAACTTTCCCCACCTCTTTGTTTATAGGTGAGAACTTCTGCCTCGTCAAAGACAAAAGGACCCGACATAATGATAACTAAAGAACAAGATAACTATTTTTGTGATTTTCGATAAAAGGAACTAAAGCAAAAATGAAAGGTAAACTAACAAGACTAAAAAGCAAAGGTAAAAGATAGCATGCAACTCCCCTATCCTGAAGAGTGGAGTCCCCGGCAACGGCGCCAGAAAAGACTCCTTGATGGGCCTCGAACCCCTCGTTGGTTACCCCAAGTGGAAGGTGTAAGATGTAGTAAGTAGAAGTGTTTTCCCCTAGCAAAGATGCCAAGGATCGATTCCCCAGAGACTCCTAGGTTCAACAGGTAGGTGTCAATTGCTACGGCGCTAGATTAGTAGCAACCAACATGGACCTGCACACAGATACAAATAACTTTGCTCCCAACGAGTACAGAGAGGTTGTCAATCTCTCCGGCCTTGTAGTTCACAAAGGGTTAAAAGCAATGATAGTAGTGATAGATAGTTTTTGCAATAGTAAGTAAATAACGGAAAGTAAATAGTGGATGTGATCAATGATGGTAATATGGACCGGAGTCTCATGATGTTCACTAGTGATGTCTCTCTCCCAAAAGACGATAAAATAGCTATGTGAGGTAAACAAATTACAGCTGGGTAATTGACAGGACCACGAACGCAAACCAATGCTGACTACATTGCAAGAAAGGTTGAGGTTCAAAGCATGGGCGGTACGCCAAAGTAAGTAGACCGAAATCCATAAATATCTACTACTAATCATCCACCTTGAGATATCTATCCAGAACATCTCGCTGGTATTAAGTTGCGAGTCCCACCCATAGTGTAAACTCAATGCAACAGACAACTGCATTAAAAGAACTTTGCGTAAAGTAAACAATCCTTGCACCCGCGGGCACAAGCACCGTTGTTTTCCCCCTTGTGGCAACAGCACATCCCCTAGACTCATGTTTCTGTCACTCAAGCTAGTCATCGAGGGGCATGAACCCACAATCGAGCATAACGTTCCCTCTTGGAGTCACTACCTATTACTCGGCCAAAGCAATAAATAACAACGGAGAACATGCAAGAATTACTTATGAACTAAAATATAAAAGAGGTGAATCAAATATATTACTCAAGATCAATCTGAACATAATCTCATAATCCATCGGATCCCAGCAAACTCAACATAGCAACAGCATAAGGATTACATAGGTGCCTCGACCATGTAGGGCAGCTCACGAGGACTAATTAGTGAAGCACAAGAACGGGAGGAGAACATCACATAGCTACTGGTCATGGACTCATGGTCCAAGGGAGACTACTCACGAGTCATCCGGGAGGCGTCCATGGTTGTGGAGAAGCTCCCGGTGGTGATCCTCCCCTCCGGCAGGGTGCCGGGAAGAGTTCTCCTGGTGCTTCCGATCTTGGAAGCGGCGGCGGCGGCGGAACAGAGATGGGTCGCGAAAAGAAGTCCTGTTCTGAGGGTTTTGGAGAGTCCTTTAAATGTATGCCAAAGTAGGGCACCGGGGGAGCCTCGGGGGGCCCAGGCGCCCCCCCGGCGCGGCCCAGGGGGGGCGCGCCCACAGGGCGCCTGGAGCCCCTGTGCCCCCCCTCCCCCCAGGTTGCCCTTCGGACGCAATGTTGTTTCCGTATCGCTGATTTTTTATATAATTTTTCTGAATTTTTCTGGGCAGTTCTCGAAACGTGAAAACCTGAAATACAAAAACAGCCGAAAACAGAAACTGGCACTGGGGTGCACTGGATTAGTAAGTTAGTCCAAATATGATCAAAAGTGTATGGAAGTGTATGAATATCATAGCAATATCACCCAAAAGTGGCATGGAGCAAGCAGAAATTATAGATACGTTTTGGACGTATCAGTTGCCATGCAACGGATGCACTAGAGCTAAATATGAATGAAAGCTCAACAAAAGAAACTAGTGGGTGTGCATCCAACTTGCTTGCTCACGAAGACCTAGGGCATTTGAGGAAGCCCATCGTTGGAATATACAAGCCAAGTTCTATAACGAAAATTCCCACTAGTATATGAAAGTGACTAAGCATGAGACTCTCTACAATGAAGAACATGGTGCTACTTTGAAGCACAAGTGTGGAAAAAGATAGTACCAATTGTCCCTTTTTATTTTACTTTTTTTTCTTTTCTTTTTTTTTCTTTTTTTTTGGCCTTTCTTTTTTTTTCTTTGGCCTTTCTTTTTTTTCTATTTTTTTGCGGAGGGGCTTTATAGATTCAGCCTTTCCTCCCATGGGACAATGCTCTAAAAATGATGATCATCACACTTCCATTACAACACAAGATTACAACTTGATACTACAACAACAAAGTATGACTCTATATGAATGCCTCCAACGGTGTACCGGTATGTGCAATGAAACAAGAGTGACATGTATAAAGATTATGCGTGGTGGCCTTGCCACAAATACTATGTCAACTACATGATCATGCAATGGCAATATGACAATATGATGCGTGTCATATAAACGGAACGGTGGAAAGTTGCATGGAAATATATCTCAGAGTGGCTATGGAAATGCCATGATAGGTAGGTATGGTGGCTGTTTTGAGGAACAATATGGTGGCTGTTTTGAGGAAGGATACATAGTGGGTTTATGGCACTGGCGAAAGTTGCGCGGTACAAGAGAGGCTAGCAATGGTGGAAGGCTGAGAGTGCGTATAATCCATGGACTCAACATTAGTCATAAGAACTCATATACTTATTGCAAAAATCTACGAGTCATCAAAACAAAGCAATCAACGCATGCCCCTAGGGGGGAGGTTAGTAGGAGTTAACCATCGTGCGCCCCCGACCTCCACACAAAGGTTGACACTCTACAAATACCTCATGCTTTAACTTAGTCACATAACGGTTCACCATACATGCATGCTACGGGAATCACCAACCTTAACACAAATATTTCTCAATTTAATAATTACTCCACAATCATGACTCTAATATCACTATCCTCATGTCTCAAAACAATTATCAAGCATCCAACATCTCTTTCTATTCAATGCACTTGATCTCAATTTTTTTACTACATTGACATTGGATGTTTATCATGTGAAGACTAGTTTCTTTAGCCTAAACACTTTACCATGCTATTTTGATAGACTCTCAAATAGATATAAGTGAAGCATGAGAGTTCAACAATTTTTACAAAATATTGCCACCACCGTGCTCTAAAAGTTAATAGTGAAGCACTAGAGCAAAAACTATTCAACTCAAAAGATATAAGTGAAGCACATAGAGTGTTCTAATAATTTCTAGGACATATTTGACTCTCTCAAATAGGTGTGTCCAGCAAGGATGATTGTGGCAAACTAACAAGCAAAGACTCAAATTATAAAAGACGCTCCAAGCAAAACACATAGCATGTTGCGAATAAAAATATAGCTCCAAGTATAGTTACCGATGGATGAAGACGAAAGAGGGGATGCCTTCCCGGGGCATCCCCAAGCTTAGGCTTTTGATTATCTTGCATTTACTTGGGGTGCCATGGGCATTCCCAAGCTTAGGCCTTTGTTACTCCTTGTTCCATAGTCCATCAAAGCAATACTCAAAACTTGAAAACTTCACAACACAAAACTTAGACATAAAATCTCGTGAGCTCCGTTAGTAAGAGAAAGAAAACCAGCATTCAAAGGTACAGCAAGGAATTCATTCATTGTTTCTATTGGTGTTAAACCTACTGTACTCCAAGTTCTCTATGGTTCATATCCTCCAATATTACTCATAGATGCATCGGAATAAGAAAACAACACACGAAAAACAGAATCTGTCAAAAACAGAACAGTTGGTGTCGGGACCCCGATCCTAAGTCACACCGGTCTAGCATGTAACACACCATATCACCTTGCGGCCTCACGCACGGTATCCCCACGGGTGCCACCTTACCTGGCCCGGGACCGTTTGCGCATTTTGGCTCACGTATATGATAGTGTCGCTAGCATCCATATGACAGAGAACCCGGGCCGACAAGACCAGTTATAAACCAGAAGTGGCACTAAATTACAGAGACAGGCATACATGACCCAGCAACGAACGTGTCGGTTATCAACGTACGAACCCAAGTCGTAGCAAGCTACAAGGACTTAAGGAACAACGCGTGACATTTCCCCTAAGGGACAGACACAGGAACGAAGAAGGACACATACCGGTCAGCCTAAGTGTTCCGGAGCAGTAGCAAGCTACCAAGGCTCAGTGGAGGCACTAGGAGACATTTCCCTGTAAGATAGGCTACCAAGGATAAACAACTAGGTGTCGGATCCCACACATACCAAGCATTTCAATATCATACACACAATATGCTCGATATGTGCAAATACAACATGGCATCACAACAAGACTTTAAGATACAAAGTATTTATTCATTAGGCTCCGAGGAGCCAGATGTTACAAACATGGGTCTCATGACCCAGCTTTCAGAGCATACAAGCAACAAGCGGAAGCAGACATGTCTGAGTACAGACATCTACAAATGAAAAAGGCTGAAGAGCAGGACTATCTACAACACTCGTCCAAGATCGTAGCTGAGGTAACAAGCTACTTGTCGAAGTCCAAGCGGAACTACTAGTGAGACAGAAGTCTCATCTGCAAAATATAAATTAAGCAAACATGAGTACAAAGGTACTCAGCAAGACTTACATCAGATCCTATCATACATGCATTTGTATCAAGAAAGCATAGTGGGGTTTAGTTGCAGCAAGCCAGCTTTGACTTAGTGGCTATCATGTACTACGATTGCTGGTAACTTTGAGGTGGCGCACACGAGTCCACTAATCACCATCAAATCCACCACTATGGATTCATCCTCGTCTCCCTACGAGAAGGCCATCCATAGCACTCACACTTGTCTTGAGTATTTTTAGAGTATCCACTTCAAGTTGTCTATGTACCACGTAAGCATCCAAGAAGTCCATAACCGTGGACTCGGCTATTCGAATAGATCACGATAAACCCTATAGGGGTGTACTTCTTCACACACGCTCTCGCCACTTACCGCCATGTACACATCGTGTATCTCGGCAACCTTCAAGCGGAAGCCTGGCGAGGGTGTCGGCCACGACCTGACTAACCACACAAGACTCTAGTCCAGGTTTATCGCCTATTCGGGTTCCATCTGCAAGGGAGTCCGGCCGAGGTTTCCATCACGGCCCCAAACGATGTGTACAGGGTTCCCGAGCCCACCATCCGGGTGCCACTCGGTACACCGGGCCATGTGTGCCTAGTCTGTCCCAAGCCCACCCTGCCGGGTGCCACTTGGTAGAGAAATAACACTACCTACAAACACCAGAAACTAGTTGCGACTCCTGAACAGAGATCAAGTTGATTAATAAGCCGAGAGGGGTCGAGTTACCGGAACCCAATGTGTGGTAGTAGCTAGTCATTGGACAACATACACAGAACTCAGTGCTTAAGGACGGTTCCAGTGAGACAACCCACCATGTACTCCTACATGGCCTCTCACCGCTACCTTTACCAAATTATGTTCACACACATAACGCTCGGCATCAGAACATATCACTGCACTCCAATTCATTCCCAATGAATCAGACCTGACACACTCTAAGCAATAGCAAGCAAGGCATGGTAAGATCACAACATAGCTTCAATCAACTCCTACACATGCTAGTGGGTTTCAACTATTTACTATGGCAATGACAGGTCATGCAGAGGAATGGGTTCAACTACCGCAGCATAAAGTAGCAGTTGAATCATTGTTGTCCTAATGCAATAACAGGGAGCAGGAGCGGGAGAGTAGGATTGTATTGGAATGAGCAAAGGGGTTTGCTTGCCTGGTATAACAACGTGTAGAGCACTTCTCCTCTGACAGGTACTCTGGAACGGTCTCCGGAGTAGAACCTATCGAGAAGGACGGTGCCAGCAATCAAACACAAGCATATGCAACAATATGATGCATGAATATGGCATGAATATATGATGTTGTTTGAGCTAATGCATCTAGCATTTTATTTGGTTGAATTCCATTTGAACCAAGGGTTCAAATGCAACTCTAAAAATAAGCATTTTTAAATGCCATTTATGTGTTTTCATATAAATAGTGGGTATAACTTCATTTGTCATGCATGAAAATGGTGTAGATGGATAGATTGAATTTTTCTGATAATTTTTCATATATAAATTATTTCATTCTGAGCTACGGTTGAATTTCTGTGATTTTTAGAAGTTTAAACCAATTTCTGAAATAAATAAATCATTTAAGATTTATTTAACTTCCAGAACTGGAATACTGCGTCAGCATGACCCAAGCATGACGTCAGCAGGTCAAACAGGCTGACCAGAGTCAAACCTGACAGTGGGGTCCACTGGTCAGTGACTCAGTTAATTAACTGAGTTAATTAACACTAAACTAATTCTAACAGAAAGTCAGCAGGGCAGGGCCCACAAGTCAGTGACTACACTAATTAACTAAACTAATTAATTTACTTTAATCTGGTCAACTAACTAGAGGGGTGGGGACCGTCTGTCATTGACCCAGGGGGTCAAATCCTGGTCAAACACCAGCTAACACGCCGGCGTTTAGCCGCCGGCGGCAGCAAACGCGGCGGAGGGCGTCGGGATCGCCGTTCCGGCGGTCGTTTGCGTAGCAGAGACCAGCTACGGGGAGCTAGAGCTCACCCGCATCGATTCCAGCAAGCGGCAGCAGCTAGGGCGGCCGGAGCTCGCCGGAAACGAGCTCACCGCAGCGCCGGAGTTCGGGCCTCGTCGGAAACAGAGCCACGGGGCACGGGGAGGCCAGGGAGAGGTGCTACGGGCTCCTGGCGGTGTGGCAAATGCAGTGACACGCCAAGTTGCAAGCCACGGTGGCTCTGGCCACGGCGGAGAGGAACCACGGCGGCGCAACCGCTCGGGTCCGGTGGGTGGCGTGGCTACAGTGTGAGAACGGCGAAACGAAGGGCAGGGTTCGAGGGAGAAGCTCACGGCGGTCGCAACGGTACAGGTGGAGAGCTCGGAGGAGGGCTAGAGCGAGCAGGGCGGCGGAGGGGATCCACGGCGGCCGGCGGTGAAGATGAGGTCGAGGTCGAGGCCTCAGGGCATCTGGGGTCGATTCCTTCGGCTTGGAGATGCACGGCAGCGAGGCGGAGCTCGGGGGCTCGTCGGAGAGGTGAGGGGGAGGCGGTGGCTACGGTGGTTGCGATCGGCAGCGACGACGGCGGTCGGGACCGAGCACGAGAGGGAGACAGAGGAGGGGAGGGACGACGAGAGAGAGCCAGAGAGGTAAGGGGATGTGCGTGGCTTCGTCCGGAGCTTCGAGGCGGCGAGGGGGAGGACAGGCAGGCAGGAGGTGTGGCGCCCTCGCCGTGCGCGCGCGCCGGCCACACTCCTCGCCTACCGGCGCGAGGTTGGTGGTGACTCGCTTGGCCAGTGGGCCGGGCCAGCTCTGCCTGGTTGGGCTGCAGGTAAGGCCGGGTAGGCCTTTCCTTTTTCTATTTTTCTTTTCTATTTTTCTGACATTTGTTTGATTTTAAAAAAAATCATTTAATTTATTCTGTCAGTTTTGTAGGGACTAAAAGGAGTAGTCCAAATCCCCACACAAAAACCAGAAATATTGGACATATATAAAATATATCATAAATATATATATCCAATGCAAATATTTATTGCATTAATTCCAAAAGCCCAAAGTAAATATTTATGAGCTCCTAATAATATTGGTTTGATTTTTATCTCTAACCAATATTTTCAGAGAGCAACATGAACATTTTCTTGGCACCTTTTGGAGCAATTTTTATTTGGGTCATTTTTCAAAAGGGTTTCTGAGGGTTTCACAAGTCCTCAATTCAATTTCATTTGAAATTTAAACATGACGCAACAACAAGACTAGCCTAGTGCATACCATAACTAGGGTTGTGACAACTCGCCCCCACTCAAAAGAATCTCGTCCCGAGATTCAGGAGTCGGCGGAAAGAAGGAGGGGTACTCCAGTCGGAGACGATCTTCTTGCTGCCAAGTAGCTTCTCTCTCGGAATGATGAGACCACTAAACCTTGAGAAACTTGATGTTATGTCGTCGAGTTACACGCTCTACTTGATCCAGAATGCGAATGGGATACTCTCGATATGTGAGGTTATCTTGGAGATCAAGCGTTTCGTGGTCCACTTCGCGGATGGGATCCGAGAAGCAACGCCTGAGTTGAGAGACGTGGAACACATCATGTACTCGAGAAAGATGTGGAGGTAGTTCCAACTGGTAGGCAACCTCTCCTCGTTTAGCGAGAATGCGAAAAGGACCAATGTAACGAGGATCCAACTTGCCCTTGATACCGAAACGATGGGTACCCTTCAAAGGGGTAACCCGAAGATAAGCTTTGTCGCCAACTTCATAAGCCACTTCCTTATGATGACGATCATACTGGCTCTTTTGACGAGATTGAGCTGTTTTCAAATTCTCACGAATGATGCGAACTTGCTCTTCTACCTCCTGGATCATATCCGGTCCAAAGAATTGTCTTTCACCGGTTTCTGACCAGTTCAAAGGTGTTCGACATCTTCGTCCATAGAGTATCTCAAAAGGAGCTTTCTTGAGACTGGATTGATAGCTATTGTTATAAGTAAACTCAGCGAAAGGAAGGCATTTCTCCCAATCCATACTGAATGAGATAACGCAAGCTCTAAGCATCTCTTCGAGAATTTGGTTGACCCGTTCCACCTGACCACTTGACTGAGGGTGGAAAGCGGTACTGAAGGAAAGATGGGTGCCCATGGCAGTCTAAAAACTCTCCCAAAAATGAGAAGTGAAAAGACTACCACGGTCTGAATTGATCTCTAGTGGGACACCATGAAGTGACACTATTCGAGAAATATATAAGTCAGCGAGCTGACTAGCAGTGATACTCTCTCGAACAGGTAGAAAGTGAGCCACTTTGGACAGACGATCAATGACTACGAAGATAGCATTATTCCCTCTCTTGGTCCTGGGAAAGTCGGTTATGAAGTCCATACCAACTTTATCCCATTTCCACTCAGGAATTGCTAAAGGCTGAAGGGTGCCAGCAGGTCTTTGCTGTTCTGCCTTAACGCGACGACAAACGTCACATTTAGCAATGAACTCAGCAATTTCTCTCTTCATCCTAGTCCACCAGAACCTCTGGCGTAGGTCCTGATACATCTTAGTACTACCGGGATGAATCGTGAGAGGAGATTCATGAGCCTCCTTAAGGATCAGTTGTCGCAGATGTTGCTTCTTGGGAACCACCAAGCGATTCTCAAAGAACACAACACCCCGATCATCCATAGAGAAACATCCACCAATACCCTTGGCAATATTTCTCTTGATCTGGGTAATCCCCGTATCATGCTTCTGGGCTTCTATGATATGATCCATAAGAGTAGGTTTCGCCACCAAGGTTGAAAGGAATCCGTGAGGAGCAATGTGAAGGTTAAGCTTGCATAATTCCTCATGGAGAAGTGGTTGGCCCTGCTACAACATGAGATTGTTGCAATATGACTTACGACTTAAAGCATCAGCCATGACATTGGCCTTGCCTGGGGTATAAGTAATCCCTAAGTCATAATATGAGATCAACTCCAACCAACGTCTTTGTCTATGGTTCAAATCTGGCTGGGTGAAGATATACTTGAGACTCTGGTGATCGGTGTAGATCTCGCAACGATTTCCAAGAAAATAATGTCGCCATGTCTTAAGTGCATAGACTACAGCTGCAAGCTCTAGATCGTGTGTAGGATAATTTTCCTCATGTGGATGCAACTGTCGAGATGCATAGGCAATCACATGACGATCCTGCATAAGAATGCAACCTAGTCCCTGTCGTGAGGCATCACAATAGATAACAAAGTCCTTAGTGAAATCCGGTGGCACAAGTATGGGAGCAGAAGTCAGGCGTCTTTTCAGTTCCTGAAAACTGTGCTCACACTATGGGGACCACTCAAACCTTTTATCTTTCTTGAGAAGTTCCGTGAGAGGTTTGGACACTTTAGAGAAGTTTTCAACAAAGCAGCGACAATAGCTGGCTAGACCAAGGAAACTCCTAACTTATTTAACTGTTTCAGGCGGAGTCCAATCAAGAACGGCCTGAACTCTCTCGGGATTGACAGCAATGCCCTTACCAGAGATTACATGGCCGAGATAGGTCACTTCTGGCAACCAAAATTCACACTTGGAGAACTTGGCATAAAGGCGGTGCTCTCTGAGTTTTTCTAGAACAAGTCTAAGATGTTCGGCATGCTCTTCCTCGTTCTTCGAGCAAATAAGAATATCATCGAGGTAAACCACGACGAACTTATCTAAGTACTCCATGAAGATCGAGTTCATCAAGCGGGAGAAAGTAGCTGGAGCATTGGTTAGACCGAAGGACATGATGGTGTACTCGTACTGACCATAACGAGTGACAAAAGCCGTCTTAGGAATGTCTCCATTTCTAATCTTGATTTGATGGTAGCCTAACCTCAAATCCATTTTGGAGAAGACTGAGGATCCAGCGAGCTGATCATACAGGTCGTTGATCCTGGGGGGCAGATACTTGTTCTTTATCGTGACCAAATTAACGGGACGATAATCTACAACCATCCGTTCCGTGCCATCCTTCTTCTTGACGAAGAGGACGGGACAAGCCCAAGGAGAAGAACTAGGATGGGTGAAACCCTTTTGCAAGGACTCATCAAGTTGTTTCTTAAGCTCAGCTAGTTCTAGGGGTGCCATCTTGTAAGGTCTCCTAGAAATTGGAACAGTTCCTGGGATAAGATCTATGACAAACTCTACATCCCTGTCAGGTGGAACACCTGGTAGTTCTTCTGGAAAGACATCCGGAAAGTCTCGGACTACCGGGATATCTTCAAGGTCTGGAAGGGGGCTGGCATTAAGAGAATAGAGTTGACGCTTTGCAACTCTAGTGGAGACAGTGACTATCTTGCCAGATGGGTGTGTAAGCTGAACAGACCTGGTGTAACAATCAATCTTGGCATGATGAGCTGTCATCCAGTCCATACCCAAGATGATGTTAATATCCAAAGACTTGAGGGCTATAAGTGACGCGAGGAATACAAGTCTGTCAACAAGGATTCCATTACCATGGCTTATTCTGGTAGTTTGCCATCTAGACCCTGGGGTTTGGATCTCGAGCGGAGTTGGCATATCACAAAATGACATGTCGTGCAAACGAGCATAGCCTTCAGAGATGAAGGAGTGAGATGCTCTGGTATCGAATAGAACCGAAGCCGGATGGCAATTGACAAGGAGTGTACCAAGAACGACATTTGGATCATCATGAGCGTCTTTAGCTGAGACGTGATGCACACGTCCATGTTTAGTGGGAGCTGGATTGGCACTGATCGTCTTACGTGGTGGCTTGCCACGAGGAACGGACTTCTCGGGCTGGAGTGGAGCAAGACTGGCCGGAGGGCAGTCACGTAAATAGTGTCCTAGTTTTCCGCATGTAAAGCAAGTCCCTGAGGTAGGTCGTGGACCCGCATTGACAAGCGGTTTGCCAATAGGCTTGGGTGGAAAATAAGTGTGAGCTAGATGAGGCACCTCATAAGATGGCCTCGGAGGATATCTGGGTGGAAGAGTGGAGTTTGGAACCCAAATCCGGCGCTTCTGGGAACTAGTGCCAGAGCAAGATCCCAAATCACGGGTGTGCTTACGAGACTCCTCGTAGGTGAGCTGAGTGGTCTCTGCATTGATAGCCTTGTTCACAAGAGTCTGGAATGTATGGCAATGATGCAAGTGAAGATCACGACACAGCTTGGGGTTGAGACCCTTCCGGAACCTAGCCTGCTTCTTGGCGTCCATGGACACTTCTTCTGTAGCATAGCGGGCAAGGTTCTCAAATTCTCTACTATAAGCATCAACAGCCATCTTAGCCTGGGTAAGACTACAGAACTCTTCTCTCTTCCGATCGATGAGGGCTTGAGGAATATGATGCTCGCGAAAAAGCCTCAGTGAAATCTCTCCAGGTAGGAATCTGGCCAGCTGGAATCATGGCCTCATAGTTCTGCCACCAGAGACTAGCAGGACCTTCCAGGTGATATGTGGCATAGATGACCTTGTCCTCTTCAGCTACGTTCGCAGAACACAGCTTGTGAGTGATACTACGGAGCCAGTCCTTGATACGTCCAAAACGTATCTATAATTTCTGCTTGCTCCATGCCTCTTTTGGGTGATATTGCTATGTTATTTATACACTTCCATACACTTTTGATCATATTTGGACTAACCTATTAACTCAGTGCACCCTAGTGCCAGTTTCTGTTTTCGGCTGTTTTTGTATTTCAGGTTTTCACATTACGAGAACTGCCAGAAAAAATCCAGAAAAATTATATAAAAAATCAGCGTTCCGGAAGCTTCCATGCGGCCAAAGTAGGGCCGGAGGGGACCCACAGGGGCTCCAGGTGGCCTGCCCACGCGCCCCCCCCCCCCCTGGCCGCGCCGGGGGGGCGCCTGGGCACCCCTGACCCCCTCTGATGCCCCCCTTTGGCATATATTTACACCGTGTCGCGGAAACCCTGATTCCAGACCCCTTTTCTCCAGACGCGATTCCGATCTCCGCCGCCATCGCCATCAAGCTTCGGGGGACCAGAATTCCTGCGCCGGCACCCTGCCGGGACGGGGAAGTGCCCCCGGATTCATCTCCATCGACGTTGCTTCCTCCCTCCATGATGCGGGAGTAGTTCCTCCTCGGG
>LR738715.1:120981924-121049748 GCA_902687465.1 Secale cereale | reverse complement strand
GCCGGGGGGGCGCCTGGGCACCCCTGACCCCCTCTGATGCCCCCCTTTGGCATATATTTACACCGTGTCGCGGAAACCCTGATTCCAGACCCCTTTTCTCCAGACGCGATTCCGATCTCCGCCGCCATCGCCATCAAGCTTCGGGGGACCAGAATTCCTGCGCCGGCACCCTGCCGGGACGGGGAAGTGCCTCGGATTCATCTCCATCGACGTTGCTTCCTCCCTCCATGATGCGGGAGTAGTTCCTCCTCGGGGCTGAGGTTCTTACCAGTAACTATGTGGTCAATTCTCTCTCCCATGATGTGATCTTCGTTGTGATCATAGGCTATGTTAATCTAGGGTCATCCCATGATATTTCCCCTTCCTCTATGTCTTGGATTGATGTACTCACTTGTCTTTATCTAGTATAATCCCCGAGACCAAGGTGGCAGCGGTCTATTGGACATGGATTAGAACAATATTTTCATGAGTGATTTCCTCTCTTGTGTGATGATTGAAGATTGAGAGTCTCTTGGTGCTTGTCTTTGACTATCCTTTAGATATGTTGTGGTGATTGTGGGACTCTCTTTGGATGGCCGCGGTGACATTGGAAAATCCTTAGATTGAGAACTACGAACTTTGAGGTGTGCTTTTGTAGCCCTACATAATTCTCGTCCTCTCTTGACCACGAAGGAATGACCTCCGGGTGCGTCTCCATTGCATGTTTTATGGGAAATATCATGTGATTCGATTATGTTAATGTTGTTGGGAGTTGCCTCTAGTGAAAGTATGATCCCTAGGCCTTGTTTCCACCATTGCAATACCATTTGTGCTCACGTTTACCACTTGTTTGCTTGCTGCACTTTTTATTACAGATTTATATTACTTTGCTTTGCCACTCCTATCATCCATATTTTACCATCTCTTCGCCGAACTAGTGCACCTATACAACTCCTAGTTGTATTAGGTGTGTTGGGGACACAAGAGACTTCTTGTATCTTAGTTGCAGGGTTGCTTGAGAGAGACCATCTTCAACCTCTACTTCCCTGAGTTCGATAAACCTTAGGTCATCCACTTGAGGGAAATTGCTGCTGTCCTACAAACCTCTGCGCTTGGAGGCCCAACATAGTCTACAAGAGTAGAAGCGTGTGTAGACATCAAGCTATTTCTGGCGCCGTTGCCGGGGAGGTGAGCGCTTGAAGGTATATCTTTAGATCTTGCAATTAAATATTTTCGTTTCTTGTTTTTAGTTTCACTAGTTATGTTTATGGAAAACCGTGCTATTGGATCGTTGCTTGCGGGAAGACGCCCCACACCTGTGGTGGTTGCTCCTCCCCCTACTGAAATTGTGTCCTATAAAATACCAGCTGGTATTATCGATTATGTTTTGGCTAATCGTTATGCAGGAGACAGACATCCCGGTGAACACTTGCTATATTTGTCACAATTATGTTCATTATTTAAGCTTGCAGGTGTATCAAGGGAGTTTGTCATGAGGAAATTGTTCGCCGTATCACTTATAGATAAAGCTTCAGGATGGTATAGGCTACTAGATGACTCTCACCTGCTGGAGTGGGAAGAGATCCAGTCTCTCTTTTACTCCAAGTTGTATCCTCTGCATGAAGTCCATGAGAATAGGAATTATGTTTATAATTTTTATCCTCATGACGGAGAGAGAATAGCTCAAGCTTGGGGGAGACTGAAAACGTTAATGCTAAAATGTCCTAACCATGGTCTCCCCAAAGATATGATTATTACTAATTTCTATGCGAGGCTTTCTCGAAAGGATAAAGATTTGCTCGACGCCTCCTCTATGGGTTCTTTCACAAACAAAAAGATTGATGCTAAATGGGAACTCCTTGAAAGAATTCAATGCAACACTGAAGATTGGGAGATCGACAAAGGTAAAGAGTCAGGTATAATTTATGAGTATGATTGCATTAAGTCCTTTGTTGAAACTACAAGTTTTAATAAGTTTAGTGCTAAGTTTGGGCTTGATTCTCAACTCCTTGTTGATTTCCTCAAATCTTTTGCTTCACATCTTAATATGCCTAAGGAGGATTGGATCAAGTATCATAAACCTTTTAAAGAGACTTGCAAAGAAAATGAAATTGTTCATGATGATTGCAACATGCATGATCCAATTCCTAAAAATGAAGTTTTATATAAGCATGTTAATTTTTGTGGAGTGGATAGACCTTGTGAAAGGCCTATGATTGAAAAAGAGAAGTATTGTAAGCAACATAAGCATGAAAGAACAATCACTTGGGTCAGAGATTTAAATGAAATTGCTAGAGAATTGTGTGACCTTTATCCTTTTACTTGTGAACTTTGCCGTATAGAGGGTCACTTTAATTTTCAATGCATGAACTTTCAAAACATAACTGTTAATCGGTTGTGTGATAACATGATCACCTCTGATCTTTATGATGAGCTTATGTTATTTTTGATGTGTGAAGAGTTATCAGAAAAGTCTTCATGGCTAGATGTTAATGCCATAGGAATAAAAAACACTTTGCAAAATTGCCATCTCTATTGTGTTGTTAATTGCCATGAAAATGATTACATAGGTAAGATTATAAAGGAGGGAACTTTACCAAAGTATAAAAATGTCTCTTATATTTCTGCTAATAAAAAGGAGAGTTTCTCCCAAGTTTCCCCTATTGTTTCTAATGATAAACCAGGATATGTGGAGAAGCTTCATCTCCAACCACTCCCTCCTAAGGTTAAGAAGAAGAAAAAGAAGAGGAGGAGGAAGCGGAGCAAGAAGGAAGAAGAATGGGTATCAACCTGGCCTGAGCATATTCCTCCCATTAACTTTTATCCTAACGGTTGTAAGTTTAAAGAAGAAGGTGAAGTTTATTGCCTTAATTATCATCTTGATGATACGTCCGTAGGTACTATTGAAGATGATTTTGATTATGACATGCATGTTACTTATTGTAATTGGGAAAACGATGATAATGCTACTTATGATCTTGAAAAAAAATTGGTACCAACTCTGAAAGTGAAGATATGGGAAGCTCTAAGCTTGGGGATGATAGGATTGCAAATCCTTTACCCACTAGTGATGTGATAATTGATAATTCTCTTGCTAGTAAGAATAAAGACAACATGTTTACAAATATAGTTGCTAGCAATGATAATGCTCTTCTCTACCATGATGATGTTATAACTCCAATCTATAGTGATTATAAAGGTACCTATGACATAAGGAGAAATTATCCTTATGAAACTTGTCATAATCATGGAGGGAATTACTCCCTTGTTGAACACCACCCTCCTAATATATAATTAATCTATAGTGTTCAAGTTGTTTATGATAGTCCTACTCCCACTATTACCAATGAGAAATATTATGCTTATGTGGAGAGTGAGAGTACCTTTTTGCATGTGGATCATGGTAACAATGCTTTATGTGATGCTTATATTGTTGAGTTCATCCATGATGCCACTGAAATTTATAATGAGAGAGGGAGATTTGGTTCTAAATATCTTAATAATAAGAAGTTTCCTCTCTTTATGGTGAATATTTTGAAGTTATGCTTGTTTTGCCTTCCTATGCTAGTTGCTTTGTGCTTCAATGAATTATTCTATTGCAATATTCCTATGCATAGGAAGCATGTTAGGCTTAAATGTGTTTGGTATTTACTTCTTGATGCTCTCTTTTGTTCTTCAGCTCTTATTCCTACGAGAGCATCATTAAAGTCTTAAGCCTATCTTTATGGCTATAAAGAAAGAGCTCTAGGGAGACAACCCTTGTTATCTTTGCTTTCAGTTTTAGTGGTCTTGATGTTTGTTACTACTGTAGCAACATCATTGTATCTTTATTTTTCAATTTTTTGCCAAGTGTAGCCTCTGACTGCAAGAAAGTTCAAAAGTTGTGACGTGCTGTCCAGGAAACAGATTATGTCCTTGGACAGAAAAATTCGTATAAAATTACCAGATCTTCTTTTTGGTCTGAATTTTTTCGACAGCGTGCTCTATATAATTGTCTTTCGTGCGTATGTTCTGAGTTTTTTTATTAGAGTTGCAGAAGTGCCCCGAACAAATCATTTACTACCTGCTGTTCTGTTTTTCACAGATTCTGTCCTGTTTTGCCTTTCCTTCATTTTGCAAACCTAGAGCTTGCTTTTTCTTTGCAAAAACCTTTTGGCAATCTTGAGAAACAGTAGAAATTTAAGAATATCTTTATTTCCAGCAAGGAACAATTATTTTATTATGGGTACTAACCTCGCTAATCAGATTATGATGAGTTATGTATGAAGGGAGTTTTCAAGTGTGCGAGGGAAGATGATAAAAAGATTCAGGAGTGTCAAACGCTCAAGCTTGGGGATGCCCCCATGCACCCCCAAGAAATATTCAAGGAGACTCAATCGTCTAAGCTTGGGGATGCCCCCGTGCATCCCCTTCTCCATCAACATTATCAGTTCGTCTTTCGTTCCACTATATTTTTATCACTTCATGTGTTATGTGCTATGCTTGGAGCGTCTTGCTTTTAGTTTCCTTTTTAGTTTTCCTTTAGCTTTTCATAACGAGTCGGAACTCAGCTTTCTTTATGTGGGAGAGAAACACGCTCCACTTCTACCTAGAACATAACATAGAATTTTCATGTCTATCCTTGTTGTGTGTGTTCTTTGTCTTTTAATAGTTACTATCATGCTTAGCTCTTAGTATTCATGCTTATCTTTTTAAAGAGCTTTTGTTTAGTTGGTTGCTTGAACTCTCTTTAGTTATCATGCTTATCTTATTAAGAGAGTTTGCTTCCGTTGCATTGGTTGATATGTCTATGATAAAGATGCTACGTGCATAATGGCGCTTAGTAGTTCATGTTTTCTTATGGTTAGTCTCAAATAGCTGGGGGATTCCCAATGTGTTATTGGAGTACCAACATGATTTGTTTGCCTATGATGTGGTATGGTTTAGTAATATCTTCCTTCAAATAATTTATTTTGATTGACTTGGCGTATGCTCACGCATATTTAAGACTGTAAAGAAAGTATGTCAAGCCTTGATGATCTTTTGTTTCTGAGTAGCGATATAACTTCCATGCCTGATTCAATGTTGCTTTGTCGCTCTGCATGATTATGACCGTCATTGCTCTCTTAGTTGGTCGCTCCCAGTCTTTTGCTAACATTCGCCTGTACTAAGCGGACTGACTGCTTGTAAATCCACATCCTATTAATCCAGTTATGCCATATGAGTCCACCATATCTTCCTACATGGTATTTACCTGCCATTACTAACGGAGACTTGCATGTACCATCTCGAAATTATTCAAAGAAAAAGCATTCCTATTTTGTGCCTCTGTTTTAAGTTCATGAGGAAGTAGTAGTTAATTCATGATCTTTTTAAGTTGGACAAGCTTCACCCCGGGATTGCATGTATAATGTGCAAACCCATAATACGAGAAGGAACTGGCATTGAGTGCGCCCGGCTCAAAAATATAATATAACAAACAAACCCTCCTTCACGCTTTGTTCATGAGAAATCAGAAAACTTTGGCAGTGATAAACAAAGGAGATTAAGAGGATGTGATCGTCCTCATTCGGGAGCCGTTCCTCAAAACTTGTCCATCTCAAGAAGTGATTGAGTTGTCTGCTAGCATTCGTTGACGAAACATGCATGATCTAAAAAAAATTATTACCTCTGTTTTAAAACAAAGAGCTCTGGTACATGTTTTGTCTTTGTTTCCGACTACGGGTTTTCAACCTTGCCAACAAAAGCCACGGTTCGAGAGTCTCCACCTTCTTTTAAAGCACCAACTACTGAGAGCATGATTGTCATTCTGAGTGTAATGTGCATTGTCCCAAAGTAGCATTGTCTTTTGCATGATTGTGATATCGTTTATTCTGAAATTATTGTATCTAGTCATCACTTAAACCTTGGAGGTGCCCCTGCATTTATGTTTTGCTTCACTAAAGGGGGCAAGCGGGATATCACTTTATCATATTTGCACACCATGTTCATTACAAATCTATTTGATGTTTCAGTATCATATTGTAAAACTTTCAGTTCTTTGTGATTTTCTCATCAGGAAACTTAATTACTATAGATTCATTGTCTCAGTAAGCTTTTGTCATATGACTATGAAAAAGTCCTATATGGTTAATAGCATGTCACCACAGAAATTATTCTTGTTATCATTTACCTACTCGAGGACGAGCAGGAATTAAGCTTGGGGATGTTGATACGTCCAAAACGTATCTATAATTTTTGCTTGCTCCATGCCTCTTTTGGATGATATTGCTATGTTATTTATACACTTCCATACACTTTTGATCATATTTGGACTAACCTATTAACTCAGTGCACCCCAGTGCCACTTTCTGTTTACGGCTGTTTTTGTATTTCAGGTTTTCACATTACGAGAACTGCCAGAAAAAATCCAGAAAAATTATATAAAAAATCAGCGTTCCGGAAGCTTCCATGCGGCCAAAGTAGGGCCGGAGGGGACCCATAGGGGCTCCAGGCGGCCTGCCCACGCCCCCCCCCCCCTAGCCGCGCCAGGGGGGCGCTTGGGCACCCCTGACCCCCTCTGATGCCCCCCTTTGGCATATATTTACACCGTGTCGCGGAAACCCTGATTCCAGACCCCTTTCCTCCAGACGCGATTCCGATCTCCGCTGCCATCGCCATCAAGCTTCGGGGGACCAGAATTCCTGCGCCGGCACCCTGCCGGGACGGGGAAGTGCCCCCGGATTCATCTCCATCGACGTTGCTTCCTCCCTCCATGATGCGGGAGTAGTTCCTCCTCGGGGCTGAGGTTCTTACCAGTAGCTATGTGGTCAATTCTCTCTCCCATGATGTGATCTTCGTTGTGATCATAGGCTATGTTAATCTAGGGTGATCCCATGATATTTCCCCTTCCTCTATGTATTGGATTGATGTACTCACTTGTCTTTATCTAGTATAATCCCCGAGACCAAGGTGACAGCGGTCTATTGGACATGGATTAGAACAATATTTTCATGAGTGATTTCCTCTCTTGTGTGTTGATTGAAGATTGAGAGTCTCTTGGTGCTTGTCTTTGACTATCCTTTAGATATGTTGTGGTGATTGTGGGACTCTCTTTGGATGGCCGCGGTGACATTGGGAAATCCTTTGATTGAGAACTACGAACTTTGAGGTGTGCTTTTGTAGCCCTACATAATTCTCGTCCTCTCTTGACCACGAAGGAATGACCTCCGGGTGCGTCTCCATTGCATGTTTTATGGGAAATATCATGTGATTCGATTATGTTAATGTTGTTGGGAGTTGCCTCTAGTGAAAGTATGATCCCTAGGCCTTGTTTCCACCATTGCAATACCATTTGTGCTCACGTTTACCACTTGTTTGCTTGCTGCACTTTTTATTACAGATTTATATTACTTTACTTTGCCACTCCTATCATCCATATTTTACCATCTCTTCGCCGAACTAGTGCACCTATACAACTCCTAGTTGTATTAGGTGTGTTGGGGACACAAGAGACTTCTTGTATCTTAGTTGCAGGGTTGCTTGAGAGAGACCATCTTCAACCTCTACTTCCCTGAGTTCGATAAACCTTAGGTCATCCACTTGAGGGAAATTGCTGCTGTCCTACAAACCTCTGCGCTTGGAGGCCCAACATAGTCTACAAGAGTAGAAGCGTGTGTAGACATCAGTCATCTGCATCGAGCGGCTCAATGGGATGATGGAAGGTGGGTGGTTTCAAACGAATGAAGTCATGGATGGTTGCTGACTCTTTGCATTGATGTGTGGTGTTCTCCTCAATACGTGCCAACAAGCGGTTAGACTCTCGCTTGTTTCTCTCCATCTCTAACATGACCTCTGCCAACGAAGGCTGGTCGGGAGGATCCTCCTCATACCTACCACCTCCGTGGTTCTTTCTTCGAGCAACTGAACCTCGGGTAACTGACGACATCCTGGGAAATGAAACCAAGGACGGAATCAGCATCAACCAGGCTATAGAAGGTAGGATAGAAATGGTTATCTCTCGAACTCCTAGGATAAATCCGGCAGTATAACGGCAGTATAATGCTCAGAATGAGACATCCTACTAACAAAGGATAGTACAACAACTCAACAACATCACTCAAGGTTCTGTGATAGTACTAAACAAACTACACCGGAAGAACTTGAAAACAGCAGTAGAACTCTGATCAACCAATCCTAAGGAACTACGGAATAGTAACTCGTGATCCTGATAGACGGAAGAGATAGCCTAGTTCCTTAACCCCGTAGGAAAGGTAGGATGACTCAGATCAGAAGACATGAGGTATAAGGAGTAAAAAGAGCCTTACGTTCCCTTCCACAATCAATTCCCTTATATATAACTAAAGAATTTATAGACTCAACTTCGACCAGTTTGGCTTGGTAATCCTACATGCAGTCAGGCTCTGATACCAAAACTGACGGGACCCCGTTCCTAAGTCACACCGGTCTAGCATGTAACACACCATATCACCTTGCGGCCTCACGCACGGTATCCCCACGGGTGCCACCTTACCTGGCCCGGGACCGTTTGCGCATTTTGGCTCACGTATATGATAGTGTCGCTCGCATCCATATGTCAAAGAACCCGGGCCGACAAGACCAGTTATAAACCAAAAGTGGCACTAAATTACAGAGACAGGCATACATGACCCAGCAACGAACGTGTCGGTCATCAACGTATGAACCCAAGTCGTAGCAAGCTACGAACAACGCGTGACATTTCCCCTAAGGGGCAGACACAGGAACGAAGAAGGACACATGCCGGTCAGCCTAAGTGTTCCAGAGTAGTAGCAAGCTACCAAGGCTCAGTGGAGGCACTAAGAGACATTTCCCTGTAAGATAGGCTACCAAGGATAAACAACTCGGTGTCGGATCCCACACATACCAAGCATTTCAATATCATACACACAATATGCTCGATATGTGCAAATACAACATGGCATCACAACAAGACTTTAAGATACAAAGTATTTATTCATTAGGCTCCGAGGAGCCAGATATTACAAACATGGGTCTCATGACCCAGCATTCAGAGCATACAAGCAACAAGCGGAAGCATACATGTCTGAGTACAGACATCTACAAATGAAAAAGGCTGAAGAGCCTGACTATCTACAACACTCGTCCAAGATCGTAGCTGAGGTAACAAGCTACTTGTCGAAGACCAAGCGGAACTACTAGTGAGACAGAAGTCTCATCTGCAAAACATAAATTAAGCAAACATGAGTACAAAGGTACTCAGCAAGACTTACATCAGATCCTATCATACATGCATTTGTATCAAGAAAGCATAGTGGGGTTTAGTTGCAGCAAGCCAGCTTTGACTTAGTGGCTATCCTGTACTACGATTGCTGGTAACTTTGAGGTGGAGCACACGAGTCCACTAATCACCATCAAATACACCACTATGGATTCATCCCCGTCTCCCTACGAGAAGGCCATCCATAGCACTCACACTTGTCTTGAGTATTTTTAGAGTATCCACTTCAAGTTGTCTATGTACCACGTAAGCATCCAAGAAGTCCATAACCGTGGACTCGGCTATTCGAATAGATCATGGTAAACCCTGCACGGGTGTACTTCTTCACACACGCTCTCGCCACTTACCGCCATGTACACGTCGTGAATCTCGGCAACCTTCAAGCGGAAGCCTGGCGAGGGTGTCGGCCACGACCTGACTAACCACACAAGACTCTAGTCCAGGTTTATCGCCTATTCGGGTTCCATCCGCAAGGGAGTCCGGCCGAGGTTTCCATCACGGCCCCAAACGATGTGTACAGGGTTCCCGAGCCCACCATCCGGGTGCCACTCAGTACACCGGGCCACGTGCGCCTAGTCTGTCCCAAGCCCACCCTGCCGGGTGCCACTTGGTAGAGAAATAACACTACCTACAAACACGAGAAACTAGTTGCGACTCCTGGACAGAGATCAAGTTGATTAATAAGCCGAGAGGGGTCGAGTTACCGGAACCCAATGTGTGGTAGTAGCTAGTCATTGGACAACATACACAGAACTCAGTGCTTAAGGACGGTTCCAGTGAGACAACCCACCATGTACTCCTACATGGCCTCTCACCGCTACCTTTACCAAATCGTGTTCACACACATAACGCTCAACATCAGAACATGTCACTGCACTCCAATTCATTCCCAATGAATCAGACTTGACACACTCTAAGCAATAGCAAGCAAGGCATGGTAAGATCACAACATGGCTTCAATCAACTCCTACACATGCTAGTGGGTTTCAACTATTTACTGTGGCAATGACAGGTCATGCAGAGGAATGGGTTCAACTACCGCAGCGTAAAGTAGCAGTTGAACCGTTGTTGTCCTAATGCAATAACAGGGAGCAGGAGCGGGAGAGTAGGATTGTATCGGAATGAGCAAAGGGGTTTGCTTGCCTGGTATAACAACATGTAGAGCACTGCTCCTCTGACAGGTACTCTGGAATGGTCTCCGGAGCAGAACCTATCGAGAAGGACAGTGCCAGCAATCAAACACAAGCATATGCAACAATATGATGCATGAATATGGCATGAAGATATAATGTTGTTTGAGCTAATGCATCTAGCATTTTATTTGGTTGAATTCCATTTGAACCAAGGGTTCAAATGCAACTCTAAAAATAAGCATTTTTAAATGCCATTTATGTGTTTTCATATAAACAGTGGGTATAACTTCATTTGTCATGCATGAAAATGGTACAGATGGATAGATTGAATTTTTCTGATAATTTTTCATATATAAATTATTTCATTCTGAGCTACGGTTGAATTTTTGTGATTTTTAGAAGTTTAAACTAATTTCTGAAATAAATAAATCATTTAAGATTTATTTAAATTCCAGAACTGGAATACTGCGTCGGCATGACCCAAGCATGACGTCAGCAGGTCAAACAGGCTGACCAGAGTCAAACCCGACAGTGGGGTCCACTGGTCAGTGACTCAGTTAATTAACTGAGTTAATTAACACTAAACTAATTCTAACAGAAAGTCAGCAGGGCAGGGCCCACAAGTCAGTGACTACACTAATTAACTAAACTAATTAATTTGCTTTAATCTGGTCAACTAACTGGAGGGGTGGGGCCCGTCTGTCATTGACCCAGGGGTCAAATCCTGGTCAAACCCTGGCTAACATGCCGGCGTTTAGCCGCTGCCGGCGGAGGGCGTCGGGATCGCCGTTCCGGCGGTCCTTTGCGCAGCAGAGACCAGCTACGGGGAGTTGGAGCTCACCCGCATCCATTCCAGCAAGCGGCAGCAGCTAGGGCGGCCGGAGCTCGCCGGAAACGAGCTCGCGGCGGCGTCGGAGTTCGAGCCTCGTCGGAAACAGAGCCACGGGGCACGGAGAGGCCAGGGGAGAGGTGCTACGGGCTCCTGGCGGTGTGGGAAATGCAGTGACACGCTAAGTTGCAAGCCACGGTGGCTCTGGCCACGGCGGAGAGGAACCACGGCGGCACAACCGCTCGGGTCCGATGGGTGGCGTGGCTACGGTGTGAGAACGGCGAAACGAAGGGCGGGGTTCGAGGGAGAAGCTCACGGCGGTCGCAACGGTGCAGGCGGAGAGCTCGGAGGAGGGCCGGAGCGAGCAGGGCGGCGGAGGGGATCCATGGCGGCCGGTGGTGAAGATGAGGTCGAGGCCTCAGGGCGACCGGGGTCGATTCCTTCGTCTTGGAGATGCACGGCAACGAGGCGGAGCTCGGGGGCTCGTCGGAGAGGCGAGGGGGAGGCGGTGGCTACGGTGGTTGCGATCGGCGGCGATGACGGCGGTCGGGACCGAGCGCGAGAAGGAGACAGAGGAGGGGAGGGACTACGAGAGAGAGCCAGAGAGGTAAGGGGATGTGCGTGGCTTCGTCCGGAGCTTCGAGGCGGCGAGGGGGAGGACAGGCAGGCAGGAGGCGTGGCGCCCTCGCCGTGCGCGCGCGCCGGCCATACGCCTCGCCTACTGGCGCGAGGTTGGTGGTGACTGGCTTGGCCAGTGGGCCGGGCCAGCTCTGCCTGGTTGGGCTGCAGGTAAGGCCAAGTAAGCCTTTCCTTTTTCTATTTTTCTTTTCTATTATTCTGACATTTGTTTGATTTAAAAAAATCATTTAATTTATTCTGTCAATTTTGCAGGGACTAAAAGGAGTAGTCCAAAGCCCCACACAAAAACCAGAATTATTGGACATATATAGAATATATTATAAATATATTTATCAAATGCAAATATTTATTGCATTAATTCCAAAAGCCCAAAGTAAATATTTATGAGCTCCTAATAATATTGGTTTGATTTTTAGCTCTAACCAATATTTTCAGAGAGTAACATGAACATTTTCTTGGCACCTTTTGGAGCATTTTTTATTTGGGTCATTTTTCAAAAGGGTTTCTGAGGGTTTCACAAGTCCTCAATTCAATTTCATTTGAAATTTAAACATGACGCAACAACAAGACTAGCCTAGTGCATACCAGAACTAGGGTTGTGACAAGTCTGTAGTAATCTGTTGGGTTCGCCTACTTCTGGAACTCCAAAAAATTCAAACTAAATTGTTAAATTTGTGCAATTTGTCTACCAATCAGCAGCAGAAAGAATCACCTAAAAATCACGCTCCAGTAAAATCTGAAGTCTACTTTAGCGAGCGCTAACGATTCTGTTTTTCACAGCAAGATCAAATAAACTTCACACAAGTCTTACCAAAGGTTCTACTTGGCACAAACACTAAAAAAAACATAAAAAACACATCTAATCATAGGCTAGATGCAATATTTATTCCCTAACAGCAACAAAAGCAAAAAACATAAAATTGGGTTGCCTCCCAACAAGTGCTATCGTTTTACGGCCCTAGCTAGGCACGATAATTTCAATGATGCTCACATGAAAGATAAGAATTGAAGCACAAAGAGAGCATCATAAGACATGTGACAAACACATCTAAGTCTAACATACTTCCTATGCATAGGCATCTTATAGGAAAACAAATTACCAAGACAAGCAAGATCTAGCATATGCAAGGAAGGAGAAAGAAACATTAGCAATCTCAACATAACGAGAGGTAATTTAGTAACATGAAAATTTCTACAACCATATTTCCCTCTCTCATAATAATTGCATGTAGGGTCATCATCAAATTCAACAAAATAGCTATCACATAACATATTCTCAACACGATCCACATGCATGCAAAGTTGACACTCTTCCAAAATAGTGGGATTAACATTAACTAAAGTCACGACCTCTCCAAACCCACTTTTATCAAAAAATTCATAAGATTGAACATTCTCCAAATACGTGGGACCTAAAGTTGACAATCTTCCAAACCCACTTTGAATATTATTGCAAACACTATTATCAATCTTACATTCATCATGGGGTTGAAATAAATTTTCAAGATCGTAAGAAGCATCACCCCAATCATGATCATTGCAACAAGTAGTGGGCATAACAACATAAGCATCCCCAAGCTTAGGGTTTTGCATATCATTGGCACAATTGACATCAAGAGAATTATAATAGCATCATTGCAATCATGCTTTTTATTAACAAGCTATCATGAATCACTTTTCCTTTTAACAATTCCTCACAATTTTCAGATTCATAAATTTCAAGAAAAACCCCATAAAGATAATCTAGTGCACGCAGCTCACTAGCAATAGGTTCAACATAATTGGATCTCTTAAAGAGATTAGCAAGTGGATGAGGATCCATAATTCAGCAAGCAAAGATGCAAGCTAATCGAGGGCACATAGCACACAAGCAAACGAAAGGCAAGCGAACGGTAAACACACGGCAGAAGAAGGGCAAATAAAACAGCAAGGGTGAAGTGGGGGAGAGGAAAACGAGAGGCAAATAAATGTAATGCGAAGGATAAGGGTTTGTGATAGAAAATTGGTATATGACTTTTGCGTAAGCCTCCCCGGCAACGATGCCAGAAATTCTTCTTGCTACCTCTTGAGCTTGCGTTGTATTCCCTCGAAGAGGAAAGGGAGATGCAGCACAGTAGCGTAAGTATTTCCCTCAGTTTTTGAGAACCAAGGTATCAATCCAGTAGGAGACCACGCGCCAGTCCCTCGCACCTGCACAACAAATAAGAACTTCGCAGCCAACGCGATAAGGGGTTGTCAATCCCTTTACGTCACTTATGATAGTGAGATCTGATAGAGATGATAGATAATATTTTTGGTATTTTTTAGTTTAATAAAACAGCAAATAAAAGCGGTAAAAGTAAAGTAGATGTAGATTGATATGTTGAGAATAGACCCGAGGGCCATAGTTTTCTCTAGTGGCTTCTCTCATGATAGCGATATTCTACGGCGGGTAAACAAATTACTGCCGAGCAATTGATAGAAAAGCGAGTAATTATGAGACTATATAGGCATGATCATTATATATAGGCATCACGTCCGAGACAATTAGACCTACTCCTGCCTGCATCTACTACTATTACTCCACACATTGACCGCTATCCAGCATGCATCTAGTGTATTGAGTTCATACGAACAGAGTAACGCCTTAAGAAAGATGACATGATGTAGAGGGATAAACTCAAGCAATATGATGAAAACCCCATCTTTTTATCCTCGATGGCAACAATACAATACGTGCCTTGCTGCCCCTACTGTCACTGGGAAAGGACACCGCAAGATTGAACCCAAAGCCAAGCACTTCTCCCATTGCAAGAACTATAGATCTAGTAGGCCAAACCAAACCAATAATTCGAAGAGACTTTCAAGGATATTATGAGCACACATAAAAAGTTCAGAGAAGAACCAAATATCTTTCATAGATAACCTTGATCATAAACTCACAATTCATCATATCTCGACAAACACACCGCAAAAAGGGATTACATCGAATAGATCTCCTTGAAGACTGAGGAGAACTTTGTATTGAGATCCGGAGAGAGAGAAAAAGCCATCTAGATACTAGCTATGGACCCGAAGGTCTGTGGTAAGCTACTCACAACTCATGGTGAGGGCGATGATGATGATGATGAAGGCCTCTGTGATGGATCCTCCTCCCGGAATAGGCTCCAAGATCGGATCTCCACGGGAACAGCAGCTACGACGGTGGAATTAGTGTTTTCTCTCTGTGTATGGAGTTTCTGGGGTACGTAGGTATATATAGGAAGAAGAGGGGCACCGGGGGCCACAGGGGCTGCCCTCGAGGCAGGGTGCGCGCCCTGGGAAGGGGGCACGCCCCCCCTCCACCCTCGAGGGTGGGCCCTCTGTCCTCTGGCTTGGCCCCGAAGTCTTTCGTGCGTGATTTCCTCCAAAAATATCTCCTCCGAAGGTTTCATTCCGTTTGGACTCCATTTGATATTCCTTTTCTGCAAAACCCTGAAATAGGCAAAAAAAAACAACAATCTGAACTGGTCCTTTGGGTTAGTAGGTTAGTCCCAAAAATGATATAAAAGTGAATGATAAAGCCCATTATACATCCAAGACTTCATAAATAATAGCATGGAAGAATCAAAAATTACAGATACGTTGGAGACGTATAAAAAAGCTATGTGGCTGATTCCCTTGCTGGACCTAAGGTCTATTGGGACTGGGAGCATTATGGTTGGACTACGGAAGAAGATGAAGACCATGATTCAAAGAGGAAGGATTGGACTAGCTCAGATGAAGAGGAAGTCCCACTACCTCAACCTGGAGACATGCACGTGGAGTTCAAAAAGTCAAACCTCCCCGACAAAGTAAAGAAACCTAAGATCGAGTTTATTCCTTTTAACCTCTTGCAGGAAAACAAGCAGACACAATGCAAGAAGATATTAAATCTTGAGCAAGAGATCAATGACCTAAGGGAGCAAAATTCTGCCCTTAAGCGCAAGTTAAGGAAGAAGCCATCATCATCGCCCCCGAAGAAGGAGACATAATCATATGGGTATAGACACTCCCCTTGGCAACTGCCAAGCTTGGGGGAGTGACATCGGTATCGTATCACCATCACTCCTATCTTTACCGTTTTACTTAGTTCGATCCTTTTAGCAGTATCTTGATCTAGTAGAATAAAGTTAGCATGATCTAGTTGTGAGCTTTTGCTTTATGATCTTTACCCTTTGTAATCGAGTCCGTGAGCTATATAATAAAGATTGGTGTTGAGTCAAGGGCTTGATTTCCTCACCTGGGTCATGATAAAAAGAAAGAAAACATAAAGAGTATCCAAGAGATCATATTGATCTTATGGGAAGTAATGACTTTACATATAAGAGTATGATGAATAAAAGTTGTTGGGAGTTGACAAACATAGTTTTGGTCATCGTTGCAATTAATAGGAAGTAATAAAAGAAGAGAGGCTTCACATATAAATATACTATCTTGGACATCTTTCATGATTGTGAGCACTCATTAAAATATGACATGCTAAAGAGTTGATGTTGGACAAGGAAGACAACATAATGGGTTATGTCTTCTTATATCTGAAATAAAGTATATTGTCATGGATCATCCAACATGTTGAGCTTGCCTTTCCCCCTCATGCTAGCCAAAACTTCTCGCACTAAGTAGAGATACTACTTGTGCTTCCATATATCCTTAAACCCAGTTTTGCCATGAGAGTCCACCATACCTACCTATGGATTGAGAAAGATCCTTCCAAGTAAGTTGTCATGTTGCAAACTCACTAAAATATGTATGATTTATTAGTGTGGGAGAAATTAGCTTTATACGATCTTGTGATATGGAAGTAATAAAAGCGACGGACTGCATAATAAAGGTCCTTATCACAAGTGGCAATATAAAGTGAAGTTCTTCTATGCTAAGACTTTGTGCATCCAACCATAAAAACACATGACAACCTCTACTTCCCTCGGCGAATGGCCTATCTATTATTCTTCTATAAGAGTCAAGGTGAAATTCACCTTTCCTTTTTACATTTTTATCCTTTGGCAAGTACATTGTGTTGGAAAGATCTTGGCATATATACCCACTTGGATGTAAGTTTTCATGGTCTAATACTGTTGACATTACTCTCGAGGTAAAAGGTTGGGAGGCAACACCATAAGCCCCTATCTTTCTCTGTGTCCGATTGAAACTCCATAAACATAAGTACTGCGTGAGTGTGAGCAATTGTGAAAGACTATATGATAGTTGAGTATGTAGGCTTGCTGAAAAGCTCTTATATTGACTCTTTCCGATGTTACGATAAATTGCAATTGCTCCAATGACCAAGATCAACGTTTGTTAGTTTCCAATGAAGTTTATGAGTCATGCTTGATATTGTGGATGAATTGTTACTTTAGCATAAGAATCATATGAATATATTTATATATGTTGCTGCTATGAGAATGACAATGATGCCCTCGTGTCTGTATTCTATTTTTATCGACACCTCTCTCTCTAAACATGTGGACATATTTCTCAACATCGGCTTTCGCTTGAGGACAAGCGAGGTCTAAGCTTGGGGGAGTTGATACGTCCATTTTGCATCATGCTTATATGTTGATATTTATTGCATTATGGGCTGTTATTACATGTTTTGTCACAATACTTATGCCTTTTCTCTTTTATTTTACAAGGTTTACAGGATGAGGGAGAATGCCGGCAGCTGGAATTCTGGGCTAGAAAAGGAACAAACTCTGGAAACCTATTCTGCACAACTCCAAAAGCCCAGAAACTCAACAGAACTCTGTTTCAGAAAATATAAAAAATATCTGGCGAAAGAAGCTCACGAGGGGGGCCACCGGCTGTCCCCGAGGGTGGGGGTGCGCCCCCCTGCCCAGGGCGCGCCCCCTGTCTCGTGGGCCCACCGAAGCTCCCCCGATGCCCATCTTCTCCTATATGAGGTGTTTTGACCTGGAAAAAATCATAAGGAGGCTTTCGGTACCAGACGGCGCCGTCTCGAGGCGGAACCGAGGCGGAAACCAATCTAGGGCTCCGACAAAGCTGTTCTGTCGGGGATACTTCCCTCCGGGAGGGGGAAATCGTCACTGCCGTCATCACCAACAACTCTCCCATCTTCGGGAGGGCTATCTTCATCAACATCTTCACCAGCACCATCTCCACTCAAACCCTAGTTCATCTCTTGTATCCAATCTTTGTACCCAAACCTCATATTGGTACCTGTGGGTTGCTAGTAGTGTTGATTACTCCTTGTAGTTGATGCTAGTTGGTTTATTTGGTGGAAGATCATATGTACAGATCCATTATGCATATTAATACCCCTCTGGTAATGAACCATATTATGTCTTGTGAGTAGTTACTTTTGTTCCCGAGGACATGGGAGAAGTCTTGCTATTAGTAGTCATGTGAATTTGGTCTTTGTTCGATATTTTGATGAGATGTATGTTGTCTCTCCTCCAGTGGTGTCATGTGAACATCGACTACATGACACTTCACCATTATTTGGGCCTAGAGGAAGGCATTGGGAAGTAATAAGTAGATTGATGGGTTGCTAGAGTGACAGAAGCTTAAACCCTAGTTTATGCGTTGCTTCGTAAGGGGCTGATTTGGATCCATATGTTTCATGCTATGGTTAGGTTTACCTTAATACTTCTTTTGTAGTTGCGGATGCTTGCATTAGAGGTTAATCATAAGTGGGAGGCTTGTCCAAGTAAGGACAACACGCAAGCACCGGTCCACCCACATACCAAATTATCAAAGTACCAAACGCGAATCAGATGATCGTGATGAAAACTAGCTTGACGATAATTCCCATGTGTCCTCGGGAGCGCTTTGCTTTATATAAGAGTTTGTCCAGGCTTGTCCTTTGTTACAAAAAGGATTGAGCCACCTTGTTGCACCTTATTTACTTTTACCTTTTGTCACTTGCTACCAATTCTTATCACAAAACTATCTGTTACCTATAATTTCAGTGCTTGCAGACAATACCTTACTGAAAATTGCATATCATTTCCTTATGCTCCTCGTTGGGTTCGACACTCTTACTTATCGAAAGGACTACGATAGATCCCCTACACTTGTGGGTCATCATGGCTCCCCGCGGCGGCTCTCAACCGGGCAGCAGGCTGGAACAGCGGAAGCCAGAGCGCAGAGGCCAGCTGGGGTGGCTCGATGCCACATGCGCCAACTGTCGTAGAATTGTCACGGCAGATGTCCTAGTGTGAGGAGTTAGTCGTGAGGCCGCGCATCTATGTGGTAGCTTGAGAGGGGTTGAGCGGAATCGAGGGATGCAACACAAGCAAGGATTTAGACAGCTTCGGGCCCCGGGAAACATCATCCGGTAATAGCCCTACATGCAGTTTGAGGCTAGATCTCATTATGACCCTCCTGGAGTCGCCGCATAAGCCGGCTCCCCTTATCATGTCTAACCCTATAGATTGTTTCTTTCTTACTTGTCCCTCTTTTGGGGAGCCCTGCCCCTCCTTATATATGTTGAAGGGGCGGGTTACATGACTAGTCCTAGTAGGATTAGGATTACTCTATTACAAGTGGAGTCCTAGTCTTGCTTCCTTTGTAGGAGAATATTCCTTGTGCTTTCCTCATAAACCGGCCCATCATTTAACATAAACCGACCTTCTGGGCCTTGGGCCTTGTCATCCGCCCGCCGCCTGCCGAGTTACCAGTGAGTGATATTATTCAGGCAGGTCGCTTGTAAACTGTCTAGTCAGGGTGGGTCGCCAGTGAATCGCGAAGTGTAAACCGGGTCCCAAGTAAACCGCCAAGTCCGGCCGGGTCATACCACGGGGTATATCCCAGACATCTCTCATGCTTCCTCTTCCATGCTCACCTCTCTCTGGTGGAAATCTCTCGACCCAGAACTCACGCTGGCTATGGCTTGATTGACTTGATTGTTTTTTGTGGATGAGGAGTTGAGGAGGAATGTGCAGTCATCTTATAACCGAGTACTACTAATACGCTCCTAAGTGGGAAACCGTTTAGGTTGTGATCGGTGTGAACAGGTTTGCAATTAAATATAGCGTGGTAGTAGTAGTAATTTGGAATATGACGAGACGCGCTCAAAATTTATTAATAGGCTAGAGGGCGGGGCAGTCTAGCTTGGTCCTTTTCACGAGAGGCGAGGGCCTTTGTGATTTGGTGGCTCATTACTGCTGGAAGGCAGGGCCTTGTGATTTGACTCCTCGTATAAATGTGCCGACCACCTAGGGAGGAGCAACGAACCATGCAGTATACTCAAGTTTTCCACTGGAGTACAACGGAGGAGCACAAAACACGGCAGCCCAGTGCCATATCCTCAACTCTCTACTCTTATTATATATTACTAGCAAGAGGCATTGTTCTATTGGCGATAAAGAATGACCTAATTTGCTAGTCATCTCATTTTTAGCATTGTTCTATTCATGCCTCGCAGAGAAGGTGACACATGCGGCGAAACACCCGAAGCAAAATAAGAAACACAGGAGCAAAAGAAGGAGGATTATCACCCAAAAAAAAAGAAGGAAGACGCACACACATGTCTGGGGCGCTGCTCTCACTACATGAAGGGTTACTGGCCGCGGAGTCGTAACTGCTGCTTCATCGCCTCCACGACCTCCATCTCCTTGCGCGTCTCCTCCACCATCTTCATCATTGTGTCCATGACGCGGGATTTCTCGACGCGAGCCTTCATCATCTGTTCCGCGGCCGCATTACGTACCATGACAGCAGCGGGGTTCTCGATGCAAAGCTTCGCCAACTCCTCCTTCTGTTCCATGACGAGGGCCTGCAACATCTTCATCGAGGAACTACTATTCTCATGCAGCTTCTTCCAGCGGCGTTCTCCTCCTTCAGCATGTCGAGCTCGTGGCAGAGCTTCGCCTTGTCCTCCTGAAGTTGTAGGATTTTGCTGGTCGCCTTCTTCTCCGAGGCAATGCTCTTGTTCAGCAGCATCACCAAGTCGGCGGTCTACTCCCCCTACTCATTGAGCTCAGCGGGCATGTCGTCGAGACTCTCCTTCAGCAGCTCCACCAAGCCGTGGATGAACTCCTTCTGCTTATTGAGGTGCTTATTGAGCTGATCGGGCATGCCGTCGAGGGATAAAGACTCCAGCGCCGCCAGCTCGGCATGTTTGCCTCCGCGTCTAGGGCGCTCCTCGGAGCCATCACCTGCCTGTGAGAGATCTTTCGAGGTCTCTGCGTGGTGGCGAGCCCTCTTTTTTTCCGCAGCCATGGTTGCCGCTCCCTTGTTACGAGTAGTTCTGGACCTAGAGCTCTGCACACTGGCCATGGCAAGGACGGACGAAGAAGGAGGACTTATGAGGAGGAAGGTAGAGTAATTTTCGGTTAGGTAGTTCCTCTTTTTATAACCTAAGTACTAGCACTAGTACTAAAACCTGCATGGAACATGTTCAGGTTTGGTACGTACTGGTAGGTGTGAGCAGGCTTGCACTTAATTGTAGCACTAGTACTTTCGAATGTGATGGGAACAAGGTAAATATTAATTGTTGGTTTTTGGTTTCGAGGCCCGAAACGGCTCCCGATGAGTTTAGTGGAACATAAATTTCAAGTAAACTACACTGCTCAGATGCGTAAATATTATGTTACTGTCAAAAATTGGCACAAAATACGAAGGAGACCAATGGAAGTACTACTAGCAACCCATGATTTAACTACTCGCATGCGCGCAGTGGAGTAGTAATGTCTTTCTTCCACCCTCACGGCCACTCAATTTGCATGCGCTGTATTAATTGACTATCAATGAAGTGAAGGACTTTACACGTGTCAAATTATCACATGGGGTGGATCTTGGTACAAAATTGCGTCCGCCCTTGTACCCGCGTGCGTGTGCGAGGGAATGAGTGCGTGCGTGGCGTGCATGCACATCTTCGCTTCGTGCATGTACCGCCAGTGCGGCTCAAGGAGGACGAGTACATTCTTCTGGAACCAGCAGCATGTCACTGTGATCAATCCACACAAGTATGTCGCGACAACGCCTCCACATATGCAACATGGCTTCATGAACTGTAAGAGAGACACTGTGTAGCGTGCCATTGTGTTTTGCACATACTCGAAGTACTAGTAAGGTACACGTGCATTGCACGCGTCAGATTTTGCAACCAAATTACGAATAAATAACGCACAGTAGCATGTAAGCTCTGAGTCATATATGCCTGATGTAGACCTTCATTTAATTCTTATAGTTCATATCATTCAAAATCAACTAGTTTTTATAAAAAAAACTAGGGCCTCTTTGATTCGTAGGATTTCCAAAACGCGGGAATAGGAAGAACATGGGATTAGAGTGGAATGTCGTCTTGAATCCTATAGGATGGTACGTGTGTTTGATTGTGCATAGAAAAAACGCAGAATTCTTTCAAATAGGTTTGAGTGGATGGGATGTTTCCTATGAAATCTCGTGCAAATGAATCATATGGAAAAATTCCTATGGTTTACAATCCTACGAATCAAACAACCAAGATAGGAAAAATTCCTAAGGATTAGAATCCTCCAAAATTCCTTCGAGAATCCTTTGAATCAAAGAAGCCCTTAATCTATTTTATGATTCATGGAATTGTGCGTTGTAAAGCATAAAGTAAAAAACAAATAATGGCACTTCAACTAGAAAAAAAGTTTGGGTAGTTATGATACAGAAGATTCTAGAACAAAGGAGAACCACTATTGTTTTGAGATTTGTGCATTATGCTTAAGTTCAACCATGGAGTCTACTAGATTGTACATGTGGCAAAATCCGGTTGGGGGCTATAAGATGGTGCGAGGGGCCGAGTGGAGGGAGACTATGAAGGAGTGCATAACTGCGAGATCGATATTTAGAGAGAGAGGGCGAGAACGTGCGCTGTTGCGCGCAGTGGCGGAGCCATGAAAAATGTCCCATGAGCTAGGGGGCCAAGCATTGCTAATCCTTTACGAGGAGGGCCAATTCATCAACTTAAACTATTTTTACCAGCAATTGTCTAATGATCACATTCATATTAGCCTCGATATATAGTGATGTTAGGGGGAGCAGGGCCCTTGCTGCCCCCTGTCTTCGCCATTGTGCGCGCGTCTGAGAGATGAAGCGGAAGGCATGGATGATGATAGGGGGGCATTGGATATATAATTAATGTGGGTGTATTAGCTATATATGTAATCCTATATAGAGAGGTATAGATTGATCGATGTGGACGTGGGAAAGAGGGTGAGACCTCACTAGATATATAGATTGATCGGTTTATGTGGAAAACTATGAAAGACCTAGCTATACACACACACACACACACACACACACACACATAGAGGAACATCGATCGTTGCACATGCATGTGAGAGATAAAGAATGCCTGATATGATGGAGAGGGGGATGTGTGTGTGTGTGTGTGTGTGTGCCATCATGGGAGACCAACCTGAAGAAAGAGATTGCATGTGTGCGATGGATAATGCCGACTGGTAGTGTGTGTGCATGCATGCACGAGAGAAAGTTAGTAGTACAATTATAAAGAGAAGACCAATGTGTGGGTGTAAAAGACTAGGTGAGGTCATAATCAATGTAAAGTTGAATTCAAATATTTGAATAAGAGATCGTGATGTTTGAAACCCATGCATGCATGAATATAACGGAGATCCACGCGGCGTGGTATATATATATATATATATATATATATATATATATATATATATATATATATATATATATATATATATATATATATATATATTAAATTTTATATTTTTTATATAGTGTGCGGATAACTTTAACTTTGAAAGATGGTCGTTGGATGAGGCCAATCCGATGGTGCAGAGCTGGCAAATTTGAGCACTACTGGCCGTTGGATGTCATCTAGATTCCACCAGATTTTGCCACATGTACAATCTAGAAGACTCTATGGTTGAACTTAAGCATAATGCACAAACCTCAAAACACAAGGACTTCTTCTTTGTTCTAGAATCTTCCGTATCAGAATTGCCCAAATGTTTTTCTACATGATTTGTTTTTACTTTATGCCTTACAACGCACAATTCCATGAATCTTAAAATAGATTAGCTTTCTTATAAAAACTAGATGATTTTGAATGAAATGAACTATAAGAATTAAACGAACATCTACATCATGCATATATGACTCAAAGCTTACATGCTATGATGTGGTATTTATTCTTAATTTGGTTGCCAAATCTCATGCGTGCAATGCACGTGTACCTTACTAGTATAAATGGTGTCTGTGTGTGTGTGTTGTGCGTGTTAAACACATTGTACATAGTATATCATACTAGTCTAAATTGTCTTTTTTTGGCACACGTTAAGCTTGTTCTTCCGAAATTTCAAGCCGCGCCTTGTTATGCCGAAATTCCAAGCTAGCGTCTATGTCTATCGTGCTACGAGAGTCCCGCCTCTTGAACCCACGCCTTGTTAGCCCGAAATATTTAAGATATAGCTTTGTCTCATTGTGCTCCGACAACTCCCTCCATCTCAACCCGCACCTTGCTATTCCAAAATTTCAACGCGCGCGAGAACTCCCACCTCCGGTGAAATCCCGACACGCAAAATGCCCGTGATACCCCTGAACTGAAAGAACCGCCTCAAATCGGTGGGGGTACTTTCGTAACTTACCCCACATTTCGGACAAGCGCGTCCCTAAGCCATGGTTCCCCAATCCCATCCCATCCGCCCACCCATTCGTACACCGAGGCCGGCAAAACCCGCAAAGCCCTACACCCTCCTCCGTCCGCCATCCAGCCAGAGCCTCTTCCCCGACGACGTCGTCCACAGCAACACCTCGACGTCCCTCATCCCCCGTAGCGGATGAGGATCCGTCATCGATCTGGTCGTCCTGACGGTTCAGCCACCCCTTCATCCACCTCCAAGGAACTGCCCCGATGTTCCCCTCGTCTTTCGCGCCACCTCCATTCCCACACCACCGTCTTCACCTGCACCACCGGAAGAGCATCATCATCACCGTTTCCTCGGATGAAGTTGCGGCCTAATTGTTGGGAACGTAGCAGAATTCAAAAAATTTCTACGCTTTCACCAAGATCCAACTAAGGAGACATCTAGCAACGAGCAAATAAGAGTGCATCTACATACCGTTATGTAGATCGCGAGCGGAAGCTTTCGTAGAAGCGTGGATGAAGTAGTCGTACTCTTCGCGTTCTACGTCACCGATGATCTAGCGCCGAACGGACGGCACCTCCGCGTTCAACACACGTCCGGTGCAGCAACGTCACCTCCTTCTTGATCCAGCAAGGGGGGAGGAGAGGTCGTCGGAGATCCAGCAGCACGACGGCGTGGTGGTGGATGTAGTGGAGAATCCTGCAGGGCTTCGCCGGGCGCCCTGCGTAAGGAGATGGAGGTGTGACGGGAGGGGGAGAGGCGCCAGGGGCAAGGGTGCGGCTGCCCTCTCCCCCCCCCCCCCCCACATATATATAGGGGGCCAGGGGTGCGCCGGCCCTGTAGATGGGATCTGCAGGGTGGGGCGGCGGCCAGGGGGGTTCTTGCCCCCCAAGGCAAGGTGGCGCCCCCTCCCCCCTAGGGTTTCAACCCTAGCCGCATGGGGAGGAGGTCCCATGTGGTGATCCAGCCCACTATGGCTGGCCACTTCCCCCTTGCGGCCTAGGGGCCCCACTGGGATGGGTGGCCCCACCCGGTGGACCCCCGGGACCCCTCCGGTGGTCCCGGGACACTCCCGGTGACCCCCGGAAATCACCCGATGGCCGAAACTGGACTTCCTATATATCATTCTTTACCTCCGGACCATTCCGGAACTCCTCGTGACGTCCGGGATCTCATCCGGGACTCCGAACAACTTTCGGGTTTCCACGTGCATGTATCTCTACAACCCTAGCGTTACCGAACCTTAAGTGTGTAGACCCTACGGGTTCGGGAGACACGCAGACATGACCGAGACGACTCTCCGGTCAATAACCAATAGCGGGATCTGGATACCCATGTTGGTTCCCACGTGTTCCTCGATGATCTTCATCGGATGAACCACCGTGTCAAGGATTCACTCAATCCCGTAGTTATTCCCTTTGTCCATCGGTACGGTACTTGCCCGAGATTCGATCGTCAGTATTGCCGATACCTTGTTCAATCTCGTCATGGCAAGTCTCTTTACTCGTTCCGTAATCCATCATCCCGTGACTAACTCCTTAGTCACTTTGAGCTCATTATGATGATGTCTTACCGAGTGGGCCCAGAGGTACCTCTCCGTCATGCGGAGTGACAATATCCCAGTCTCGGTTCGTACCAACCCAACAGACACTTTAAGAGATACCCGATGCGTACCTTTATAGCCACCCAGTTACGTTGTGATGTTTGATACACCCAAAGTATTCCTACGGCATCCGGGAGTTGTATAACCTCATGGTCTAAGAAATAAATACTTGACACCGAAAAGCTTATACATTACGAACTATACGATCTCGTGTTATGCTCAAGATTGGGTCTTGTCCATCACATCATTCTCCTAATGATGTGATCCCGTTATCACTGACATCCTATGTCCATGGTTTGGAAACCGTGACCATCTGTTGATCAACGAGCTGGTAACTAGAGGCCTACCAGGGACTCATTGTGGTCTATACATTCACACATGTATCGCTGTTTCCGTACAATACAATTCAAGCATGAATAACAGACAATTATCATGAACAAGGAAATATAATAATAATACTTTTATTATTGCCTCTAGGGCATATTTCCAACACTAATCGGCGCCACCAAAGAGGTTGTACATTAATCGCCACATTTTCTTCTTGATTCAATCTCATTGTGCTGCCGGCGCTCGGTCCCGAGCTGACACGGCGCGGCTCCATCCACGGCGTCATCGCGGGCCACTTCCTCCACGGTGTCACTCCCTCTACGGCGACATCCATATCAGTAGGAGCTGCTGCTGCTTTAGCTTTTGCTCGCGATGCTGCTCTGCTCTTGCTCTCGATCCCCTGCATGGTCTCCTCTTGCTCTTGCTCTTGCTCGCGCTACTGCTCTCTCTCTTGCTCTTGCTTGCGATGCTGCTCCGATTTAGCTACACTTCAGTCGACTGAATCAACTTTTGGGTCACTCGATTTTCAGGGGATGGGGGGCTCGCCAGAGTTAAGGAAGAACCAGCCGTAGCGGGGAGGGGGGCTCGCCGGAGAGGTACCCCACTATCTATCTTAGGGTTCAGGGTGGGGGCGGTGGTCACCGATGATGGTGGGGCGGTGGCGTGGGGGTCGCCAGAGAAAAAGCTCGGTACGGGGGGGGCCTATAGGGATGGCCGGGGCGGCGGCGGACCGGCGATGGGGAGTGTTTTCGGGGCGGGCGGGGCGGCGCACCGCCTGCCGCGGGCGGCGAGGGGCGGCTGTTTGGCTAGTGGTGGCTGGCGGCTCAGGGGGTGGAGGTTGAAGATGAACTGCAGGCCCTTGATTTCGTATCCAACGGCTGCAAAATCGACTGACGAGAGATGAAAAAGTCAGTCGACTGACGTGTAGCCTCACCTCTAGTGTGTTCAGTTTTGACTGCAAAATTCAATTTCGACAGTTAAGTTCAGTTTCGACAGTTAAGTTCAGTTTCGACAGTTAAATTCAGTTTCGACAGTTAAGTTCAGAGATGAGCGGCTGATGTATACATCTAGCACTTTGTGGTTATGTATTTTACGTCATCTATTGGAGATGCTATTAGAATTCCACTCAGGTTAACATTGTATCTCTTGTCCTGCTTCAGCCTCGGCGTCGTACAACTCACCGGAGCTGCTCCAATGACGAAACCCTCCATCACAGCGGAGCAGTACCTCGGGCTCCATCTCCAGACGCCTAAGATCTTCTTCCCCTCCTCCGACAGCCAAGTCAGTCGGAGCATCCTCACCGGTCAACCCAATCACGCTGAGATCGACATGGCTTCGCCAAAGAGGTTGTACACTTCTTGTGGTTTGACTTAATCTCACCATGCTTCTTTGCATCCTATGATCTTCCAATTCTTGTGAACCAAACACCCAGATTGGCAGAAATCATGTGTTTTTAAATTCTCTATTTTGCATGTGCATTCCTATCCTATTCATGTCTATTTCCTATCCCTGCATTGTTAGAATCCTCAAATTCGGACAAGCCCTTACACAATTACTTATGTTACAGATATGAGTTAAGAAAACCTTGCGTGGTTTGTCCTGCACCTGCGGTGTTGTGTTCCACCCCAGCTCAGCTGCTCCAATGATGGAAGGGTTCACCACAGCAGGGATCTGCTCTCCAGACTGTCTTTCGCCGCCTCAGATCTTCTTCCCTGCCGCCGGCCGCCATGACAACTGCATTACCATCATCAACTGAGCAGATGACCTTGAGGACTACACGGGTCCGCAAGAGAGGTCGCACTCTTCCGTGTCTGCTTACGTTATGCATTGCTTAATATGATGACATGCTACTTTATCGTCGTGTTCACCTATTAGACTCTGACTCAGGTCCAAACTTATGCTAAAACTTGAGTTTTAAAATGGTTGTGGGGTACATATTGGGCCAGCAATCAGTACTATATGTCTACTATCTGGTTAATCCCGGGTGTCTACTATGAGTTTCATGTTGGGTGCAAAAAACATTAAAGGAGCCATTATCTGTATTTTTTAACTAAAGCTATTATCTGCATGCTATCATTGGTTTTGGGTCTATCCACAGTTTGCTACCTTCACTCTGGATTTGTGCATGCACTCCTTACATTATCTCACTATGTTTTATTCATATGCATGTCAGTTATTGTACACAATGGAACTAAACATGTAGAGCAAAAGAGACGAGCCTTGCGTGGCAATAAAATTTCATGCAGACGTCGCTCTATGGTGGGCGCAAAGGCAGCCCCCCTCCACCCATTTCGGATCGTAATCAAGAGGAAGATAACTCCTCAGAGGAGGATGCAGAGACAGATGACCAATCCTATCCCCCCCCTGTAATGCCCAGTATGCGACTATGTCTCCTACGTGTCGAGGCACGACTTAGAGACATAAGCGCATACTAGAATGATCTCAAGTATGGTATCTTTGCACATCTCATGTAAAGTTTAGGGATGAAAAAAATAGTAAAAGATAGTTGGCTTACACTCGGCACGTCACACAATGAATACAATAGCAAACATCATCCAATAACACAGGGTCCGACTATGGACGAAAATCCAAACGAAAAGATACCATAAAGAACACAAGCCTGGATCGCCCCTGGTAGGAACCACTATTGATCGTCGAAAACGTCACATACATACGGCCACTCTCTTCATCGAGCTCCCAGTGAAGTTCTTGTCCATCTCCTGCATTAGTCTCAGCGGTACCTGCATCTGTTGTGTGGTGAACCTATGAGCCACAGAGGACTCAGCAATCCCGTTCACGGGTATCAAAACTACCAAAGCCTTAGGTGAGGAAAGGCTATAAAAGTGTCTGCAGCAAGCACTAAGCATCTAGCTTATGAGTTTAGAGCGAGAAGAGAAACAAGTGCCAACGGTCGCCAAGATGATCAAGAAGTGATCCTAGCTACTCCGATCAAACATAACCCCACCATGTTCACTTCCCGAAGCCCTTCGGAAAGAGACCGTCACGGTTACTCACACCGGTAGTGTATTCTTATGGATATGGTGTCAAGTTATCTACAACCAGATATTAACAAATTCCCATCTGCCACATAACCACGGGGATGGCTTTCGAAAGATCAAACCCTGCAGGGGTGTCCCAACTTAGCCCATCACAAGCTCACGATCTGCGAAGTCGCAACTCCAAAGTGGGAAGACCCGAGTACCCTCGGAATCTCGTGCTCAAGATATTTCGACAAAGGTAAAACTAATCCAGCAAGACCTCCCGGCGTGCCGACACCCTGATAGTAGTTGCGCGTATCTCGTCTCAGGCCAAGATCGGATGGGAAAATCTACGGTAGAACCAGAACCTTGAGTTGCCTCAAGTTAGCCCCGCAGGCTGCCCGTTTGGGACCAACACCATCAGCACTGGCCCCCCTGTTATGTAGAATTAAGAACCCGGGGACATGACCCCCTATGCAATTAATTAATTAAGTTTTGTTATGTTGCAAATTAAAACCAATGTTGGGCCTTGCTGGAAAAGCTTTAAGCGGTGCGAATTATCAAGGGGGGCCCATAAACCCCAACCATGTTAGGAACGCAAAATCAAGGAACATAACACCGGTTTATCGGTTCCTAAGGTGGCATGAGTGGAACAAAACACCGAGCAAAAGGCCAAGCCTTCCACCCATTGCCAAGTATATAGGTGTGTTAATATATTTAAGAGATTGTGATATTCCAACAACAAGTTCCAACATGGAGCAATCTTTATCTTCACCTACAACTAACAACGCTATAAGAGGGGCTGAGCAAGCAGGTAACATAGCCAAACAACGGTTTGCTGGGAAAGTGTCAAAGGTTAGAGGTTTCCAAGGCAACAATAGGAGGCTGACAAACAGGAATAGGCATCGAGGCATATCTAAAGAGCGAGACAACTAGCATAGGCAAAGATAGAGGTGATATCGGGGAATGATCATCTTGTCTGGGATTCCGCAAGGAAGAAGAACGAGTCCAAGAAGTAGTTGAACAAAACCCCACAACTCCGGAGCGAAACCGAAGCTAACGATAGAAGCCAACCGGAAAGAAGCAAACAACATGGTAAACACACATATCATAACCATGGCATGATGCACAAACAAATATGATGCATGTCCGGTTTAAATATGCATGGCATGGCATGGCAAGGTGCACAAGCAATACTACAAGTTAAGTGGATCTCATTATGCAACGAGTTGAATATTGACGAAATACCACATTTTATTGATTTAGTTGACTCTCGTTTATTTTCAAGACAAGATTAAATGTTTGTTAACATGGCAAGAGGTGAAGCAAGTGTAAACTAGCTATCTAGGCATTTTAAATGAGGCCGGAAATAACAACAACAATTCCGAAAAACCCCACATGTCATTTAGCAATTTTAATGCAACCAAAAATTTAAACATTTTTAATGTTGTTATCATGATGTGGATGACAAATACAAGTTTTAAGCAATTTTAGCAAAAGTTAACATGAAGAGATATGAAGTATTTGTCACCGTGGTGGAATGAAAGGGTGCCACGGCGACGAATCCAAAAATGATGCCACGCAACATATCGGTTCCGGTAACTCGTTGAGAGACCGGTGCAGAAGATGAAGGGAGGCGTGACAAACAAAAAGAGATGGGGTGCTCCCGGTTTCCGGGTTCCCACGGGTCGGCGACAAAAGTGGGGCACAACGGATACGGTGCAACAAGGGATGCATCTCATACACCACATTCGTTCACGGGCATCGTTTCGGCGGTATACCTTCGAAGCGTGTGTTTCCGGAGGGGTTCGAGTTCGAACGCTGTAGTTGTACACGGTTCATAGAGGAAGTAGTTGTTCACGGGGTCGTCGGGTAGTAGTCGTTCTCGGACGTCGTGGAAGTAGCGGTGCACGTTCGTTTTGAAGAGGTACTTGGCGATAGTAGTGGTACACGGTTGTCGTGGATGTAGTGGTACTTGCTGCATCCAACGTCTTCGGGCATCGGTCTTGTTTCTTGCGACGGTAGGGGAACACGGGGTAGTCGAACTTGGCGATCCGAAGGGGTACTTGGTGTATCATCATGTAGTCGTACATGTTCCATAGATGTACATGTCGTCGTAGCCGTTCGGGTCTCAGAGTGATTGTAGTAGTTCACTTGGCGGTGGTAGACGAACTTGAGGTGGTCTTGGCATCGGACTTGCGGCGTTGGACAGAGACATGGCATGGTCGGACGAAGCAAGGGCAGCGCGCGAGACGACAACAGCAAACAACAGAAGCGGCTGCGGCAACTTGGCCCGAAGACGAGGGCGATGGATGGCATCGTCCCTGGTTCAAAGCAGAGGAGGAGAAGAGCTCCGGCGGCCGCAGCACTGGCCCACGGAGGAGGAGGCCACAGGGTCGCGAGGCTGAGGCAAGCGGCTTGGCGCCGACGACGAAGCTGACGGCGCGAAGGAGGAGGTCGGGTGCACGCCTTCGACGGGAGCGAGAGGGGGCGAGAAGGAGAGAGATGCGGGAGAGATGGGGTGGCGGCGCTGGGAAGGACGAGAGGGAGAGGGCCAGTGAGCAAGGGGGGTCGGCTAGGGTTGCAGGTTAGGTGGGCCGCGGGGGGGAGGTTGGGTCGGCCTGGCCGCAGGAAGGAGGCTGGGTTGCGGCTGCTCTCCTCCTTCTTTTCCCAAAAGAGAAAAAAATGTCCAAGAATAATAATAAAAAAGGAAGTGTTTAGGAATAGAATGGGCACATGGGGTTAATTTTCTCGGACTTGCAAAAATGCGCTGGTTCCAAGAAAATAGAAAAGAGGCATAATTGAAATATATAAATTCAAATTCATTTGAATATGATTCAAATGGATTTGAATATGAATGGGGTGTCTGAAGAGTCCAAAAAATGTTGAGGATTTAGGAAGAGACTCGATAAAAGGGAAAGGAAAAGTTGGCAAGGAATTGAGAAAGAAAAGGCATGGGGAAAATATGCAAGTGTGTTTGGGTTAATTCCAAACAAACGGAATATTTTATAATAGCTCCATAATTATTAGGAGGATATGTTATAAAGAGAAGTCATCCTTCCCTCGATTTAAATGGATCGAAGATCCACACCATTTATTTAGTTGAGATGCAAAAGATTTATGACATGATGGCATGATGACATGATGCAATGCAAAATAAAAAGAGCAAGCACAAATAAAACACATGGAGAAACCCGGAATAGCTGGAAGTCTTCTGGAGCATCGGTCTTGGGGCGTCACAACTCTCCCAGACTAGCAGAGGATCTCGACCCGAGATCCTGGAGATGGCACCGGATAAAAGAGGATAAATGAAGAGGTAAAACAAAGTTGCTTCTTTGACAAACGAGTGAAACCAATGAACCTTGAGAGGTTGAACAACTTGAAAGAAGAATACAGCGGAGATGAACGAAGATGAAAACACTCCGTTAGAAAAGAGGAACAAGGTACATTACGAGAACCTTGTAGGTTGAAAGGCATGAAGCAAGAGCTTACGAACCAAAAGAATATGAAACTGCAATGGTATAGCCAAGGAATAAGAATGACAGAATTTGGACAGCACTCCATCTGAAAATCGAAGGGTTTAACATGAGCTTGAGAAGATTGGATGATACTTGATGATATCAACAGCACATTGCCTCCGAAACAATTGAAAGAATGGCACAAGGGGTAAGAAAGATTTCAGACAACACACCGGTTAACAGAGAGTCAAAACTTTATAAGATGAGAGAACTTGAACAAGGACACAACACTCCAGTTAAATGGACAAGCGAAGGAAAGAACATGATCTCAATAAAACGAGATGATGGTTTGGAGAGAGCAACATCATAATGCCTCCGGAATGAAAGAATATATGCTAGGTCATTGGAAAGAAAAGAACGGAGAAGAAAATGACAACTTCTCCCACAAATGAAATTGAAAGAGCATCTTTACCAAGATGGGTTGAACAGAGTTGTTGGAAATTCAACAACGAAAAGAATAAGCTTGATGTGGGCTTATGGAAAACATCTCAAAACTTTAGGTGATATTCTGCCACTAACAGAAACAATTGATTTGATTGAGAGCACCAAAGAGATGAAAAAAAATTATATCATCGGAGGAATAGAAGAAGAAGTTGGGTCATTTATAAGCACCATAATTATCAACAATTCTCAGGGAAAGCTTTAGGTGAAAAAAATAACCCAAGATAACTCCAACGAATAAATAGAAGCGTTGAAAAGATCTCCTGAACAAGGAAAAATATAGTTTTAAATATCTCATTCTTGACAACTTGTGAATCATGAAACATGAAGGGAAATTGTCAAGAATGATATAACACCACCTCAAAAGAAAAAGGTAGAAAGAATTGCACTTCGTAATGCAAGAAGAAGAATACTTGAGCTCGTTGATCACGAATCATGATGAAGACTTCGAGGATGAATTAAATCATGATGAACCACCATGAAGAACTCCGGTAATGAAAGCATGAGAAGTGAAAGATGAAAAGAATAAGATTGAAGCCTTGCAATGATTAGATGGAGCTTCGCGATACGAGTGTTTGGACCTCCGGAAAGAAAAGATGAACAACCAATAATTTGATATCATGGACGAACTTTCGACAAAGGAATTAAATCACCTTGAAGAAATAAGAATAAGAATTATGTCATGCTTATCCTTCACCAATTTAAATTGATGACAACCAACGGATTTGGCATACTACTTATTCTTGTTGCGAAGAATTAAAGAGAGATCTCACACAAACTTGAGAAAGTATTCAACGAATCACTTGTAGGATTATGAAAAGAGCAAATGAATTGATATGATAACAACGGAAGAGTAATCTTGAATGAACCATCGTAAGAATTGAAAATGAAGAAAGAGAACAAACCACCGTAAGAATTGAAACGAACGAAGAGGCATCAATTAAGAATAGTTGGAGGACGAAGTTGTAAACTGAGAACGAAGAAATCTTCTAAAGTGATGGCCTTCGGAGGATTACAATGGGAGGAATTCATGAAATGCTTCGGATGATATGAAAAGATTCCTCGAAACAACTTATGAGGATGGCATGAAGCTAGAACCACGAGTCTTCAAGAGAACGGGCCAAGATTTAAGAGAAACACTTCTCCGGTCCTCAAATGTTGAGAATGAAGACGAGAAATGCCATGAAGAATTTCGAGATACTCCGGATGAATGACAAAAGGAAGGTGGAGCTAAAGATGAAAATAATTGAAAACAACCTTGGAGAAGGCATGTGACTGATGGAAATCATTCTTACGTCACACTTTGAAAAGAATTTGAGTATAACTCCCGAAAAAGAAATTAGAAGAGTCAGGTAAGATCATGGGGAAGACCAGTGGGTTAGGGCCCACTAAAGAAATCACCGTTGAAAAAGATTGCTTAAGAGATATTGCACCGGTTGAATTAAATGGCTTGAATAAGATGACAATCCTCAAAATAGCTTGAACGGATTAAGAATTGAAACACAAATGTTCTGAGATACCTTGTACACTCCAGATAGGAATAAAGAGATGTGCAGAAATAAGAGAGTCTTGGATAAGAAAATCCAACACGGAAAACATGTGAAACAAGAGGAATAGATATGATCAACACCGAAGCTTGAATTAAATCCACCGGAGAAGAAACAAGAAACAGAGAATGATAAACTGAATCTTCCTGAGCATCTTCACGAGAAATCACCGGATAAGGACATTGAAGGAAAAGAATGAAGAAACATCACAAGAATAAAATGGATATTTCATTCTAGAATTTCTGACTCCGAGAATAAGAAGGGAGGGAGGGCGGGGAAAACAAAGACAATTTGGGATGAATGAAACAGACATCGTTGAGAAAAACCAAGGATTGGTCTTGCACAAATTAAAAGGACCGGTTTAGCTTGAAGAGAAACGCATCGGTCGAAAAAGAATTTAACATGACAAACTTGATGATCAAGAAGGATTAGCACTCCCATAGAAATATGAGAACACCGAATAGGAAAGGTATGGAATCAACATTTGACATCGAAGCAACTCGGATACCACAATTAAAACAAAAATCAAATGATAGATATGTTGCAACATAATCTTCACAATATCATTCGAACAGAGAATTGAGCGAATGAATTCCATAAGCTTAATGGTACAACAACTTGTCGAGAAGCCACTTGGGAGAACAAAATGATAGAATAAAACAACAAGGTATAGATGGAACAAATACATAATAGAAGTTTCGTCCCACATGTTCGTGCTGAATGCCCCATGGCACGTGTTACAAAGGGTCTTGCAATCCCCGGGTCAGCATAGCCAAGGATCCTTTAAGATACAACTCCCAATTGGAACAGCGCCCATGAAACCTCTTCACTAGATGTCGAACCCTAAACCTCATAACATGCACTCGTTGGAAGATTACCTACGAGCTACTTGAAAACCCACCTATTAATTCCCGAAGCCTTCCGGTTATGCACTCTGGTGTTGGGGATACAGGGGAAGCACCGCGCACTCAACTCTAAACCTACATCCAGCTATATCCATCCGTCAACACATAACCAGTCATCTTCGGAAACCGTTTACCTCGGACCTTCGAAACGCATCCGCTATACTAGCTGTGGCAATACTCCCGAACTATCCCACCAGTACTAGGTGACGTCGGGGTTATCTCACCACTAACCGCATAGAAGAGTTTTCAATGTCGGTCGTCTTAAGTATTCTAGAACCGCTACGATACGTTTGTGACGACAACACCTCAGAGCTCAATGATACGTCTCCAACGTATCTATAATTTTTATTATTCCATGCTATTATTTATGAAGTCTTGGATATTTAATGGGCTTTATCATTCACTTTTATATCATTCTTGGGACTAACCTACTAACCCAAAGGCCCAGTCCAGATTGCTGTTGTTTGCCTATTTCAGGGTTTTGCAGAAAAGGAATATCAAACGAAGTCCAAATGGAATAAAACCTTCGCAGGAGATATTTTTGGAGGAAATCACGCACGAAAGACTTCGGGGCCAAGCCAGAGGACAGGGGGCCCACCCACGAGGGAGGGGGCGCGCCCCCTTCCCAGGGCGCGCGCCCTGCCTCAAGGGCAGCCCCTGTGGCCCCTGGTGCCCCTCTTCTTCCTATATATACCTACGTATCCTAGAAACTCCATACGCAGAGAGAAAACCCTAATTCCACCGATGTAGCTGCTGTTCCCGTGGAGATCCCATCTTGGAGCCTGTTCCGGGAGGGGGATCCATCATGGAGGCCTTCATCATCATCATCATCGCCCTCACCATGAGTTGTGAGTAGTTTACCTTAGACCTTCGGGTCCATAGCTAGTATCTAGATGGCTTCTTCTCTCTCTCTCTCTCTCTCCGGATCTCAATACAAAGTTCTCCTTGGTCTTCGAGGAGATCTATTCGATGTAATCTCTTTTTGTGGTGTATTTGTCGATATCCGATGAATTGTGAGTTTATGATCAAGATTATCTATGAAAGATATTTGGTTCTTCTCTGAACTTTTTATGTGCGCTCATAATATCCTTGCAAGTCTCTTCGAATTATTGGTTTGGTTTGGCCTACTAGATCTATAGTTCTTGCAATGGGAGAAGTGCTTGGCTTTGGGTTCAATCTTGCAGTGTCCTTTCCCAGTGACAGTAGGGGCAGTAAGGCACGTATTGTATTGTTGCCATCGAGGATAAAAAGATGGGGTTTTCATCATATTGCTTGAGTTTATCCCTCTACATCATGTCATCTTGCTTAAGGCGTTACTCTGTCCGTATGAACTCAACACACTAGATGCAAGCTGGATAGCGGTCGATGTGTGGAGTAATAGTAGTAGATGCTGGCAGGAGTCGGTCTACTTATCTCGGACGTGATGCCTATATAGAATGATCATGCCTAGATAGTCTCATAATTATTCGCTTTTCTATCAATTGCTCGACAGTAATTTGTTTACCCGTCGTAGAATGTCGCTATCATGAGAGAAGCCACTAGAGAAAACTATGCCCCCCCCCGGGTCTATCTTTATCATATTACTTTCCCGTCAACTAGCCTATTTCTGCCGCCGTTGTTTATTTGCTTGCTTTACTTTCTGTTTCTATACTTAAAAATACCAAAAAATATAATAATCATCTCTATCAGATCTCACTATCGTAAGTGACCGTAAAGGGATTGACAACCCCTTATCGCGTTGGATACGAAGTTCTTATTTGTTTGTGCAGGTGCGAGGGACTGGCGCGTGGTCTCCTACTGGATCGATACCAAGGTTCTCAAAAACTGAGGGAAATACTTACGCTATTGTGCTGCATCTCCCTTTCCTCTTCGAGGGAATACAACGCAAGCTCAAGAGGTAGCACTCAACTCCCCGGGACACTGCCACAACCCCTAAATGACAGGAGGCATCGAGAACAGTGTTCTCATCACAAAGATATCGGAACAATCCAAATAATACTCGCATGATCGTAAAAAAAAATTGGTGAAATTTTGAGAGTAGTGAAGGTAAAACAACGTCAGGAGTCCTCACCAGAGCGATGAAGGGATGAGGAGTAAAAAGAAATCCTACTCTCTGGGAGTATGTACTCCCATCCTCAATATACCTCATATACGCATTAATTATACCTCTTTATCATTCTCAATATACTTCATTAAATATTCTAAGATACCCCAATACGAGTTTTGTTGAAAAAATATCATCTGCGACGTACTTTTTGTAATATACCTTTTTCACGTACAAACACAACAGTATATACGTAAACATTTAAAATATGTAGACTCGCATGAATTTTTTCATGAAAATCATTTTGAGGTATCTAATAATTACTAATGAAGTATATTAAAAATAATAATGAGGTATAAAAGATTCATCTATATGGTATATGAGGAGCGGGAGTACGTACTCTCAGGAGTACACAACCATTTTCCTATATATATATATATATATATATATATATATATATATATATATATATATATATATATAGTGTTACTATTCATCACCCAGGGTGCAGAATAAATTATTCTTCACCCAAGGTAATCTTACGATCATTTCATTTTCGTAAATTACATTTGAAATACAAATAATTACATTCATATTGATTTACTGCATAAAATTTGGCATAACAAACAAAATATAGATCAAAAATTGTATTTTATGTACATTTTACACTATATTTTTACATTTGTAATTTTACGTAACATAAAAAAAATTACGACGATTATAGGTTTTCTTACGTCTTTTTATGTCTAAAATAAAACAAAATTTACGATACGTAAAATTACGGTGTATAGATGATAAAATAGAGGTGGGTGAAGAATAACTATTCCTCACCCAGGGTGACGAATAGTCAGCGGTTCGATCAATCAGTGGGCTCCTAGGTCGGAGAAGGCTCTAATACCAACTTGTAATGCCCAGTATGCGACTATGTCTCCTACGTGTCGAGGCACGACTTAGAGACATAAGCGCATACTAGAATGATCTCAAGTATGGTATCTTTGCACATCTCATGTAAAGTTTAGGGATGAAAAAAATAGTAAAAGATAGTTGGCTTACACTCGCCATGTCACACAATGAATACAATAGCAAACATCATCCAATAACACAGGGTCCAACTACGGACAAAAATCCAAACAAAAAGATACCATAAAGAACACAAGCCCGTATCGCCCCTGGTAGGAACCACTACTGATCGTCGAAAACGTCACATACATATGGCCACTCTCTTCATTGATCTCCCAGTGAAGTTCTTGTCCATCTCCTACATTAGTCTCAGCGGTACCTGCATCTGTTGTGTGCTGAACCTGTGAGACACAGAGGACTAAGCAATCCCGTTCCCGGGTATCAAAACTACCAAAGCCTTAGGTGAGGAAAGGCTATAAAAGTGTCTGCAGCAAGCACTAAGCATCTAGCTTACGAGTTTAGAGCGAGAAGAGAAACAAGTGCCAACGGTCGCCAAGATGATCAAGAAGTGATCCTAGCTACTCCGATCAAACATAACCCCATCGTGTGCACTTCCCAAAGCCCTTCGGAAAGAAACCGTCACGGTTACTCACACCGGTAGTGTATTCTTATGGATATGGTGTCAAGTTATCTACAACCGGATATTAAAAAATTCCCATCTGCCACATAACCGCGGGCACGACTTTCGAAAGATCAAAGCCTGGAGGGATGTCCCAACTTAGCCCATCACAAGCTCACGATATGCGGAGTCACAACTTCAAAGTGGGAAGACCCGAGTATCCTCGGAATCGCGTGCTCAAGATATTTCGACAAAGGTAAAACTAATCCAGCAAGACCTCCCGGCGTGCTGACACCCTGATAGTAGCCGCGCGTATCTCGTCTCAGGCCACGAGCGGATGGGAAAAGCTAAGGTAGAACCAGAACCTTGAGTTGCCTCAAGTTGGCCCCGCGGGCTGCCCGTTTGGGACCAACACCTTCAGCACTGCCCCCCCCCCCTATTATGTAGAATTAAGAACCCGGGGACATGACCCCCTATGCAATTAATTAATTAAGTTTTTATTATGTTGCAAATTAAAACTAATGTTGGGCCTTGCTGGAAAAGCTTTAAGCAGTGTGAATTATCAAGGGGGGCCCATAAACCCCAACCGTGTTAGGAACGCAAAATCAAGGAACATGACACTGGTTTATCAGTTCCTAAGGTGGCATGAGTGGAACAAAACACTGAGCAAAAGGCTAAGCCTTCCACCAATTGCCAAGTATATAGGTGTGTTAATATATTTAAGAGATATTGTGATATTCCAACAACAAGTTCCAACATGGAGCAATCTTCATCTTCACATGCAACTAACAACGTTGTAAGAGGGGCTGAGCAAGAGGGTAACATAGCCAAACAACGGTTTGTTGGGAAAGTGTCAAAGGTCAGAGGTTTCCATGGCAACAATAGGAGGCTGACAAACAGGAATAGGCATCGAGGCATATCTAAAGAGCGAGACAACTAGCATAGGCAAAGATAGAGGTGATATCGGGGAATGATCATCTTGCCTGGGATTCCGCAAGGAAGAAGAACGAGTCCAAGAAGTAGTTGAACAAAACCCCACAACTCTGGAGCGAAACCGAAGCTAACGATAGAAGCGAGCCAGAAAGAAGCAAACAACATGGTAAACACACATATCATAACCAATGTTGAGGATATCGCTTATCGTTATCATCTCGGTCACCTGGGGAATAGAGATTAATCGGAAATCGGCCGATTAATCGATTTTATCGGTCGACTATTAATCGGCCATTTTTTTCAAATCCCAGGTTCTCAACACTAAAATATGTTATGTTCAACACCAAAACAATATTAGACATAAGTGTTACCTTGAATCCTAGCCTTTGAATCCTGATATAATTACAAACAAAATAGAAAAACATTACATATTGCGTAACAAGGTTCATAAAACACAAATAAGCATAGTTCTTGCAAACATAGTGCTACGAATAGGCCCGATTTATCGGTAGATTCCCGATAAATCGCTTGTCATAGCGATAAATCGGCCCAAATGATAAATGATGAAGATAAGGCATAATCTTATCGGTCACCCCAAGAGTAGCGATAAATCGGACGATATATCGCTGAATCGGAAGATTTCTTGAACAGTGATCATAACCATGGCATGATGCACAAACAAATATGATGCATGTCTGGTTTAAATATGCATGGCATCGCAAGGTGCACAAGCAATACTACAAGTTAAGTGTAGCTCAATATGCAACGAGTTGCATATTGATGAAACACCACATTTTATTGATTTAGTTGACTCTCGTTTATTTACAAGACAAGATTAAATGTTTGTTAACATGGCAAGAGGTGAAGCAAGTGTAAACTAGCTATCTAGGCATTTTAAATGAGGCCGAAAATAACAACAACAATTCCAAAAAAAACACATGTCATTTAGCAATTTTAATATAACCAACAATTTAAACATTTTTAATGTTGTTATTATGATGCGGATGACAAATGCAAGTTTTAAGCAATTTTAGCAAAAGTTAACATGAAGAGATATGAAGTATTTGTCACCGTGGTGGAAAGAAAGGGTGCCACGGCGACGAATCCGAAAATGATGCCACGCAACATATCGGTTCCGGTAACTCATTGAGAGACCGGTGCAAAAGATGAAGGGAGGCGTGACAAACAAAAAGAGATGGGGTGCTCCCGGTTTCCGGGTTCCCACGGGTCGGTGACAAAAGAGGGGCACAACGGACACGGTGCAACAAGGGATGCATCTCATGCAACCACATTCGTTCACGGGCATCGTTTCGGCGGTATACCTTCGAAGCGTGTGTTTCCGGAGGGGTTCGAGTTCGAGCGATGTAGTTGTACACGGGTCATAGAAGAACTAGTTGTTCACGGGGTCGTCGGGTAGTAGTCGTTCTCGGATGTCGTGGAAGTAGCGGTGCACGTTCATTTCGAAGAGGTACTTGGCGATAGTAGTGGTACACAGTTGTCGTGGATGTAGTGGTACTTGCCGCATCCAACGTCTTCGGGCATCGGTATCGTTTCTTGCGACGGTAGGGGAACACGGGGTAGTCGAACTTGAAGATCTGAAGGGGTACTTGGCGTATCATCATGTAGTCGTACATGTTCCGTAGATGTACATGTCGTCGTAGTCGTTCGGGTCTCGGAGTGATTGTAGTAGTTCACTTGGCGGTGGTAGACGAACTTGAGGTGGTCTTGGCATCGGACTTGCGGCGTTGGACAGAGACATGCCGTGGTTGGACGAAGCAAGGGCAGCGCGTGAGACAACAACAGCAAACAACAGAAACGGCTGCGGCAACTTGGCCCGAAGACGACGGCGATGGATGGCATCGTCCCTGGTTCAAAGCAGAGGCGGAGAAGAGCTCCGACGGCCGCGGCACTGGCCTGCGGAGGAGGAGGCCGCGGGGTAGCGAGGCCGAGGCAGGCGGCTTGGCGCCAGCGATGGAGCTGAAGGTGCCGAGGAGGAAGTCGGGCGCACGGCTTCGACGGGAGCGAGAGGGAGCGAGAAGGAGAGAGATGCGGGAGAGATGGGGTGGCGTCCCTGGGAAGGACGAGAGGGAGAGGGCCAGCGAGCAAGGGGGTCAGCTAGGGTTGGAGGTTAGGTGGGCCGCGGGGGGAGGTTGGGCCGGCCTGGCCGCATGGAGCAGGCTGGGCAGCGGCTGCTCTCCTCCTTCTTTTCCCAAAAGAGAAAAAAAATGTCCAAGAATAATAATAAAAAAGGAAGTGTTTAGGAATGGAATGGGCACATAGGGTTAATTTTCTCGGACTTGCAAAAATGCGCTGGTTCCAAGAAAATAGAAAAGAGGCATAATTGAAATATATAAATTCAAATTCATTTGAATATGATTCAAATGGATTTGAATATGAATGGGGTGTCTGAAGAGTCCAAAAAATGTTGAGGATTTAGGAAGAGCCTCGATAAAAGGGAAAGGAAAAGTTGGAAAGGAATTGAGAAAGAAAAGGCATGGGGAAAAATATGCAAGTGTGTTTGGGTTAATTCCAAACAAACGGAATATTTTATAATAGCTCCATAATTATTAGGAGGATATGTTATAAAGAGAAGTCATCCTTCCCTCGATTTAAATGGATCGAAGATCCACACCATTTATTTAGTTGAGATGCAAAAGATTTATGACATGATGGCATGATGACATGATGCAATGCAAAATAAACAGAGCAAGCACAAATAAGACACTCGGCGAAACCCGGAATAGCTGGAAGTCTTCTGGAGCATCGGTCTTGGGGTGTCACACCCCCCCCCCCCCGAGGTGCATGCTCTAACTCGGCTGGGTCAGGTTGCTCATATCGTGTGTATGGTATCTTGCATTGCTATGTCATTTTCTTAGTTTAGACATGATTTGTGTGAATGCCACCTGTTTAGTGTCTAATTACCATATATTTGAATTATGCAATGCCATCTTTTTGCAAGACATTATATATGTGAATTATGCAATGCTATCTTGTTGCAAGGCATTATATATTTGAATTATGCAATGCCATGTTGTTTAGCCAAGCGTCATATTTGTGAATTATATCATGCCATCCTTTTTTTTGTATTTCTCAGTGCTTTTGTCGACAATGTTTGTATATTCAACTGCTCTTCCTGTGCATCAGCCATTTGAATTGGTAATGGAGAAATCTGGAGTGAAAACAAGGTCTTCGGAGCAGACAATGCTACCTGGTGAAGCAGATACGTTGCTGGTTACAGATAGCTCTTCAGAGGATGATTCAGAGGCAGATGACCAGTCCTATTATCCCCCCTGAGGTGTATGCTCAAACTTGTCATGGTTATATTACTCATATCATGCATATGTTGTATTGCAATGCTTAGTATTTACATCATATACACGATATTGAATGCCATCTCCTTAGTTGACACATCATATATGCGATTGCCCTCTTCTCACTTCCTTAGTATATAAATCATATATTTGAATTATATCATGCCATGATGTTTACATAGATAGCATGTATCTGAATTATGGCATGCCAACCCATTTTCTAAAGACATAATATAGTTATATCATCTCATCCTATTCACATAGTCATCATATTTTGAATTATGTCATTCTATCCGTGAATTATCATGCCATCATGTTTCCATGGATGGCATGTTTGTGATTTATGGCATGCCAACCACTTTAATAGACACATCGTATAGTTATATCATGTCATCCTGTTTACATAGTCATCATATTTTCAAGTATGTCATTCTATCATGTTTAGTTAGCCATCATACATGTGAAATTGTGTCATGTTATCCTATTTAATTAGCCATCATATATTTGAAATTATGTCATGCTATTCTGTTTGGTTAGACAACATAAATGTGAATTATTTCATGCCCTGTTTTCTTCCCTACTATCCATTGCACCTGTCTATCTTACAATGTCTGTACATTCAATTACTTTTCTTGTTTATCTGCCATTTCAATTGGAGGGGGTGATGGCAGCATTTGTGGGAGTAAAAACACGGTCTTCAGAAAAGATCGTGCTACCTATCAATGGAGATAGAACCACGGTTGTACTTGCCCAAGAACCAGCCCCACCACTCATAACCCAGACTCACGAAGATTGTACCCCTACCCAGTTGGACAGAGAACCAGCTACACCCCTTCTAACCCAACCCCAGCAGATAGTAACCCAGTTCCCGTTGACACAGCACCGTCTCCACCACAGAGCACCCAAACACGTGCAGTTATTAAGGCAACTGCAGTGCCCAAAGCACGAGGACCACCACTCCGAACCCCAAGTCAACGCTTAAAGCAGAAGAAGAATTGTTCTCAGGTCAGGTTCCGTAGCTATGGTTCATACTACTTTGCTCTTGCATCACTATATTTACTCATACCAACTAATTTCAAATTTGAAGGATGCAATTGAAACTCCAATGGCGCAACAGGTATGTTTTAAACCTGTTTCTTTAACGTATTTGCTGTTGTAACTTGCTCTATGTTGATTTTAGTTTCAATTGAATAAACAGTTATGTTCTCATGCCATGCACATTACAAGTGTTGTTATTGTTGTGTAGTTTCCCACACTTATATTCTGTCTATGCTGCTTTGTCTTAAATAGATATGATTCGAACTGTATCTATCTTGATTTGGCAACATAAACTAGAATGATATAGACCATACAGTGACCATACTACATAGATATATGTTTGTTTCATGTTGTTATCCTGTCCACCTTACTACTGAACTGGTTTACCAAAATGAGTTTCATATTCTACATTGTAAATCTGTGATGTGTTTGTTTGTTTCTCCTTTAGAACGCGGATATAATATTGGAGAAGAGTACCCCGTTATGCAATGGTAAAGGAAGTAATGCATATCACGTTCAAGATAGTGAGACATCCTTGTTGTTCTCCAAAAAAGCTGATAAAAACTATATTGAAGACACTGAGACAACCCCAAAGTCATGTCTTGATGTAGTGTTCGAGTTACTGGCTACTACTGCTGGCACCAGCTCTACGAACTCGCTGCCTGAATCAGTTCGGCTTCTTGAGTCTCAACTTCAAGTTGAAAGACATCGATCAGATGTTATGCGACGGGAAGCCGAAGGACTGAGGAAATCCCTGCAAGATTCAGATGCATACTTTCTGGTGCAACAGCAAGTGCTGGAGGATTTAAGCGCCAAACAAGAGAAAGTTAATAAGCTTGCTAAGCATCTTGTCAGCATTATGGGTACCCAGGATATTGTTTCTTGAGCTCTTCTGAAGTGGTTTCAGTTTTGGACTTGTTTTCTGCGGCGTTTATATGCTGCTTTATTCCCTATATTTGCACTGGTGGCGAACTTTGATGCCCAGTGGATGTAATATGTGTAATAGTCGTGATAGCCTAGCGTAAGTTGCTTGCCTATTTATTTCCTTACTATCTTGTTTATTTGTTTTCTTGTAGTCAGTGTAGTTCTTTTTCCACGGTTTGCTAGTGGCCACAATAGCCTATTTTTTAAAACTAGGCCACATTAACCATGGGCTACATATTTACTGTAGTTAACATGGGCCTCTTACGGGCCGTAGAAACAATGGGCCTTCTAAGGGCCGTAGAAACAACGGGCCTTCTACGAGGCGTAGAAACAATGGGCCTTATACGGGTCGTAGACACAATGGGCCTTCTACGGGTCATATGATCGGTTGGCCAAACATGGGCCAATAGCAGACCACATTATGGCCGTAAATGGGCTAGAGTTGAAATCGTCCGTTTATGGGCCGACCATAACGAGCTGCCGTTAATCGGCCGTATTTGATGATGCTATTAAAACGGGCCAACGTATTAACGGGCCGACTGTAACCACGGGCTGACACAAGCAGAAAATGACAGTAACAGGCCGAAAGTAAACGAATGCTAGAAATGAGCCCAAGAATAAATGGGCCCTGAGAAGGCTGAAAGATAACATGGGCTGGAAACGGCCCAACGGAATAATGGGTCGTTAATGGGTATAAAGTGAAACACTATTCAATATGGGCCAGTTTTACCACGGGTCGTTAATGGGCTGAGGGTTACTAAGGACCTCATATGGGCCGAAAGACGTCATGGGCCATACATGGGCCGGAAGTTAAAATGGGCTGGAATTATATTCGACGGCCCAGATGACGCTACTGGGCCTAATTTGGATAGGCCGTAAACGGGCCCTGGGTTAGCGGGCTGTAAATGGGCCATATGCAAACAGGCCGTTAACAGGCTTGCCGTGCGCCGGCCCGTTACCTTTTGACCAAGTCAAACAGGGCGGCTTTTCACAAGAATGGGCCTGTGTTGGGCATTGTTCATTACGGGCCAGTTTTACCACGGGCCGTTACTGGGCCGAGGGTTACTAAGGGCCTCATATGGGTCGAAAGACGTCATGGGCCATACACGGGCCAAAAGTTAAAACGGGCTGGAATTATATTGGACGGCCCAGATGACGCTATTGTCCTAATTCGGATAGGCCGTAAACGGGCCCTGGGTTAGCGGGTTGTAAATGGGCTACATGCGAACAAGCCGTTAACAGGCTTACCATGGGCCGGCCCGCCACCTTTTGACCAAGTCACACAGGCCGGCCTTTTCACAGGAATGAGCCTCTGTTGGGCCGTGCCACGTGTCGACGTATCATAGGTGCTTTTGGTGCAATGAGTGGATGACATCTGTCCCAACGGTGAGCTGACACGTGTTTCCTCCAGCCAATGATGATTTTACACGTGGAAAATGCTCATTGGTCGGGGCTGTTAACGGGTTATCGGATCCAAAATCGGACCCGATAGCTTAACGGCGTTCCGTTACGGTGGATGCCAGGTGTCGGTCACCCTTGACGAAAGCACTTCTGTGACGCGCGATTTATCGTCATGGAAGTGGACACTTCCGTGATGATCCTTTTGGTCATGTCATGGAACACTTCTACGACGGCACAGGTATGACTATCTTGATTCTATCATAAATTTGTCATGGATGTACATGCAGGACAGAAAACGTGACCTAATGTGCCAAACATGTATCATCACGGAAGTGTATTTTTTTGTAGTGAATCAAGCGACTACTCTTTCTCTATTCCCTCTATCAGGTTGTCTAGTCTACAGTCCTGTTGGGAAAACTTGGCAGTTGTATCTACTTGGTCATATACCAAATGCAGAGGAATTTCTTGTCCATCGGACCGTCGAGGTCCGACGCGAGCCATATGATTTGGATCAAGACGGTTGTAGCGTGTCTTCACCATGGCCCAGGCTTCTCGAGCACCCAAGCGACATGCTAATGCTTTCCACAGTTCGAAGCGGCGTCGAGCCCCTTTGAACAAGTCCGCCAAGTCCTCCATAGTTTCTAGAGGCGAATCGCCCAGCCATAAAGCCCTGGCCATATTCTTCATGGCCTTCTGAGCTCGCTCGTGGACCCTAGAAAGCTCTTGTAGCACGTCACTCTCAAAACCGGACAGTCCCCCTTCGGGCTACCCAATAACAAACCTGCAGGATAAGTTTTATGAAAAGCTTTCAAATTCAGGGACTATAAGGAGAGCTAGGTATAAGGGACATACTGAACATGCCGCCTTTTAGCCTCCGGTTCTGTTCCAAGGCGCTTGAGAGTTAGGCTCTTACGTCGTTTAGCTCATGTTCCAGCCCAACATTTTTATCATGCGCTTGGTTTCTTTTATCTATGGCTTGCGTCAATACACGCTTGCCATCAGTTGTTTGCCCTTCAGCAAATATCTTGTCTGCCAAAGCAGCCCTTAGCTCCCTTTCCATTTGGTCGGTCGGCTCTGTTGCTGTATTACAATTAGTATGTACTTAAAGACTCAGTGATCAGCGCAAATATCATAATGTCCGAACACCATTGTTCTTACCACCAGCATCCTTTCCGGATTTCTTTGAATTTTGAAATTCGGCGAGCTGGGTCCGGCACTCTTCTAGCTCCTTGGACAAGGAGTTATTCTTTTCTTGAAGCACCTGCAAAAACACAACGATCCTCAAATCAGTTGTACCAACTGCTTTAAGTCTCGGGGGCTACTGGCATGGGAACATCAAAATGTACACTTACCCGCATATCTTTTGAAAGCCGGTGAGTGGCTCCAACGAGTCTGTCTTGAGCGGCTCAGATATAGGCATCTGCAGAGTTGAGGGCATTAAACGCCTCTTCAGAAAAAGCTAGGTCACGCATGGCTGCTTTCCGCCGCCGGTGAACCACCGCAACCTCCACTTCGGAATTAGTAACTGACATTCCATCCGAATCCTCCTGGAGGGGACAATCCGGCACTGAATCCGCATTAACCCTTGACGGGTCGGATGCCGGATTGCCTAGAGCTTGGTTTGCATGATTTCCAGAAACAGTCCGGTGTGTATTCCTCCTAAAAGGAAAAACAAAGCGGAAAGTTGAAATACCGACTTCACCACCCAGCGTGTGTCAAAACAAACATACCTCTTTGAAGGTTCGCTGGTGTTCGTGATCCTCTTTCGCTTTGAGGGCTCACCCGATGCAGGCGTCACCCTCTGGGATGACGGTCTTCGCACAGTTCGGCGTGAGGAGCGCCGTCCCTGTTTAGTATGATAAAATACGGTGGGTAAGGCACGCTGGGAATCTTCTCTTTGATGAGATATGTCCTAGGTAATTACGTGGGAAGAAGGAATGAGGCCTTGGTAATCAACTACAATAGCCACCAGGGTGCCCTCACGGCAGGCTTGATAGAAGACTCCCTATTCTAGCTATATGCCTATGTTCGAGTCTTCATCATATCCGGGGCCCGCATTTTGGAATCGGTCCTCTGGCTGTGCAGCAGGACTATTAATCCCCTCGATCACCTTCCTCCACTCCTGTTGGAAAAAGCCGAATTTAGTTCGGTCAATACATCATAACAAATAAGAATGGGCAACTATAGTGGTCACGAGAGAGACTTACCCAGTCAGGGGGATTGTACATAGAAAAACCCTCACGACACGTCAAACGAATGAAGTCTTGCTTCTCTCCCTTATAAAGACCTTCCAGGATGACGGCTAGAGCGGCAGGGTCATCCGAACCCGGGCGTAAGGAGCGTGAGGCATCATTCAGGCCATTATAATGCCACATTAGAAATCCTCTTGCTTGGAGCGGCTACACACACCGCTTTATTGAAATAGCCATCACTTCAATTATAGACAGCCCCAAACTGGCGAGCAATCTGATCTTGCCGGCCAGTCTGCTAACCTCCGCTCTCTCTTCTTCCAAGGAACTACGGGGACACCAGTTGAAAAGCTTCTTTGGCGGAGCGCTGGAATATTTGGGGATGCCTTGCCTAACTAGATCCGGCAGGGCAACGTCCTCAATATAAAACCACTCGAAGGCCGCTCTTCGGATGCCTTCTTTGGAGTACCGGGCAAATAGCCTATCCCTACTATGTGCCATACTTCGGCGTCCCCAACTTCAAATATGGATCCCTTTTCCGAGCGAGGGACTAGGCAGAAGAACTTTCGCCATAGCTCAAAGTGAGGCTCTGCTACTTCTTGAGCTTGCGTTGTTTTCCCTCGAAGAGGAAAGAGTGATGTAGCACAGTAGCGTAAGTATTTACCTCAGTTTTTGAGAACCAAGGTATCAATCCAGTAGGATACCACGCGCAAGTCCCTCGTACCTACATAAACAAATAAGAACCTTGCAACCAACGCCATAAAGGGGTTGTCAATCCCTTCCCGGCCACTTGCAGAAGTGAGATCTGATAAAGATGATAAGATAATATTTTTGGTATTTTTTGATATGTAGATTGAAAGTAAAGATTGCAAAACATAATTAAAGTAAAGATAAATAGTTGATGGAAGATTAATATGATGAAGATAGACCCGGGGGCATAGGTTTCACTAGTGGCTTCTCTCATGATAGCAGATTTCTACTGTGGGTGAACGAATTACTGTCGACCAATTGATAGAAAAGCGCATAGTTTTGAGAATATCTAGGCATGATCATTGTATATAGGCATCACATCCGTGACAAGTAGACCGAAACGATTCTGCATCTACTACTATTACTCCACACATCGACCGCTATCCAGCATGCATCTAGAGTATTAAGTTCATAAGAACAGAGTAACGCCTTAAGCAAGATGACATGATGTAGAGGGATAAACTTATGCAATATGATATAAACCCCATATTTTTATCCTCGATGGCAACAATACAATACGTGCCTTGCTGCCCCTGTTGTCACTGGGAAAGGACACCGCAAGATTGAACCCAAAGCCAAGCACTTCTCCCATTGCAAGAACTACCAATCTAGTAGGCCAAACCAAACCGATAATTCAAAGATACTTGCAAGGATATTTAAATCATGCATAAAAAATTTCAGAAAAGAATCCAATATTTTTCATAGATAATCTTGATCATAAACCCACAATTCATCGGATCTCGACAAACACACCGCAAAAAGAATTACATCGAATAGATTTTCAAGAAGATCAAGGACAAATTTGTATTGAGACCCAAAGAGAGAGAAGAAGCCATCTAGCTAATAACTATGGACCTGAAGGTCTGTGGTAAACTACTCACAACTCATCGGACGGGCTATGGTGTTGATGTAGAAGCCCTCCGTGAACGATTCCCCCTCCGGCGGAGCTCCGGAATAGGCCCCAAGATGGGATCTCACGGGAACAGAAGGCTGCGGCGGTGGAATTAGGGTTTCTTCGTGCTCCCTGATGTTTTCAGGGTATATGGGTATATATAGGAGGAAAAAGTACATCAGTGGAGCAACGTGGGGCCCACAAGGGTGGGGGGAGCGCCCTGCCCCCTCTTGGGCACCTCATTTCTTCTCTGACTTGTACTCCAAGTCTCTCGTGAAGGTATCATTCCAAAAATAACTCTCCCAAAGGTTTCATTCCGTTTGGACTCCGTTTGATATTCCTTTTCTACGAAACACTGAAATATGTAAAAAAACAATTTGCACTGGGCCTTGGGTTAGTAGGTTAGTCCCAAAAATAATATAAAAGTGCATAATAAAGCCCATTAAACATCCAAAACTGATAATATAATAACATGGAACAGTCAAAAATTATAGATACGTTGGAGACGTATCACATATGTATATATAGGAGGAAGAGGCACGTCAGGGGAGCCACGAGGGGCCCACGAGGGTAGGGGCGCGCCCCCTGCCCTCGTGGCCGCCTCATTCACTTCCTCGCGTGTACTCCAAGTCTTCTGTGTTGATATTGTTCCAAAAATGACTCTCCCAAAGGTTTCATTCCGTTTGGACTCCGTTTGATATTCCTTTTCTGCAAAACACTGAAATAGGCAAAAAAATAGCAATTTGCACTAGGCCTTGGGTTAGTAGGTTAGTCCCAAAAGTAATATAAAAGTGCATAATAAAGCCAATTAGACATCCAAAACAGATAATATAATAGCATGGAACAATAAAAAATTATAGATACGTTGGAGACGTATTAGGCTCGCAGCCCAATAACAGTTCGCATAAGGCGACAAAACCCACGATATGCAGGATAGACCCCGGCGTAAGATCGTGCAATTGAAAACCATAGAACTCCAGGAGTCCCCTGAGGAAGGGGTGGACGGGGAAACCTACGCCTCTTAAAAGGAAAGGGACAAAACATACCCGCTCTCCATCGGAGGGGTTGGGAAAGCTCTTTGACAAGGCTTGATTGTCGATAGAAATTAGTCTGGCCCGGATGGGGACTTGATCCTCTGGAGGGAGATATCCCTGCGCTTGAAGTGTCCTTAGATGTGCATGGGATACGGAACAGCTTTTCCAATCTCCTGCACGAGGGACATGAGGGCGCGAGGAAGAGCTTGGGGCGCTGGCCATGTTTGAAGAATTTTTGCAGGCACTAGGGTTTCTTCCGCGTGGAATGGAATGGAGAGGCAACTGGGATCTATTCTCTTATATAGGCGCCTTCCCTACGCAACCAAGGGGGTATTTGTAAAACTTCTCAGACGGTTCGCATTCGCTGGACACGTCGAATCCAAGGCGACCGCAGCGAGGAATCAACGGAATACAATTTTAAAAGAAGTCGAACTATCATCCAGGAGGACTCACCTTGCAAGACCGAAGACATGAAGCCGGACACGATCTCGTCCTTGAAGGCAAGTCCGAGGGCTACTGAGGGAGTCCTGTATTCAGGGGTCCTCAGGCGTCCGAGTCAATGAAGTTGGGCCTTATTAATGGGCCACAAAAGAAGAAGCAGAAGACTCGCCCCCGTATTCGGTCAGGGCTCCTATGTACGTAGAAAGGCAAGCGTAGAGTCTGGATGTATCTATTACTTCCTCCCCAAGTCACCCTTGTAACCCTAGGCCCTCTCTGGCGCGTATATAAGCCAGGAGGTTTAGTCTGTAGAGGGGATCATCAACATCACAATATCCTCATAGGCTAGACTTTAGGGTTTAGCCATTACGATCTTGAGGTAGATCAACTCTTGTAATCTTATTCATCCATATTAATATAGCAGGAAGTAGGGTATTACCCCGATCGAGAGGGCCTGAACCTGGGTAAACATCGTGTCCCCAGCCTCCTGTTACCATCGATCCTCTAAACGCATAGCTTGGGGCCCCCTACCAGAGATCTGCCGGTTTTGACACCGACAAGTGCCAACTCCACTGTGGGGTATTTTTCTGTGAATTATTCATTGGTTTACTCATTATCATCAAATTTTCCTTAGCCGAGCATCTTGATTTTAATCAGGATCTTCACTGATGGGGCAAAGGTAGTAATTCAAGCTTGGAGGGGAACTCAGTACAACCATTGGACTGTCCTATTGTGTTTTGAAGCGCCACTGCTAACTTGGGTGACTCTTGAGCAGGTGGGTTGGAATGAAACTCAGACAACACTTCCAGATGGAGATTGGGTGAGAAGAGCGGCTTAGATGCCAGAATTCGTAACGGATACCTCTATTGGAATCAATACCATATCTATAAAATATAGTATGATGTATCCACATGCAAGTATGGTTTCTTCTAAACTTTCGACCCAGGTCGTGCGAGGGAGGGACTCAAGCGCTTATAAAGATGTTACTGTATGGAATCTCAGTTGCAAAGTAACTTAGGGATATGTTGCCTTAGTTCAGTAAGGTTTGGATGACATACCGGGTTGATCTTGACTAGGAGGCCAAGCAATGACACGTATATAAAAACCTTGGAAGCCAGACCAACCTATTCTGGAGCCACAAACAACATGCTCTGGACAATCTAAGATTTAGTCTTTTGGCCACAAACGCATTGGCAAATCATCTCCACATTATAAGAAAAGCATATCAACGCAACTCATAGGGATTTATAGGCACAGGGGGTCTGCACCTGTGTATATCATCCCAGTCATCACACTAGTCTTGTCCGAGCTCGTGAGTGAGATGCTCGCATTGCCTCATCCCCTTATATTTTACTTTCAATGTATTCGATAAATCGCGAGATCGCACTAGCCATTGGGTGATACGATGTTCTCATCAAGACAACATGACCGCACAACTTCGACTGTTTTTCCGAAACAAATCTCTCTCTTAGAGATGGCCTCCTAAGATTTCTCTAGTGCGGGCTTATATAACATTCATGGACGCTCAGACAAAAGCCTCTATAATGCCGAGCACGCCAACCTTGGCGACCATGAGTAGAGAGGGACTAGGAGCTCGGGATGCCGGAGTGCTTGGTGCATGGTTGTTTACAATCTTTACTTCGACAACATTACAGAGATATCCACCATATGAGATGGTTCATGCTCCAAGGTACTCTCTTTGTGAGCGATTATTGGTCTATTACATGACCAAAGGAGCCACTCGAAGCACTGCTTTTCGGGTAGGGCCGAGGATGACATCGTCCCGCTGCCTCTTCTCCTTGGTACATGTTCATGGCCGACAAAGCAATCTCCAGGACCGATGCCAACTAGAGATATTGAAATAATGGGTTGCTCTACAAGGCTGGTAAGCCCTCAAGAGTAACACAACTAGGTGACAACAACACGGTGAATTGTTGTTATGCTAAAAATATATTCTGTAATCCATTATGAAAAACATCTAGAAAAGCAAAGAAAAATAGTTAGCGAAACAAAAAAATAGGTTTTGAAAAGTCAGATTATCATTATTCACCTCAGTGGCAAACACAACCTTATTTATTGATATCTATGGATATATTAGTTAGATGATACTATTTTTATCAGTGACTAAATATATTACTAAAACTACAACATACCCTCCTAACTAACTAACTTTCATGGTTTCATCAAACACGTGCACTCAACACAATTGTAATTATGTCGAGTAATGAATACAAAACTCTTGGGTCTAAACGAACTACTGTTGACGTCCCGCAACTATTGTAACCAAGTCTTCCGTCACTTTGTAGTGTGGTCCATGTTTTCTCTTAGAAGCATGCATCCATGAGACAACAGCAACAACATGCTGCAAGACTGGACATGACAACATATAGCAGAAGTCAGGAACCAACTATCATGACAACAATATACTATAGCATCTGCAATGAACCGATGAACCAAAGTGCAAAAAAATGTTAATAAAAATGAAAAATCAAGAGGACCAATGTTCAAATTATTGTCTTAGCAAATTTTATTGTCCGTGATATCCAACGTGTATGCAAAGGCATGAAAGAAAAGGTAAATTAGAAGGTGTACATAGGGGAAAAGTTTAGTTGCTATGGAAACACATCACGGACAAAAGATGATGACATCGATCCACTAATTCTTGGTTTCATGATTGTTAAAATGAAGGTCCACAATCTAATTTTCAGTGTCGCCTTTATATCGACGATGACTTCAAAGCTATATTTCACTTAAGTATGTATCGAAAAACTTTTTTCGAACACGTTTGTTAGCAGGCAATAAGGAACTAGTTACCTATTTTGTAACAACTTACCATATAGTCTTACTACTATGATGGCAACTACTTCAAAACAAACTAATGAGTACATCCTCAACATGATGTTCTAGGCAGGCTGGTATGCACATCACCATCGCGGTGATACTACACATGTTTACAAATTTGATCAATGTGTATGTTAATACATATAATAACATGTTAAAGTAGTAGTTACCATGTCATTTCATCGCACCAACAAGGTGATAATTAATACTAAAACACGATAATTACATCACATAGTATTTCCAGCGAAGGGCATGGCAAATGTGTTGTTGTCATGGTAACTACACACAACATCAATATTAGTACCATCTCTTGTAAGTGCATCACTTGTGGTGATAACTAATACAACCTCACGAGTGTCATCATTGTGGTGGTGGTAATTTTTCTAGAAACGAGTGACTAGCTGATAGTGTTTGTATTATAGCACATCCTTATAACTTTGCACTTTCACTTTCACACTTGTGTCGAAGACTCGTCATCAGTGTCATAAACTAAGCAAATAAACCGAATGACAATGCTTTAATATCAAAAGGAGTGGCAACTTCATAAATCACAGGGTGATAACTTTTTACGACGAAAACAATATTCTTAAAACAAAGATATATGATATCTAGTTTTGAATGTCTCGCTGAAACAGAGCCAAATATGAAGATACATCACCGGTGCACAAATTATGAGTTGATTTCTGTAAGTTGGAAATAGCATTTAATATGAGTAGGAAGCATTGCACCATATGACAATTGCACGCACGGTCGAGCAGTTAACCGATCCTAAGATGCACAACAGTTATTCATACATCACCCTCTTCGTTTCATTTTTATTTCACATAGTATGAGTTTTGTTTTTAACATTCATTTTTCTTTTTCGGATATTGTCCTCAACCTTCATGATATCATTATCAATATTGTTAGATCCATCATGGGGTATATTTTTATATTAGATGTCGATATTTTTAACATAAATTTGGTCGAATTTTGTAAAGTTGGATTCAACCCAAAACTAATATCCAGAGTAAAAAAAGTCGTACTCCCTCTGCTCCCAAATATAAGATGTTTTAGCTTTTCTCTTCATGAATTGGATGTATATAGATATGTTTTAGTGTGTTTGTTCATTCATATCAGTCTGTACGTTGTATACATTGAAATATCCAAAACATGGTCATCAATGGAGCAAGTATTTAGCTACTCCCTTCGTCCCATAATATAAAAACGTTTTTAACACTACGCTAGTGTCAAAAACTTTATTATATTATCGGACGGAGGGAGTAGTTTCTAATTATGTATGTTGATCAGGGGGCAGTGTTGGCTAAGTAATGGCGTCCTAGTTGGTCATCTCGCATACACGTATGGTCTGCATAGGACAGACCAAAGACGTGTTCCTGTCCCAAAGGTAGCCCATCGTGACCCCGTTTTCCCGGTACCTCGTGCCCATCCATTTACCATTTCCGTTCTGACGTTTCCTGGCAGTTGAGACCACACAATCACCATCTGAATTCTTAACTCTAGTCGCAGTTTTGAAGCTGTCAAGTGTCAACCGATGACGAGGAGAGGTGAGGTTGCGGGTACGTACCATCCCTGGGCGAAGGACGGGCCCTCGTGCCGGTGCGGCGGGGGCGGCGGAGGCTGCGCGTACGGCGGGTACGGCTGCGGCGGCGGGTACCCGTAGGGCTGCGCGTACGCCGGGTACGCCATCGGCGGCGGGTAGGGCTGGCCCGGCGGCGGCGGGTAGGGCTGGCCGGGCGGCGGTGGCGCGTACTGCTCGCGGCTCTGCTGCTGCTGGGGCGACGGCGGGTACGGCTGGCCCGGCGGAGGAGGGTACGGCTGGTTCGGTGGCGACGGCGGGTACGGCTGGTTCTGCGGCGACGGCGGGTACGGCTGGCCCGGCGGCGGCGGGTACGGCTGGAGCTGGTGCTGGCCCTCCTCGACGCCGGCCTTGGCGTACGGGTCCATCGGGTACCCTGATCCGCGACCACGTTTACATGTGTCAATGTCAGTGCCAATACAAGAATCATCATCACAGTTTTAAAACGCACAAAAACGTATAAACCGATTTCGTGCAAACTGTCGGTCGGCGACAGTTCTCTTCTTTTAACAACACAATGTCAACGAGATTTAGTCAGTCCGCGTGATTTTCATCATAGAATAAAGAACAGATCGAAGCATGCATTCACGACGGACCGTTGAAACGGGTAAAATTTAACTGGATCTGACGAACACAATTGAAAACTAAGATGACGATGATGATGATGATGATTATGATGATTGGCACGTCTCACCTTGCGGGGGAGGGGCGCCGACAGGGGCATGCGGGTTGTAGTAGCTCATCGGCGACGACGACGACGACGAAGAAGAACTAGTATTGTTTTTCGAACAAGAAGAAGTGAAGAAAACGAAAGGAGATCGTGGTGCTTGATCCGGAGGAGGGGAGGCTGCCGGTTGTTGAGGGAGACGAGCAGACGAGGCCGATCTGGAGGAGGAGGAAGCTGCGCAAGTGATGTGCTGCTGCTCGCCTATTCTAGGAAGCATGCAAGCACTTGCATGCACAACTGGCCCGGCCAGTACATGCAGACCAAGAGCACCATTCACGGCTGTTGCTTTGCTTGTTTTTTGCTACAAAGCATCGACCAAATTATCTGCTCGGGCCGGTCTGGATCAAATCCTCTCTGACGGGGTCATCTCTCTCCTGTCCGGCCCACCGGCAATGCCGGGAGCATCATTAGTTTCAGACGAGCGGCCGGAGAATGCAGCCTTGCACTGACGACGAGTTACATGACACCACAATGCCCAGGGGAGAACAAAACGAAACGATTCCAGGCCATAGCACCAGTGCTAGTTCCGATCAGTCCATCAGGTTAACGAGGGGGGCGAATCTTTCGGCCCATCACGTGCTCCTGTACGTACAGTATCATATGCCGCGCCAGGAATTTTGCCCTCCGGGAGCTATCTATGCAGGCCGGCACTTTTCGCGTCGACTTTTCTTGTCTCGGAAGCTAGGCTACCGAGCTACCACACGCCTGCTGCAGTGCAGCGTCGCCCAGACGGATAGGCAGATACAGATAGATACTACTACCAGCTGCAGTGCATGGGCATGGCGATCACGTCGCCGGTCAAGTTCGATCAGGTCAGGTCAGGTCGGGGTCAGTCCCCAACCCATCTCCCACACGCATCCATCTGTCCCGCCATGCATACATCCATCGTCTGAAGCACTGCCGAATCCCTCCCTGGCATTGTCACGGAGCTGAGCTGATGATCAGTCCAGGGACCAGGCAGGCAGAGGAAACCGGGGCTTTCCCCTGCGGAGCGAGCGAGCGAGGGAGATCAGAGATCGCCGTGCACGTGTTCGATGATACACGTGCATCATGGCGCTCAGCGCTCGGACCGGCCGCTGTTCAGATGCCCGAACGAGCCTCTGCGACTGGAGATCAGTTGAGCATCCCGATCTTTCTCTCATCACGAAACAGATTGAGCTCCCCGATACGTAATAATGTGAGAGGCTCGCCGCCCGGGACGCTCGACCCACGGCTCGAGCAGTTTGATCGCGTGGTCATTTTGGTTCTCGAGGACCAGTCAAAAGCCCAATATCATCTGTCACGTTACACACTTTTACACCCAGTGACCCATACTTGCACAGTTACTAGTACCACTACTACCGCTAGGCGTCTGGAGCTGCAGCTACGCAACACGCCCCAGCTGGTACAGCCTGCGTCACTACCACATTTTACACATACATACACACACAGAGACGCCGTCCGTCGGTCTCACCAGCCCATTTACTCCGCTTCAGTCTCGCCCTTCCGCGATGCTCTGCAGGGCCGGCCGCCACTGCCGGCCGAGCCGCCTGCCGAGGGCCACGCCGGGCGGCAGCAGCGACTCCAGGTCGCAGTCGTCGTCGTCGTCGAGGCTGGGCTCGGACGCCGCGACGCCATTGTTGTCGTTTGTTCCTGGCTTCGGCACGGGGCCGGAGGTCGGTGCGGCCGCGGCCGCGGCCGCCTCCTCCTCCTCCACCGACTGGCGCATGATCTGGATTCAGAGGGAAAAAATTCAGGGTTGGTGACACGGCCGTTTCGGGGCATTAACTAGTTTGGACAGCGAGGACGAGGACTGGCAGTTCAATTAGACGAAGATATTGGTACGAGCTGCGATGCATCGGCCCATGATCTCCGTCGATGGCGACCGAACGGATCACCAAAGATTTGGGGCGAGCCGGTGGTTGCAATGCATGTGCGAGCGAACATTCGGGAACTGGGACATGCATGCGAGCGCACCTTTGCGAGCGACCGGTCGGATTCCTCGCGCACGACGCCGGCGTCGGCGCCGCCGCTGCTGCCACGCCGGCGCCTCGGCTTGGCCGGCTTCGTCGTCGCCGCCGCAACCTCGTCCTTCGCCTTGACCATGACGCGGCTGAGCTTGACGTGCCGCTTCGTCGCGAACTCCTTCAGCACCTCTGCTCGATCGTGGCACAAGGCACAAATCAATGGAGAAGATTTCGTTAGTTACTCCTCGGTGGGAATAGAATAGGAAACAAGATAGTAGCCAATAATGGTACTAGCACGGTGACACCTAGAACGCCAACTCGTCCCGGAAAGTTATTACGGGTAAAGCTCCACTTAATCCGCCGCCCAAGTAGTCAAAAAACGGCATTTAAGCGGACGGCGAGAGGCAGGAATCGCAGATTAATCCGTCCCTCGCCCGTCGCAATCGAAGGTACGTACGTACTCCGTACACGCGCAGCGAGTTAACGCCGGAAAACATTGTCGGCGCGGCGTCTCGACGCAAGCGATCGGACGGGCGGCGGCGGGAGCTTGGTGGGAGGCGGCAGACGCGACGTACCTTCGAAGCTGACGAGGCGGTAGACGCGGCCGAGCAGGAGCGTGTCGTCGGGGCGGAGCAGCTTGAGGTGCTTCACGGGGGCGGCGCCGGCGCCCTCGGAGGAGGCGTGCGGCGCGGTGATCACGGCGGCGACGTAGTGGCCCGGGTTGGCCGCCATGACCTCCCCCGCCGGGAGCGACCAGTAGGCCAGCTCCGTGCGGCCGCTGCCCGGGTGCTGGATCACCACCGCCGCCGCGTCGGCCGCCTGGCAGTTGCCCATGCCTGCCCGCACACGCTCGCTTGTTCCCTTTGTTTTTTGAGAGCCGGGGAGAAGGGGTCGGGTCGGGGTGGGCGAGTGATCGTCGCAGGTGGCAGTGGCGACCGTTTTATAACAAGGCGGTTCTGTGCCCGGGTGGTGCCGCTGGGTCGATGCCGATGGCTGCTGTAGCAAGGTATGTAATGTACTTGGCCGCCTACTACAAGGAAGGGAGAGAGAGATACGTGCGGCCGGCTAAGTGTGACGGAATTGAATTATATGAGACCAGGTCTCATATAATGCACGTGAGACCCACCTTGATGGATGACACGTGGCATTCACAAATCACAAAGCATCTAATCTCTCCCCCCTGATTTCAGGTGGGGGTGGGGTAGGTGCTTTGTGATTTGTGAATTGACACGTGTCATCCATCAGGATGGGTCTCACCTGCTAATCCGTGAGACCTGGTCTCATAGAATTATATGAGACCAGGTCTCATATAATGCACCCAGCGGGTCGACGCCTAACTCGACCGGGCCGGTGTGCCGAATTTAGCTACAATCCACGTTACTTGACCGTGCACGCATTAAGCGATCGGGGCCGGCGAATCCCGAGTTGCCGTTTTTTGGGTGTCGCGTGCGTGGGGTGGCCGGGTGCGGCTCGACCGGTCGACGGGTGTGGTAGCATGAATGAGACAAAACCCTGCGAATTCATGGGGAAGTGTTGAGCGTGTTTGGCCGTCTACCAAAATGCGGCAAGCGTACAAAAATGATGAAAACAAAAATCTATAAAGTTAATTTCAAGGTTGCAAGAACAACGAATCTATAACATGCACTCTCTTTGTCTCAAAATAAGTGCCGCCGCCTGCTGCATGATTGTATTAAATTGGAGACGTGTTTATTTTGGGGCGGATGAAGTAGTATGTACTATGTGCAGGACCACTGAAAAGGTGTGGAATGAGGATCGACTGGCACATCCAAAAATTCGAGGGCTAGATGCAAAGGCTTAATTTACAAGAAGATCAAGCACTTTACGAACAAAGGCTTAATCGATCACTGACACCAACATGTACACAATACCACATTTATTACGAACCAAACAATGAGAGAAAAGATTTGGAGTGTAGGGCTCCGCTGAGCTGTTTTTTTGAAAGAAATGAAATCAATATTTTCTATACAAAAATATCAAATAATTCTGAAAATTAATAACACACATCTATGTACATGTGTAAATCTCATTAGGGGATAATTTACCATGTAGTAGAAAATAGTGTGTTTACAGTTTGCAATTTTTAAATCTATGTATTGGTCTTTTTATATGCACGTATATAAACATGTTTTAAATTAAAATTTATAGGTACATAGATCATATCTTTATGTACATGTTTTTATTTTTTTCAAAATTTGTAACATTTCTCTCATCACTGTTCCATTTGCATGAATGTTGGAGTGTAATTGGACAGTTCCTAGTGATACCATCAAAGTAGTTGTTCTCGGTCTCTTTAGAAACAGCGAACCGGACAACCGAAGATGCCTCTTGTTTGTATGAAACCCTTTGTTTGTAATGTTTGCATACATCCTTGACTCTTCTAATACTTTAGAAGATAAGGGACATGTATAGGTATGTTAGTTTTATAAGAATAAATTTATATTGTGTTTCGCTAGGTCGAATTTGTCTGATATTTTCCAATGTCGAAGTTGAAGCTTTGAGTTTTGTGATGCCTCCGCGTTGGAATTCATGGAGGGTTTGAGAGAGTAAAGATTTGATCCGATATCTAGCACTATGTGCGGTCACTTTTTGATACACATTTAACCAGCAACAAAACCTATATTTTTTTGTCGCCACAAACCAACGGTCACTTCACCATGAAGAAGCACATACGATTATGCACGCGTTGCACCTGTACAAACTCATGCGTACCTTTTTCCATGTAATCACTGAAAAATGATAAACCATTACTACAAAAGGGATCGACTATTTTTAGGTAGTAGTTGGCATTCGTAGCGGTTTAAGGACTTCTCATCCATTTGTGCTTGCGTCAATTTCAAGCATCCGATTAAATGACTTTAGCGTCAACTTGGAAATAAATATTTACCGGTCGTATGTATGAGAAAAAGCGAAAGCAACTACTCACTCCGTCCGAAAATACTTGTCATCAAAATGGACAAAAAAGAATATATCTAAAACTAAAATACATCTACATACATCTTCTTTTATTCATTTTGATGACAAGTATTTTCGGACGAAGGGAGTATATACAAAGTATATAGGGACATTTCCTTTTACTCTGGAGACACTCCACTCCTAGACGCCATCCACTTTAAAAGTAGTGTTCTGGGGATCTATACTTGACATGGTACTTTGGTGGTGATAAACAGAACTTTGCGGGTGATAAAACAATACCTCAGGAAATGTGTGCGAAAAAGATGGGTCATGGCTTCTATCTTGAGATGAAAATAACGACATATGTATCTGGAATAGTTATAACAAAAAAATCCCATAAAATACATCGCTGACACAGCAAGCTATCCCATAATCAGCGCCATAGTTGTGTGTAGATTAAAACATGAGTAGTTAGAGGATTGTTGGTGTTACATAGACAAACAAGGGTGTAATGCAAAGGCAATCGGAGTGTGTTTACTGTGAAGTCCCCATGATTCTTTTCAGTACCTCCACCCCGTCTCTTAGTAGCTCTTATACATGCTGATATTTCTTGAGGATCCCACATCATCCTGTGCCGTGTCGACGCACCCACGACAATTTTGCCATGATGTGTGTATAGGTGTCGTGGGGTATATACAATCACATGATATGATATAAACAATTTGTCCTGGGAATAATTTTGTTTTATAGAAAAACCTAACACATTTCAAAGCCGGAATAGCCATGTGTGAAACCTCGTGCTTGCCATCTATATAAAACTAGCACAAAAAAGTGAAACAAAATATATATGGACACAATTTTGCCATGTTTGTGTGTTTTTTTAGTGAACTATGCATTTTTTCTAATTTTCCATGTGGTAAGTTAAGCCTTTTTCCAACAGATTGTCATGTGATGATTACACCCAACAAGTTTGGCATGTTTTTCTTGATATATATAACATTTTCTCATCATAGCTGCCATGGACCACGACAAATTTCTAACTCTTCATTTTTTCTCGTACAATACCATGAACATTTATATTGCGTATGTTTTTTCTGCATTGCACCATGACAAATTATTTTATGTAGCATGTCCATTTATTTTAATGCAGCATTGCATTTTTACATTTAGATATAGGTGATTTTTTTTCATTGTGTCATGCAATTTGTCTCTGTTTTATATTTATCCACATATATTTGTCGACGGCACCCTGGTGTCGTGCTCCTTCTTGAAGGCGGCGGCTGGGAACAGCTCTTTGTGGCGGGGCTGCTGGTGGCGTGGTGGCGGTCTTTGGCCTTCTACTTGGTGTCGCGCCTTGCTTCGAGGGACGAGCGGACGGTTTCTTTGGTGGAGCGGTGCTTCATCCATACATTGATGGCGACGGATCTTGACGGCGTGGCACAGTGCAGATTCGGAGTTCGATGTTGGAGGATGGACTCGCGCAGGAGGATGACGCTGTGTGGCATCGTGGTGGCGTCGATGGCAGAGAGATCTGGCACGGTAGATGCAACAGTACAGCTCTGAAGACGGACTCGTGGCAGGTGGCTGCGGCGGCCTCATACCCGGCAGGCGTCCTGGTTGAGGAGTGCGCCGGACTGGTAGGTGCCCTATACTAGGCAGACGTCCTGGTTGGGACCTCAGGTCTTAGATGTTTAGGTTTGGCTGCGATGTTTGTTTGCTATTAGGCCCAGGCTATCAGCGCCCCTTCATCAATTGGATAGGTGTAGCGACAGTTGTTGCTTAGACGGTGGCTTTAGTCTTGCTGTTATATGACTTTGTAAGGTCTTGTGGGAATAATTAATAAAGTGACCCTATGCATCGTCCAGATGCAGAGGCCGGGGGTCATCCTCCTTTTCTAAAAAAAATATATATATGAAATCCTGAACATGGGCAATTTTCCTTTTTTACATATGTGGATTTTAATCATGATCATGACAAACCTAATTTCCTGCCATTTTTATCTCGATATCCACATTTATATATTTTATTAGTTTTTTCATAATTGTTTTTGAGATGGAAATTTATGGGCATGGCAAATTTAATGATATTTCCCCTGTCAAATTTATGTAGATCAATTGTAAATAATTATTTTTATTTGTTCTCATGGAAATTTGTGGCCTTCTTGTTCCTCTAAATCATGTCAATTTTATTATTAAGAGCATGCCAATTTTATTAAAACCACGACATGGCTATTTCATTATTAAGAGCACAAAAAATATTTTTAATGGCACAGAAATTTTATTAATAAAAATATACAACATGCCAATTATGTTATTAAGAGCGTGACAATTTTGTATTAATGACATGGCAATTTTCTTTGTTCCATCGTGACAGTTTTCTTTGTTTTTATAACATTTCAAGTTTTGCATCAACAGAAAAAACTAAAAAACTTGTTTCCATGGCAACTTAAATTATACAACCGCGAGAACTTAAAATATGTCTTTTTGTATATATTTTTAGTGCACCATGGCAAATTCATGTATGTATTTTTTTAATTAATATGCAATTTTTCCATGTATGATTTTTTTTTTCTGTAGTGGACCATGGCAATGTTTTGTTGTTTTCTTCTTTTTTAGATTTAGCATGGCATATCTTCGTCATGTAGGTATTTTCTGTTTTTTGGTAGTTGGACATGACAATTTCTTGTATGTACTTTTTTTTGTAGTTTATCATGGCAGTTTCCTGTATGTATTTTTATTTTTCTGTAGTTAGCATAGAAATTTCATGTATGTATTTTATAGTTTATCATGGCAAAATATTTATTTTTTGGTGTCATATAACAACTGTACTCCCTTCGCCTCAAAATTCGTGTCTTAAATTTTTCTAAGTACGGATGTATCTAACACTAAAGTGTAACTAGATACATTCGTATTTGGACAAATGTAAGACAATAATTTTGGGACGGAGGGAGTACTAGATATAGTAAGGAAATCTAAATAACCTTTAGATCCATCAAAGATTTTGATTCCTAATAAAGAAATATAGTAAAAATTAGAATAGAAGCCACATGTCTACTGAGTCGAGCTGGTGCCCGTTCGCGTGGGCATGCATTAGCACCTATGATCGTGAGCCTCCTATTCGTTCGCTCGCATGAGCCGTTGCGAGTGATTGATTCGTTCACTCCAAGCTAGCCCCGGGCCTGGCGATTGTGCGTTATGCATGTCCATAAAGATTCGATTCGATATTTAGCACTATGTGTGGTCACTTCTGGATATATGTTTAGCCAGCAACAAAACCTACAATTTCTGTTGCCACAAACGAACGGTCCCGAGGAATGATTCTCCGATGGAATTATGGGCGGTGTCACTTCACCATTGTAGGTTAAATCTCTTTGCTTGATCATTCTAATGTGCGATTAAAAGAAGAACACAAGAGTATGCACGTGTTGCACGCGTGCAAGCTCGTGTGTACCTGTTTCCATGCAATCACACAAAAAGGATAAACCATTTATTGAAAAAGGGATCAGCTATTTTGGTAGACTTGGATTGCCTATTGATTTTTTAGTTGGCATTCATAGAGGTTTAAGGACTTCTCACCCCTTTGCGCTTGCTTCAATTTTAATCATCCCAATGAAAGATTTTAGTGTCAACTTGTTTATCAGTCGTATGAGAAATAGCAAAAGTGACTATATAGTGTAAAGTATATACATACATTTTCTTTTACTTTGGAGACACTCCACTTCTGGGTATTTATTCCGGACTTGGTAGTTTGCTGGTGATAAACAATACTTTGCGGGTGATAAAACAGTACTTCATGACATATGTGCGAGAAATATGGGCCATGGCCTCTATCTTGGGATGAAAATGAACCGTCTCTGCGTCTAGAATAATTCTAACAAAAAAAATTCCTGTAAAATACATCACTGGCACAACAAGCTATCCCACAATCAACGTCTTAGCTGCATGTAGATTAATTACGACATGACTAGTCAGTAGTCAAGAGGACTGTTAGTAGTGCTATCTAGAAAAACTTGGGTGTAATGTGATGGCGAATGCAATGCGTTATCTCTTAAATAAGAGCATCTCCAACAGACGCCCAATATTCGCGTCGCGCCTAAAAAATCACAAGTTTAGCGCGCGCGGAGTTAAAATTGCACTCCAACAGACGCTGTATAATAGAGCACGCCCTAAAAAATGTTCAGCGCGCTGGGGAAAACCGAACCAAACGCAGTATACTTCGTGCGCGAGCTCGTGCGCGCTGAAACGGCGAGGCGGGGCGGGCGGGCAGCGGCGGCGGGGCAGTCCGCGGCGGAGCAGGCAGCGGCGGCGGGGCAGGCCGCGGCGGAGCAGGGCGCGGCGGCGCAGGCAGCGGCGGCGGGGCAGTCCGCGGCGGAGCAGGCAGCGGCGGCGGGGCAGTCCGCGGCGGAGCAGGCAGCGGCGGCGGGGCAGTCCGCGGCGGCGCAGGGCGCGGCGGAGCAGGCAGCGGCGGCGGGGCAGTCCGCGGCGGCGGAGCAGGCAGCGGCGGCGGGGCAGCGGCGGCGGAGCAGGGCGCGGCGGAGCAGGTCGCGGCCGCGGAGCAGGTCGCGGCCATGGCGGCGGAGCAGGTCGCAGCGGCAGAGCACGTGGCGGCGACGGCCCCGGCGGCAGCGGCAGAGCACGTGGCGCTGGCGAGCGAGGCCGGGCGCCAGCTTCTCCGTCGTGATTTTGGGCGTCTGCTGGAGATAGTACGCGCGTTATATTTTTGAGCGTCTGTTGGAGATGTTGGGTCATCCGGCGCGGTAAAACGCTATTTTGACGCTGTATAATTTTTTTAGCGCGCGGCTTCGTACCGCGTCTGTTGGAGATGCTCTAAGAGAAGGTAAACCTTTTTTTTTCTTCTGGTTTTTCTTTCCTCCATCATAACATTTACATTAGTAGAAAAAAGGCCATTTGTCCCGGTTTGTAAGGGCCATTAGTCCCGGTTGGGGAACCGGGACTAAACGGTCGATACAAATTCCCTAGACAATTAGTCTCGGTTCTTATACCAACCGGGACAGATTGTGTACCACGTGGCCACTGCGGCTTGTCCAGGCAGGGGGGCCTTTTGTCCCGGTTGGTAGCACAAACCGGGACAAATAAGCTTCCACGCGTCAACAGTTCAGTGGCTCGGGTTTTTGTTTTTTGTTTTTGAAAGGGGGGAGGGGGTTTGGGGGATTTTGTAGGGTTAATTTAGGGGTTTCATATATTGTGTTAGCCCGCTAATAGAGAGAAGTGACCTCTCTTATCTCGTGCTTTGTCGACGCTACGTTCTATATATATACGTATAGATCGGAGGACTCGACACGCTAACTAGTAAGCAAATGAAGGAAACCATTAAGTACAGAAGATCGACCTCTCTCCTTCTTCGAGAGAGATAGGTCGAACAACAAGTTTTCGTATATCTATCCGACGCTACTGGCTGCATACATACAATATCAGATCTCTTACTACAATTCCCTAACATATTAAATCATAATCCAGATGGAATTCTCCGGCTTTATTGATGACGTGATCAAGAAAGAATCCCGCCAATTCCTCTTGAATTGCCCGTACGCGATCTTGTGGTAGGAGTTCATCCCGCATCTGCCACATCTAATTTGAAAACGGGGGTCAATATATATATATATATATATATATATATATATATATATATAT